>CM026886.1:10820849-11081627 GCA_015227895.2 Colaptes auratus
CCTCCCAACAAACCAAACCAAAACAAAAAGTTCAGTGTGAAAAGTGTATTGATTGTGAACAAAAATGTTCATAGAAGTTGCTAATGTGATTTCTTTAATCCACTTAAAAAAATATGAACTCATTGATTTTCTTGGTTGTTTGCATTAGCCCCAAGGAAGTGCAAAAGGATTGCTTGAGAGCTTCCTTTTGAACTTGAGCCTCTCAATTTATCATTATCAGCTTGAGAATATTGTTCTCAAGAGAGAGTAGCTATCAATGGGTTGCTTTGCCACCAGGCAGCTCTCTGACAACATGGGGTGTGCTCAGCAGAGGAAAGAGCAGGAGAGGAAGCCCAAGAGGGGAATTCTGACGAAAGAAAAAGTGTAACAGGTCTGTTTTGATAAGGAATCTGACCTCAGAGGTCCTCGCAGTGGAAGAAACAAAAATCCTTTCATATTACAGCGCTGCAGTCCCTAAAGCTACTGGCAAATACCCAGTGTCCTGGGCTATCAAGCTGGTATGGAGGTAAAAAAAAATCATGAGGAATTTCATGGAAGGCAGCCAGCCAGATCTGGATTACATTTGTCCAGGGCAAGAATTTCCTTTGCTACTTATTGGCGTCTGCTTAACATGAACGAGATGAGGGAGAAAGGCCATTCAATGAATCAGACTCACTCTGGACAGATAGAAAGGAAACAGCAGGGATTTGAGTCTTGCAATTTGAAGAACAAAATAATAATGAAAAGGGGATTAAAGTGATAATTTCTCGTTGTCAGACTTTGTTTGTAAGGCTACAGTCATCTAATGGGGAAACTGAATTTCCTGGACAGCATATATAGGCTGCCCTGTAGTCACTTGATTAAATAATTGATGGGGAAATGAAAAGAAAAGTGCATGGAGAATGATAAAGTACATGGACTGTCTCTGGCGTCTCCATTTGGTGTGTGAACTCCTTCAGTGCCACCAACACACTTGTGAGGGAAGCTTTGTTTGCATCCCTCACTGGTATGTGTGAAGCAGATCTATTCCTTACCTAGTAGACTAGACTAGACTAGACTAAACCAGGTTGGAAGAGACCTTTGAGATCATCATGGCCAACCCATCATCCAACTCCATCTAATCAACTAAACCATGGCACCAAGCACCCCATCAAGTCTCCTCCTGAACACCTCCAGGGATGGTGACTCCACCACCTTCCTGGGCAGCCCATTCCAATGGCCAATCACTCTCTCTATGGTGCAGCTTGAGACTGTGTCCTCTTGTTCTGGTGCTGGTTGCCTGGGAGAAAAGACCAGCCCCTGCCTGTCTGCAGCCTCCCTTAAGGTAATTGTAGAGAGCAATAAGGTCTCCCCTAAGCCTCCTCTTCTCCAGGCTAAGCAACCCCAGCTCCCTCAGCCTCCCCTCATAGGGCTTGTGCTCCAAACCCCTCCCCAGCTTTGTTGCCCTTTTCTGGACACGTTCCAGCAAGTCAACATCCTTCCTAAACTGAGGGGCCCAGAACTGGACACAGGACTCAAGGTGTGGCCTAACCAGTGCGATGTACAGGGGCAGAATGTCCTCCCTGCTCCTGCTGGCCACACTGTTCCTGATGCAGGCCAGGATGCCATTGGCCCTCTTGGCTGCCTGGGCGCACTGCAGGCTCATGTTCAGCCTACTATCAACCAGTACCCCCAGATCCGTTTCTGCCTGGCTGCTCTACAGCCACTCACCCAGCCTGTAGCACTGCCTGGGGTTGCTGTGGCCAATGTGCAGAACCTGGCACTTGGATGTGTTCAATCTCACGCCCTTGGACTCTGCCCATCTGACCAGCCTGAAAGTAAGTCGGCCTGGTTCAGGGATGGGCAGAAAGAAGCTGCTCCTCCTGAAGCACGGAGTTATCTGATGGGTGTACCTAACCAAAAGAGATACAGTCATTCTGGGCAAGAGATATGTTAACTCTTCATCTTTCTAGCCTTCGTCTCCTGGAACTTGTATGAGGGCTGTGCTGGCTTTCCAGGCTGCCTGCTCATGAAGGAACTGAAGAAGGCAAGGCAATTATTTTCTTTCCTGAATCAGAAAATGCCCTCTCTGGGTCTGATAGCACAGATTAATCCAGGAGGCAGCAAATATGAAAAAGCTTTGTGGAGCTCTCCACTGTGCAGATGTGGAGAACTACCAATTATAGATGTGGGCAATTGAGAGACCATAGTGTACCCCTGAAATTTAGGTCAGAAGCCACACCTCCGTGAAGACCACAACCAAAGACAGAGTTTCCCTCCTGCTTTCCTCTCCATTTCTACAGGCTGAGCTGCCCCCTGCCTAGCTGGAGTGCTCTGCATTGTGGAAGAAACAGAAGCATCATTGGAGATATCCTACAAGCCATACCCAAAGAAAATGATACCAGGGTTTAATACAGAATAAGCTTCAGCACAGCAGCAGACTTCATTAGTTATTATGTTCCTGGCTCTTGTTTTGTAAGCAGACCTTCAAAGCCATCTTTGGCTTATTTGACATAATTACTATAATAGTAGTCATCAGCTTGTTAGTGTAGAAGGCTCAGGTATTTGCTGTTCAGGTCAAGAGGCCACAGAAAGATATTGCCTGCCTTTGCACAGTGCTTGTTTTGCATAAACAACCAAATGGAAGATTTTTCATCATTCTGGAAGTGATGCAAATCCCACTGCCCTTTTTCTATGGAAAGGAAAATCAGACAAGGAAGAGGTTAAATGATTTATTTTGGTTTCTAGTAGAGTAGCAATGAGAGGTTTCTGCTGGCAGATGAAACCTTAGAGGCCAATGTTCTGGGTACCTGGGACTCATAGTAGTATCATAGTATCAGTCAGGGTTGGAAGGGACCACAAGGATCATCTAGTTCCAACCCCCCTGCCATGGGCAGGGACACCTCACACTAGATCAGGATGCTCAGAGCCTCATCCAGCCTGGTCTTAAAAAACTCCAGGGAGGAGGCTTCCACCACCTCCCTGGACAACCCATTCCAGGGCTTCACCACTCTCATGGTGAAGAGCTTCCTCCTCACATCCAGCCTGAATCTCCCCACCTCCAGCTTCATTCCATTCCCCCTAGTCCTATCACTACCTGATAGCCTGAGAAGTCCCTCCCCAGCCTTCTTGTAGGCCCCCTTCAGATACTGGAAGGCTACAATGAGGTCACCTCAGAGCCTTCTCTTCTCCAGGCTGAACAGCCCCAACTCCTTCAGTCTGTCCTCATAGGAGAGGAGCTCCAGCCCTCTGCTCATCCTCATGGCCCTTCTCTGGACACCTTCCAGCATGTCCATATCCCTCTTGTAATAGGGGCTCCAGAACTGGATGCAGGACTCCAGGTGGGGTCTCACCAGAGCTGAGTAGAGGGGGAGAATCCCCTCCCTTGACCTGCTGGCCACACAGTCCTGCAGCAGCAGAGGAATAGGAGCAAGCATGAGACAACAGGCTGTCTTTACTTGCACAGCCTTGGACTGCCTTGGATCACAGGCTCTCCTGTGCCTTCAATGTGCTGTGCACACTAAAATATGCTTAAATGTCCACACATCTCAGACTGAAGGGCAACATAGCTTCACAGTCCCTTGATTTCTCCTGTATGAGTTATGAACCTGTTCCAGAAAAATGCCATGAAACTGACTTCACTTATAGTAGTAGGAGACAAGAAGTAGAGTCCCCTATCCATGTTCCAGTGAAATATGTCTATGAGAGATGCTAAGGGAATACACAGATTTCTGCTCAGAGAAATTCAAAGCCATGGTGCTGCTGTTGTAATGGTTGTAATTATTATTGGTTCTATCACTAGTGTTATGGTTATTACCTAATATTAATTTATTTTACCTAGGCTGTTTTGGCTGAATCCTCAGGGAGTATTTTTGGACTGCCTCTGTTCTTGTGTAGGTGTTTCCATCAGATCAGCACGTGGGTAGAGGATTGCTGTTTGGTAGCCTGCACATGTGAAGAGATTGGAAACTTGGAGGGTGGTGAGCAAGGAAAAAGAAGCCAGGATAAACACCTCACTGCCTTTTGAAGGGCTCTTACTGAGCACTAGCTGAAGGCAATCCAAATCATAGTATCATATTTTTATTGTGTAGGGTGAGGACTTTATCAAAGAGCAGATTGTCACCGTTATACTTCAAAGTGGCATTACATGATGGCATTCAACAAGTCCAAGTGCTGGGTGCAGCACTTTGGCCACAGCAACCCCATGCAGAGCTACAGGTTGGGGTCGGAGTGGCTGGAGAGCTGCCAAACAGAAAGGGACCTGGGGGCACTGGTTGACAGCTGGCTGAACATGAGCCAGCAGTGTGCCCAGGTGGCCAAGAAGGCCAATGGCATCCTGGCCTGCATCAGAAATAGTGTGGCCAGCAGGAGCAGGGAGGTCATTGTGCCCCTGTACTCAGCACTGGTTAGGCCACACCTTGAGGACTGTGTCCAGTTCTGGGCCCCTCAATTTAAGAAGGACACTGAGACTCTTGAACGTGTCCAGAGAAGGGCAACGAGGCTGGGGAGAGGCCTTGAGCACAAGCACTGTGAGGAGAGGCTGAGGGAGCTGGGGTTGCTTAGCCTGGAGAAGAGGAGGCTCAGGGGCGACCTTATTGCTGTCTGTAACTACCTGAAGGGAGGTTGTAGCCAGGCAGGGACTGGTCTCTTCTTCTAGGCAACCAGCACCAGAACAAGAGGACACAGTCTCAAGCTGCGCCAGTGGAAGTTTAGGCTGGCAGTGAGGAGAAAGTTCTTCACAGAGACAGTGATTGCCCATTGGAATGTGCTGCCCAGGGAGGTGGTGGAGTCCCCGTCCCTGGAGGTGTTCAAGAGGGCATTGGACATGGCACTTAGCGCCATGGTTTAGTAGTCATGAGGTCTGTGGTGACAGGTTGGACTTGATCTTTGAGGTCTTTTCCAACCTTGTTGATTCTATGGGTCTATGAAAATATGGTGGTGCCTCTCAGCTCCCATGAGCAGAACGGGTGGCAGGATGGCAGTGAGTTGAAGGGGCTTTTTTTCTTGAAATATTTGAGACTGGACATGTTGCCTCTCTTTCCTTCTGATATGGATATGGTTATGGGGCTCCACAGTCTGCCTCATTTCAAGATTTGTCTAATACTCTTCTATTTACTTTAAACTGGCCAGGAAGAAGACTGAAGTAGAGGATATGGATGCCTGCCCACCACAGACAATCCTGGATGAGAGTCTGGCTTATCAACATTCCAAGTTTGCATTTTCAATATGGAACAAAGGTACTTGCATATTTTTATTACTTTAAAAAAATCACATCTTTTATTTCTGGAAAAGAAATCTCATTCTGTTCTTGTGGGGAAGCTTTATGGTGTGGACATATTGTATCATGATTTATGTATCAACAGTATGGTAGGAGTCCAGAGCTAATTACTAGGTATGTCCAAACATAGCTGCCAAACAGAGAGGGACCTGGGGGTGCTGATTGACAGCCGCCTAAACATGAGCCAGCAGTGTGCCCAGGTGGCCAAGAAGGCCAATGGCATCCTGGCCTGCATTAGGAATAGTGTGGCCAGTAGGAACAGGGAAATCATTGTGCCCCTGTACTCAACACTGGCTAGGCCACACCTTGAGTACTGTGTCCAGTTCAGGGCCCCTCAGTTTAGGAAGGACATCAAGACGAATGTGTCCAGAGAAGGGCAACAAGGCTGGGGAGAGGCCTTGAGCACAAGCCCTACGAGGAGAGGCTGAGGGAGCTGGGGTTGTTTAGCCTGGAGAAGAGGAGGCTCAGGGGAGACCTCATTGCTCTCTACAACTTCCTGAAGGGGGGGTTGTAGCCAGGAAGGGGTTGGTCTCTTCTCTCTAGCAACCAGCACCAGAACAAGAGGACACCGTCTCAAGCTGCACCAGGGGAAGTTTAGGCTCGAGGTGAGGAGGAAGTTCGTCACAGAGAGAGTCATTCGTCATTGGAATGTGTTGCCCAGGGAGGTGGTGGAGTTCCTGTCCCTGGAGGTGTTCAAGAGGGGATTGGACATGGCACTTGGTGCCATGGTTTAGCAGTCATGAGGTCTGTGGTGACAGGTTGGACTTGATGATCTTTGAGGTCTCTTCCAACCTTGGCGATACTGTGATAGTGGGACAAGGAACAGGTATAGGCATAGTTGCCTGCGCTCCTGCATTCCCCCCCCTCCCTTCCAAATATAAGGATCAAACAATTTTTCACATCCACTGTGATTTGATATAGGATTAATTCACTTCAGGCTTAGATGCCCATCAGCTTGTAGTAGCTTTTTCATTATCACTTCAACAGGAAACTTTAGTCCCCATCCCTGGAGGTGTTCAAGAGGGGATTGAACATGGCACTTGGTGCCATGGTTTAGTCACGAGGTCCGTGGTGACAGGTTGGACTTGATGATCTTTGAGGTCTCTTCCAACTTTGGTGATTCTGTGATTTCCAAGGGACTTGAGTTTGGTCTTCAACTAAATTAAGTTGTTTGACTATCAGGGCCTCTGAAAACTGTTATTGAACTCTTCTATCCTCCTTCATTCAGTGTGATGCTTCTAGTTTCTGTGCTTCTAATCAAAGGGATGGTTACTACCAGGCATCTAACTTAAAGTGATCTAGGCAAGCTGCTGAGAAATCTGTGTGAAACATTTGATATGAATGAAGTTTTCTTAATCAAAAAGGTCCTATGTCAAAAGTGAAGACAAGCCTCTGCTTTGGCTCTTCTGAAGTACTGGATGTTAGACATTAATCACTGAACTGGAAATCCAATTACATGATTATTAATCAGATGTAGTTTTTTTTCAGCTGGGGGGGAAAAAAGGCCAAGTGAAACATGAAGGTCCACTGGGAAACACTGCCAGTTAAAGCAATTAAAGGAGGACATGGAATTCCTAATTTTTACACTTGGCTGGAAAGTGTAAAAATCAGGCTAGATGGGCCTGACTCTCCTGGGAGTGGGTGTGCTTCTTAAGCTTCTTTGCTTCTTAAGATCAAATCCCTCTGTTTTCCTTTATGAGGCAGAATTAATTTTCTTTGCAGGAGACTTTACTTATTATGATATGGGTAGCTGATCAAGTTTAAAGTCTTTGATCAGGTTAAGCGATGCCTGCCAGCTAACATTCCCACTCGTGAAGAGAAGCACATATTCTTTCCACTCTAATAACACTCTGCAGACGGACTTTCTGACAGCTGAAGTGTAGCCAGTAAATTTCTTTTCCATTAGTTGCAAATTGTACAATAATATACTAAAGTAATTACACCATAAATCTTCTTGCCACAAAGTTAGGCTCTGTGGTACACACACTCATAAAGTCGTGCAGTAGCAAATAAAATCACTGCATCTGTATATATTAGTCTTGCAGTAACTTTTCTGAGGGTGGTCTGAAATACTGACAACAGTGAATTGGGAGGAGTTGGGAGGAATCAAATATTTCAGGCAATTTGTAAGAGAGGAGCTATGGTTCTTCAATAATTAGGGCTACCTTGTAGCTGCACATGGGTCAGGGCGGTGACTATTGCCAGCAATCTCCAGAGAAGGGCAACAAAGTTGGTGAGGGGTTTGGAGCACAAGCCCTATGAGGAGAGGCTCAGGGAGCTGGGGTTGCTTAGCCTGGAGAAGAGGAGGCTCAACCTTGTTGCTCTCTACAACTACCTGAAGGGAGGTTGTAGACAGGCAGAGGTTGGTCTCTTCTCCCAGGCAGCCTGCACCTGAATGAGAGGACACAGTCTCAAGCTGCGCCAGGGGAGGTTCAGACTGGGTGTTAGTAGGAAATTCGACACAGAGAGAGTGATTGCCCATTGGAATGGGCTGCCCAGGAAGGTGCTGGAGTCACCATCCCTGGAGGTGTTTAGGAGGATACTTGATGAGGTGCTTGGTGCCATGGTTTAGTTGATTAGGTGGTGTTGGATGATAGGTTGGACACAATGATCTTGAAGGTCTCTTCCAACCTGTTCTGTTCTATTCTATTCTATTCTATTCTATTCTATTCTATTCTATTCTATTCTATTCTATTCTATTCTATTCTATTCTATTCTATTCTCCTTAAATGTTCATTGTGAACTAGAATGTAATATTGCCTGGATCATACAGGATGTGGTGAATCTTAGTTGAAGATCTAGGTCTGAGACAGACTGTGTTGAGGCACCTAAGGAGTCTACTCAGTCTAGACAGAATACCTCTAGACTAATCTAACCATTGCATGGATTTGAAGGTCAGGGAAGCACAAACAAGAATATCTGTAGTAGAAGAAGTAGCTGCAAATATATCTGTTTTTCTCAGATCCATGGAAAGGAGCAGACAGGTGCTGTATCTAAAGCATTTTCTCAAACCTGAATGTGAAGCCTTATCATTTAGCATTCACCACTGTATTGCAAACTGTGGCAATAAAACTATGTTTTCTAGGCAGTTTTGCTGCCAAAGCAAAAGGCTACCCTGGAGATAAAGCTGTCTGTAACCCTACTGATACACTTTGAATTGTGCAATAGGAAAGCTCCTTCTTTTTTTTTTTGGGGGGGGGGGAGAGGATGGCAGCAACCATTCCATCCTATCCTATCCCATCCTACCCCATTCCACATTTTGCCTTTGAAGCCAAAGCCTGTAGAGCTGATGCATTCTTCCTTCAAGCCATAACAGATGTTTGTACCCATGTAGTCACAGGCCTTTCACAGGACAAGCAGCACGTGCTTAACACTTCTGTTTTGACTCCAAGCCAATATACACGTGCACTTTGCTCTGCCTTCCACCATCTCCAGCAGGACAATCAGATCCTCAGAAAGCCATATATTGCTGAAAGGACTCTGCATCCAGCTCTTTCATTGCCCAGCTAGATGCCCTGAAATAAGAACTGCAGGCTGGACTTCCAGGAGCCCATGTCACGTTTAATTTGCTACAGTGTGTGTGGCTCAGCAGTCAGGGTGAGCGAGCTTTGCTCTCTCCCCTGAGCAATGTTAATGCTGCTGTTTAATCTTCTCACATAAGGGACAGCATTTACAGAGGTTGGGCTCTTTCCAGGACCGTTCATTTCTTGATCTTTGGTGGCACAGACGGAGGGGTGGATTCACGGTAGTGACCAGACTGCTGGAGAAAACAATGCAGAGGCATGGCAGGAAATACACTGAAAGAACCAGCATCGTGGCTCATGATCCTGCACAACACTACAGCCAGGGGTCTCTGCCAGGGATCAGCCATGGCAGCAAAAGCACAACTAACCCCCAGTGTGGGAGCATTTCAGGTGAATGGGCTTTGCAGCTCTGTGAATAATTACCCTCATATGGGCAGCACCTTTGCCTGGGTCTCCAGTGATGGTAGTGTGAAGTGAGCATTTGACTTGGAATCATCTGGGAACCAGGCATGTACAGGAGCACTGGAAAAAGTATTTTCTCTGCACATCGAGGTCCAGGAAGTACATTTGATTATATTCACCATATTTGGTGTGATTTGCTGCACTCAGATATTCAGCTGCAATTAGGTGGTTAGAGACTGATCATTAATCTTCGCCTCAGTGCTGCCTATCAAGCTGTTACCCTACATAGCTTATAGCATTATTTTGAACATTTTCTTTAGGATATATCCCTGCCTTGGAGCTGTTGCTGGTGGTAGGATTTCTCTGTGCATCTCCTGTCAATATCTGTATTACTTCTATTCCAGGCTCTTTAGAGTGCTTGTCTACCAAATGACAATTATCATGTCTTGTCTGATCCATAGATCCCTCCAAACCCTGCTGAGTTGGTGTCCTGACATTAGACTTCCAAGAAATAGCCTGTTCCTTGATACCTGAGCATATTCCTTGATGAACTTTTTGATTTTTTCTTTTTCTCCCTTTAGAATTTCTTAGGATGTTGAGATTCATCTCAGTTATCCCCTTCTGCTTTCCTCCTTCCTATAAAGGCTCACATTCTCGTTGCTCTCATGATATTTTAAATGAGTTTGAATCTGCCTTCACAGGCCTTCCTGCTTCTCAAGCCATTCTTTCTTCAATAATAAGAAGTAAAAAGCAGGGGACATTCAGTTGTGGTTGTGATGGGGAAAGAAATTAGAAAGGCCACTGTGGGGATGGCAGTGGGAAGTCCGTGCTCTTGAGGGAGTTCTCTTCCAGGTCAGGACACTTAAAGGCAGGGCTTAATTCTCTGATTTTAAGTAATGAGAGAGGCCAATAAGTGGATGGCCTTCTCCCTGCCTACATCCTTCTCTCTGGAAGCTTTAACCTTGCTTAGCCCTGGTCTGATATAGACACATGGTTCATTGGTGGTGTCTCCTACCAAGGAAGAAGACCTCAGTGTATCACAGATCCAGCTGATCTTTATCCCTACAAGCCCTATGAGGAGAGGCCGAGGGAGCTGGGATTGCTTAGCCTGGAGAGGAGGAGACTCAGGGGTGACCTTATTGCTCTCTACAACTACCTGAAGGGAGGTTGTAGACAGGTGGAGGTTGGTCTCTTCTCCCAGGCAGCCAGTACCAGAACAAGAGGACACAGTCTCAGGCTGCGCCAGGGGAGGTTTAGGCTGGATGTTAGGAAGAAGTTCTATACAGAGAGAGTGATTGCCCATTGGAATGTGCTGCCCGTGGAGGTGGTGGAGTCACCATCATTGGAGGTGTTCAGGAGGAGACTTGATGGGGTGCTTGGTGCCACTGTTTAGTTGTTTGGGTGGGTTGGATTGGTTGGTGGGTTGGACGCGGTGATCTTGAAGGTCTCTTCCAACCTGGTGTATTGTATTGTATTGTATTGTATCCATGTGGTTCTCAGGCACCCTGAAGAAATCCCCCTTGACAGGTTTATGGGGAATGTTTTACATATATCTAACCACCCTATTGCTCTCTATGTCACAGATGACATTCCCTTTGAAATCTCCAGTGTGGTTGCAGGTAGCTATGAACTTGAGGATTGTTTTCAAGTATTAGTAAGAATGGATTTGTCCAAGATGAACCTGATCCTTATGCTATACCATACTGAAGAGAGACAATGGGGAAGTGAGAAACAGAATCCAAGCAATTTGTTTATTTCTGTCCATGCACAAATCTCAAACAATTCTCAATCTTCAGTGTTGTTGGCTTCCTATCCCCCCCATTCAAACCCCACTCTTCTCCCTCTCTAGAGACAGCATGTGTTTTGCCTGCTAGTGGAGCTGTCCAGTCAGTGGAGATGTTAATGATGCTTTTCCACTGTGGATCTACCTCTCAGTTATACCCTGCTGTGGATTAAAAAGCATTGAATAAAGCTCTGAAGTTTTCTTTCCCTGGAAGTACCTCTAGTAGATTTCTTGAGTTTCTTTGAAGTTTCAACTTTTTGTGTGTCTCTGTTTAAACAAATGAGGGTTGTGCTTTATTGCATTTGTGTCACAGATGTAGGAGAGATGGCTAAACTGTTTGAATACTTTCCCTCTATTTTTATTTCGAATGAGCTGTTGTATCATATTGATTCTAATTGTCACCTACCTGCAAAGTGTCAATTTTAATAGCTCAAATAGCTCAAAGCCTGCCCCAACTAATAACCAACAAACAAAACTCTGTGGACATGCACAGTACAGAGAATAAGAGGAGGGGGAAAAAATAAGCAGGCATGTGATTTCCCTGTGATAAACATTTGCTGTTACTTTGGAAATGGCCATATGTGTTACAAATGCTGTAACTATACTATTGAAATTAAACAGTAGGAAGAGAATGACACAAAACTAGCTGTTAAGCTTTGTGCATCTATGTCTGTTATGAGAATGAGAGAGTTTGGAGAAAGGATCAGAGATGCCTAAAGTCTCTGCTGTGCTTTATTTTCCACTGCTGGATACAGAGAAGCAAATCCAAATCATTCACTGTATAACTTGCCTTGGATTGTTTACATTTGGCATCAGGATGCAGCTGTACTGACTCTTCCTGAGTCAGATAAGGTCATAGCAAGGGCAATGAGGCTGGTGAGAGGCCTTGAGCACAAGCTCCACGAAGAGAGGCTGAGGGAGCTGGGATTGTTTAGCCTGGAGAAGAGGAGCAATTATTGTTCTTCAATAATTAGGGCTACCTTGTAGCTGCACATGGGTCAGGGCAGTGACTATTGCCAGCAATCTCCAGAGAAGGGCAACAAAGTTGGTGAGGGGTTTGGAGCACAAGCCCTATGAGGAAAGGCTGAGGGAGCTGGGGTTGCTTAGCCTGGAGAAGAGGAGGCTCAACCTTGTTGCTCTCCACAACTACCTGAAGGGAGGTTGTAGACAGGTGGAGGTTGGTCTCTTCTGCCACGCAACCAGCACCAGAACAAGAGGACATAGTCTCAAACTGTGCCAGGGGAAGTTTAGGCTCGAGGTGAGGATTAAGTTCTTCACAGAGAGAGTTGTTAGCCATTGGAATGTGCTGCCCAGGGATGTGATGGAGTCACCGTCCCTGGAGGTGTTCATGAGGGGATTGGACATGGCACTTGGTGCCATGGTTTAGTAGTCATGAGATGTTGGGTGACAGATTGGACTTGATGATCTTTGAGGTCTTTTCCAACCTTTTAAATTCTATGATTCTACGATATCATAGCTTAAATAATCCTTATGTTTTCAGTCTTGTAGCACACATCCTATTAGACCATTAAACTATTATCTCTGTTGTGTTTCTATCAAATGTTTGTTGGTTTTTTTTTCCTCTTCCCTGCAGCTGATGAAATGAATGATGATGATGATGTGCTTCTTACCAAAAGCATCTATCATTTAAACTCCCACACTTCCCTGTGCGTTCAGTGCTGGTGAAAGCCAACTTAACACCTTTATTTCTTCAGTTCATGAAGACTGATAACGACATTTAAATGGAGTCCAAAGGGTACCTGCAGGTATTTATTATTTGAATTAAAATCTGGACTGCTTTGTCAGAAGTTCAGTTTCCTCTAGAGTTCAGGTTTTATGGTAAACTAGGTCAGTTCTGTGCAATTATGGAAGACCAGATAAAAGTTTTTCTATTAGCTCCCAGGGAAAAAAATGCTTATTGGGCAAGGAAGCTGGGAAGTTTTGCTTCATCAAATTGTGTTTTCTCTGTCTTCCTCTCTTGCTGGGAACTGTGAATGTTTGAAGCATCAGACTCGATTTTGTTCCTAGTTCCAAGGTGGAATTCACCTAAATGAATGAGTGTAAATCTTAGGAGTGACTGAAGGATCTGGGGCTGTTTAGTTTGGAAAAGAGGAGGCTGAGGGAAGACCTCCTTGTTCTCTACAACTACCTGAAAGGATGCTGTGGAGTGGCTGGTATTGGTCTCTTCTCACAGATTCTTAGTGACAGAACAAGAGGGATTGGCCTAAAGCTATGACTGGGTAGGTTTAGACTGGACATTAGGAAAATTCTTTTGCCAGCAAGAGTGGTCAGGCATTGGAGTGTGCTGCCCAGGGAGCTGATTGAGTCACCAACCCTGGATGTGTTTAAAGGTGGTTTGGATGTGGTGCTTGGGAATATGGTTTAGGGGTGAACCTTGTAGAGTAGGATTAGTTTCATAGTTTCATAGTTTCAGTAAGGGTTGGAAGGGACCACAAGGATCATCTAGTTCCAACCCCCCTGCCATGGACAGGGACACTCTACACTAGATCAGGCTGGCCAGAGCCTCATCCAGCCTGGGCTTAAACACCTCAAGGGACGGGGCCTCAACCACCTCCCTGGATAACCCATTCCAGGGCTTCACCACCCTCATGGTGAAGAACTTCTTCCTCACATCCAGCCTGAATCTCCCCACCTCCAGCTTCATTCCATTCCCCCTAGTCCTATCACTCCCTGATAGCCTGAGAAGTCCCTCCCCAGCCTTCTTGTAGGCCCCCTTCAGATACTGGAAGGCCACAATGAGGTCACCTCTGAGCCTTCTCTTCTCCAGACTGAACAGCCCCAACTCCTTCAGTCTGTCCTCATAGGAGAGGTGCTCCAGCCCTCTGATCATCCTCGTGGCCCTTCTCTGGACACCTTCCAGCACCTCCAGATCCCTCTTGTAATAGGGGCTCCAGAACTGGAGGCAGTACTCCCAGTGGGGTCTCACCAGAGCTGAGTAGAGGGGGAGAATCACCTCAGTTAGGGTTGGAAGGGACCACAAGGATCATCTAGTTCCAACCCCCCTGCCAGGGGCAGGGACACCCCACACTAGATCGGGATTGTCAGTTGGACCTGGTGATCCCGAGGGTCTTTACCAACCTGAATGTTTCTGTGATTCTGTCAACAAGTTTAGATTGGCCAGTTCTTAAAAAAAATAAAAATCACTAAGGTGCCAGCTGAACTAATGCTGGTGGAGACATATTATTTTTAATATGTGGCTGATTACCAAAGCTGGGAGAGCCCATGGGAAAAGACAAACGGCCTGGGAAAGCTGGAAAAGGCTATTGGCAGAGATTTTCCCAGTGCTGATTCACAGTCCCAGCCCCAAGCATTTGCCAGACTCATCAGAAGCTTTCAGAAGGTTATTCCTTTTTTTTTTTTGGAGTGTTGTCACACTTCATGTCTCCTGGTGGTTCCTACAGGTATAAGACAGGAACCTTCCAGTGGAAGGTGAAACTTTGATAAGGGTTGAGAGGGATGAAACGGATTCATGCTGATAGACTTCAACAAATAATGGCAGCCTGCATTGTGCCTGGATCCAGAGGCCATGCCTGCCCATTGCCACATGAGTCAGGATGTCAGGACATTTCACAGGTGGGGTGGTTGTGGCAAGCACTGAGCATCACTCAGGAAGCACAGAGGAAGATGCTGTTTCTCTAGAAGAGACTTCCCTAGCACTTTTGATTGGCTCTTGGCAAGAACGATCTTAGCCACTAAAAGGAATCCTAGTATCCCAGGAAGACACAGACCAGTCACATTAAAAAAAACCCAAACCAACCAAAAAAAACCCAAACACAGCAAAACAAAGCATAGAAAAGAGAAAATAAAAGAGGTTGAAGCCTATGGCTGAGAGACAATCAGTGCAGAAGACCACAGCAGATGACTGTCACAGGTAGGACTGGGAATTCATGCCAATGTAAGTATCAGTTTGCATGATTAAATTACACATCTTCCAGCTGCTTGGTTCGGTGTAGTTTGTACAGTCTCATTCTCTCTCTGTGTATGTCTTCTACTTCTGATGTATTAGCTAATTTTGGCTAAATCTGATGGAGGGGTCCAGGACAGTAGGACTTGGGATAATTCAATTCCCAGGAGGAGTTTGGAACATAGCAACTACAGATTGTGCCAAAGAGAAAACCAAGCGCTCTGAGAAATTGTATTTGTTCCTTGGTTGTACATCACTTACAGGATATTCTCAAAAGAAATGAAGAGACCACAGGAAATGCTTTTAAGCTGATATGCCGGAGGCTTAGAGCCATTTTAGCTTTCTGGTATGGGCAAAAGCCACTTTAGAGTGCTTCAATGGTGCAGCAATGCTACTGGTGAAATGACTCAAAATCCCAGCATGTCCACATTGCCTCCTTTCTGCCTGGTAAAATATCACGAATATGGAGTAAATCAGGGGAGTTGTCTCCACTGGAGACGTAGCTGCAGCATCAGAAATTGTGCAGATAGAGCGAAACCCCACGATGCAACAGTAAAATGAAATGGAGCACAGCCTAAGCAGGGTGAGTCATATCCTCAGTCCTTAAACTGCAGTCAGGGAGGCGTGTTGGTCAAGGAGCAGCTCCAGCCTTTCTGCAGCTGTTATTATCTGTACAGGCTGTGCATGCAGCAGCTCAGCTGTGGTTGATGGTGCCACCATTCTGCACTGTGCAGGTCTGAAAAGCCAGATTCCACCTCGTGAAGGCAAGTACATTCAGCTGTATTGTTTGGCTTTGCTTTCGTTCTACATGTCACTGTTTCTTCATCTTCACAGCCCCCAGGGAGAAAAGGAAAATATTCAGAGAGATTTTAACCTCAGTAAAAGCCTCCAGAATGGATTATGTGTTGGTGAATTGTATCAGATACCTCAGTGTTTGGAGAAACACTCAAGAGATTTCAACTGCTGATGGAAAAATTAATCTGAGAAGTCCTTCTCCGGCAAAGGTGAATTTCAGAGGAGTCACCAGAGTCACCACAGCAAAGCAGAGGCTGAAGCTGGGTGAGGCTCATCTGGCCTCCCTATAGCTATGGAGAAGGAACAGGAGAAATCATGGTGTTGAGCTTTCCACTGACCTGCCTGAGGCTGTGAAACTCAGGGCTTTAGGAACTGATTAGCAAGCTAGGTGCTGAAATTGCAGCAAACCTGCAAGAATGGCTGCAAGGTGGCAGCTTCCCACAGTGAATGAAAGCTGTGGAGTGTGACTGAAGGCTGGCTTGAACTTCTAATTGAACTGCAAACTCGGGCTATCCGACACACACGAGGGGACTAGGCAGCAATAAGACTTGAGGGAGCAGTTTTCTTCTTCCTCCTATTTCATGACACAAGAAATTCTGACTGAGAAAAATTATGGCATGCTGGGAGGGAGTGGCCTTGAGCACAGACCCCATGAGGAGAGGCTGAGGGAGCTGGGAGTGTTTAGCCTGGAGAAGAGGAGGCTCAGGGGCAACCTTATTGCTGTCTACAACTACCTGAAGGGAGGTTGTAGCCAGGTGGGGGTTGGTCTCTTCTCCCAGGCAATCAGAACCAGAACAAGAGGACACAGTCTCAAGCTGCACCAGGGGAAGTTTAGGCTGGAGGTGAGGAGAAAGTTCTTCCCAGAGAGAGTTGTTAGCCATTGGAATGTGCTGCCCAGGGAGGTGGTGGAGTCACCGTCCATGGAAGTGTTCATGAGGGGATTGGACGTGGCACTTGGTGCCATGGTTTAGTAGTCATGAGGTGTTGGGTGACAGGTTGGACTTGATGATCTTTGAGGTCTTTTCCAACCTTGTTGATTCTATGATTCTATTTTCTTCCTCCTAATTAGCTCAGTTGTTGTCTGCCAAGATCTGGAATGCTGCTGCTGAAAATTTTGAGGCATTTCTTCTGTTTGTCAGCATCAGAAACCACAAGTGATGAGAAATCCAGCTGTCAGCCAGTCTTTTATCATTATGCAGCATTATGAATATCATCTCTCCATTTCGATAGGCCAATGGTGCCATTGATTGAACTCTTCTCTGGTAGTTGGCGCCAGACTTATGATCCTTAAAACCACATAAAGATTCTCTGGGTTTCCTTTCAGCTGCATAATTTGTTTCTTGCCTCTCTCTGCAAGAACACATACCTGGTTTCCTACATTCAACTATTCTGTCAGGCTTACTTTCTCATGGAACTCAAGACATCCTGATTTTGTGGGTGTGTGCTGGTGAACAACAGGGGTTCAAATAGCTAAGATGAGATATGAGGTCACACCTGGAATATTGCATTCAGTTTTGGGCTCCCCAGTTCAAGAGGGACAGGGATCTACTTGAGAAAGTCCAGTGGAGAGCTAGCTACCAGGATGATTAAAGGACTGGAGCACTGCCCTGTGAGGAGAGGATGAGAGTCCTGGGGCTTTTTAGTCTGGAGAGGAGAAGACTGAGAGGGGATTTAATAAATGCTTATCAGTATCTGAGGGCTGGGTGTCAAGAGGCAGGGGACAGGCTCTGCTCACTTGCACCCTGTGATAGGACAAGGGGCAATGGATATAAACTACAGCAGAGGAGGTTCCACCTCAACATGAGGAGGAACTTCTTCACTGTGAGGGTCACAGAGCACTGGAACAGGCTCCCCAGAGAGGTTGTGGAGTCTCCTTCTCTGGGGACTTTCAAGACACATCTGGATGCATTCCTGTGAGACCTGTGCTGGATTCTCTGGTCCTGCTCTGGCAGGGGGTTTTTACTGGATGATCTTTGAAGGTCCCTTCCAATCCCTAATATCCTGTGATCCTGTGATGAAAATCTCCTCAAAAATGTGTAATGTGACCCTTCCTTCTCTGCTGTGATGCTGGATTCTGCTCTACATCTATAGAAGATGGGCCTGTGACTCTTGCCATGAGGAAGATCCATGTCTCCATAATACAGTGATAGTGGAACACTTTGCAGTGTTTAATCTATCCCTGGGAAGCCAAGGACTGCTGTTACCTACTATTTTAGAGATAAGGACAGAGAAACATTAAGGCCTCTAGGTAGCCTGGGAATCAGTGGCCCTTAAGGGCACACATTTTTCTTTACTGGATGTTTCTGGGAAATTGCAGCAGGGTTCTGGTCCTTCACAGCCAGTACATGAGAAAGTTGCAGAGAATGGTGAATTCTGGGAGGCATTCTCACACTGTTGTGACACTGTCCTAAGCTGGTGTCATGCCCTGGCAGCCACTGTCAACCAGTGCTATGAGATATGCCTTGGAAATAGGAGCATGAACAACAGTCCTGCAGCAGAGGTGGCTGCAACTGTGCTCAGGGCGATCTCAACTCAGCAGGGGCACACCGTTGTGCCTCAGTCCACTTCTGTGGAAGAGAAGGTTCTTTCATGGATCCCCTGAATGAAACAGAAGGAACTGAGCAGTTGGTTGAGAGAAGCACTTGCATTTTATTTTGCTTACACATGCAGTGGGAAAAGTTAGAAATATAGAAAAGGAGGAAAAGCAAGAAACAGCAAAAGCAAAGAGATAGTCACCACCATGGATCTCACCACTACAAGATCTCACAGGTCCTGAAGGCCTCAATCACTGGGGGAGCCTCAATTTTGCTGTTATCTGCGAGGCTTTATACCTTTTCCAATGTCATATGTGGTCACAGTTCCTCATTTGGTTCAGCTTGTGTCAGCACAATCTCATGGTTAATTGAGTGCTGCTTGGCTCTAAACCTCATGTGTCAGTCATCTCTGGAGGGCTCTTTCTATCTGAAGACCCCCATAAACTGTGGAGCCATTCCATGACCTTCAGGTGCATCTTTGCAGTAAGCTCCAGCCTGCATGACCGCACTCTTGGCCTTGGAACTTGTGGTTTTGTGAGCTCCAGCTTGTGTAGCAGCTCTGGCTTGTGGTTTTGCCTGGTTACAGTCACAGAGCTAAGTTTAGGACAAGATAACCTGTTCAGTTGCCTTGGTTGCTGTCTTTATGGGACAATGGTGAAACAAACTTAACTCCATACACATTCTCCTGGAGCCACTGTACCTTTCCTTGGAGCAGGTAGTGAGGAGAGGTCTGTGCTTTCTGCTGCATGCTCCTGCTGCTCTTGATAGAAAGCTGAGCTAGTTATGAGGAATCATAGAATTGTTAGGGTTGGAAGGAACCTCAAGGATCATCTAGTTCCAACCCCCCTGCCATGGGCAGGGACACCTCACATTAGATCAGGCTGCTCAGAGCCACATCCAGCCTGGCCTTAAAAACCTCCAGGGATGAGGCTTCCACTACCTTCCTGGGCAACCTGTTCCAGTGTCTCACCACCCTCACAGTGAAGAACTTCTTCCTGACATCCAATCTGAATCTACCCATTTCTAGTTTTGTTCCATCCCCCCTTGTCCTATCATTACCTCACACCTTAAAAAGTCCCTCCCCAGCTTTCCTTTCTTCTAGGCCCCTTCAGATATTAGAAAAAATGTATCTGTACTGCTTATGTTAATCCAGTGTTAAGAACCTAGGGAACTCCATGGAATGATGTCATCTGGTACTGTCTGGCAGAATATTACAATTAAAACTAATTAAAGTGTGTTTTGCATGCAAAATGCAGTAGCAGATCTGTAGTAATAATCATGACTCACTGGGGGTGAATCTTTGAGTCTTCCTACAGCATTGTTTATAAAAAGACAGTGATAGCTGTTATCACCTCACAGTATGAATACAATTGTCTTACTAATGCCTTCTTCTGTGCACTGGACTTGATCTCTTCTGGAGTTGTTTAGGTTCTCGGGGCTTTGAAAAAACTTCTGGCAACTTTCTTGTGTGTTGGGGTTAATCAGATGCATTTACTGTCAGAGAGTAGTAAAATTACAGAAGTCAACAGCAAGTAATGAAAACTGTTGGCCACCCCTTGAGTCCTGTGTCCAGTTCTGGGCCCCTCAGGTTAGGAAAGATGTTGACTTGCTGGAACGTGTCCAGAGAAGGGCAACAAAGCTGGGGAGGGGTTTGGAGCACAGGCCTATGAGGAGAGGCTGAGGGAGCTGGGGTTGCTTAACCTGGAGAAGAGGAAGCTCAGGGCAGACCTTATTGCTCTCTACAACTACCTGAAGGGAGGTTGTAGCCAGGTGGGGGTTGGTCTCTTCTCCCAGGCACCCAGCACCAGAACAAGAGGACACAGTCTCAAGCTGCACCAGGGGAGGTTTAGGCTCGTTGTTCTTCATAGAGAGCGTGATTGGCCATTGGAATGGGCTGCCCAGGGAAGTAGGGGAGTCACCATCACTGGAGGTATTTAGGAAGAGACTGGATGGGGTGCTTGGTGCCATGGTTTAGTTAATTAGTGTTGGACTTGATGATCTCGAAGATCTTATCCAACCTGGTTAATTCTGTACCTATTGTCTATCTATCTGAGGTCTATTAAAGCACCTTAAGCTGACAGTGGCTTTAGGCAGACACAAAATACAGCTCATATGATGAAACTCCTCGTGGATCTCAAATCAACTTAGCATCTTTTCCTAGATGAAAGAGAATCATAGAATTAATTAGGTTGGAAGAGACCTCAAAGATCATCAAGTCCAACCAGTCACCCAACACCTCCTGACTACCAAACCATGGCACCAAATGCCACGTGCAATCCCCTCTTGAACACTTCCAGGGATGGGGACTCCACCACCTCCCTGGGCAGCACATTCCAATGCCTAACAACTCTTTCTGTGAAGAACTTTCTCCTCGCCTCAAGCCTAAATTTCCCCTGACGCAGCTTGAGACTGTGTCCTCTTGTTCTGCCACAGGTTGCCTGGGAGAAGAGACCAACTCTCTCCTGACTACAGCCTCCCTTCAGGTAATTATAGAGAGCAATGAGGTCTCCCCTGAGCCTCCTCTTCTCCAGGCTAAGCAACCCCAGCTCCCTCAGCCTCTCCTCGTAGGGCTTGTGCTCAAGGCCTCTCTCCAGCCTTGTTGCCTTTCTCTGGACACGTTCAAGAGTCTCAAAGTCCTTCTTAAACTGAGGGGCCCAGAACTGGACACAGTCCTCAAGGTGTGGCCTAACCAGTGCTGAGTGCAGGGGCAGAATGACCTCCCTGCTCCTGCTGGGTTTTACTTGGTTATGTGTCTTAATACAGCAGATTTTGAACTGTGTAACCCATTTCACAAAATGGTCAATCACTCTATGGGAAGCATTTAAAAGTGTCATTTGATCCAAGGATTTAAAACCTTCAATGACCACATTGCAAGATTGCTGGGAACTGGGAGTCTCCTTTTGTATAGTTGCTGGGGTGTTGAAGGCTCTTGAGTATCTTACAGTGGCAGAGAGTGAAGAAGACAATTTTCTTGAATTGGTGCCTGAAACTACTAAGTCTGTGAGCACTCCCAGGAAACCCATCCAAGGTTTTATTTGAGAATCTGCTCATCATGAGGCACTCTGGGAGCCTTCCTTCAGTCCTTCATAGATTGTAAGGCTCCAGCCAGCTGGATCTAAGTCATTAAAGCTCCTTGCTCTATCCATTAGTACACTCATTAATATTTCTCTGTAACTTGGGACACAGCATTTCTCATGGCAAGGTTAGAAAAGTTTGCTTTCATCTAATTTTGACCTAGAGATAGCTGTGAGGACCAAAAGCCTGCGAGTGGAAGAAAAACTTCATAAAATTTATGTTCACAGAATCTGTCCTTCTAAGCAAAGCAGTAGAGGAATTTTGCTTTGGAGAGGAAAATCTTTCATGAAATTGTTGGCTGCAGGAGTGTTTAACTTTCGTCATTGTGCTTAGTGTTCCTGTCCAAAGCTTATTGAACTACTAACAGTAAAACAATGAGCTTTGCACAGCAGGTCTCTAAAAAGAAAACCAAAGGAATAAAGATTTCTTCTGGCTCCTTAGGAACTGGATACACATGGTGCTCAATTGTTCATATCCTCTAGAGATCTGTACCTTTAGAAGACATCCACTTTAAGAGCACTTGTTAGCCTTATCTCTCTGCCTGGGAAGATTATGGAACAAGTCATCCTAGAAGCTGTGCTGAGGCACATGGGTGAGAGAGGTGACCTGAGACAGCCAGCATGGCTTCACCAAGGGCAAATCCTACCTGACCAGCTTAGTGGCCTTCAGTGGTAGAGTGTACAAGTTATGAATGTCATCTGTCTGGATTTCTGTGAAGCTTTTGACTTGGTCCTCCAATACAACAATTGTAGAGATGTGGATTTAGTGGGTGGACTGTTTGGATGGCTTCATCCAGAGGGTAGTGGTTAATGGCTCAATATCCAGTATCCAGATGGAGAGCAGTGAAAAGCAGTATCCCTCAGGGGTCCATACTGGGACCAGTGCTGTTTAGTATCTTCATCAGTGACACAGACAAGGGGATTGAGTGCACACTGACTAAGTTTGCAGATGAAACCAAACTGAGTGGCACAATTGATATGCCAGAAGGATGGGATGCCATCCAGAGGGACCTGGGCAAGCTGGAGAGGTGAGACCCTGTGAACCTCATGACCTTCAACAAAGATGTGTTCAAGGTCCTAGACCTGTCTTGGGGCAATTCTTGGTATCACTACAGGCTGGGAGATTATGGAATTGAGGAACTGAGAGCAGCCCTGTGGAGAAGGACTTGGCAATACTGGTGGCTAAAAAGCTGGACACGAGCCAGCAGTGCCTACTTGCATCCCAGAAGGCCAATTGCATCCTGGGCTGCAATGAAAGAAGTGTGGCCAGCAGGTTGAGGGATGTGATTCTGTCCCTGAGACAGAATGCTCTGCTGAGACCTCACCTGAAGTACTGTATGAAGCTCTGAAGTCCTCAGCACAAGATGGACATGAACTTGTTGGAGTGGGTCCAGAGGAGGGCCACAAAAAATAACCAGAGGGCTGGATCACCTCTTCCAAAAACAAAGGCTGGGATGGTTGTGGTTGTTCAGCCTGGAGAAGACTCCAAGGAGACCTTATAGAACCCTTCAATACTTAAAGGGAAACTGTAAGAAAGATATGCAGTCTTTTTAGCAGGGTCTGTTCCAACAGGATAAGGGGTAATGGTTTTAAACTAAAGGAGGGTAGATTTGGAGTAGATATAATGGAGAAATTTTTTACAGTGAAGATGGTGAAACACTGGTACAGGCTGCCCAGAGAGCTCTATTCCTGGAATTCAAGGTCAAGCTGAACAGGGCTCTGAGCAACCTGATCTAGATGAAGGTATTTCTGTTTAGTGCAGGAAGTTAGACTGCATGATCTTTAAAGGCCCCTTCCAACCCCAAACATGATAGGATTCTGTGATTCTCCATTTACATCCTTTTATACTTATGTGAATATAGATCCTACATGTACATTTATAGGTATAAAAGCTATCACATCTACAGGGCTGGAGCACCTCTCCTATGAGGACAGACTGAAGGAGTTGGGGCTGTTCAGCCTGGAGAAGAGAAGGCTCCGAGGTGACCTCATTGTGGCCTTCCAGTATCTGAAGGGGGCCTACAAGAAGGCTGGGGAGGGACTTTTCAGACTATCAGGGAGTGATAGGACTAGGGGGAATGGGATGAAGCTGGAGGTGGGGAGATTGAGGCTAGATGTGAGGAGGAAGTTCTTCACCGTGAGAGTGGTGAAGGCCTGGAATGGGTTGTCCAGGGAGGTGGTTGAGGCCCCGTCCCTGGAGGTGTTTAAGACCAGGCTGGACGAGGCTCTGTCCAGCCTGATCTAGGGTAGAGTGTCCCTGCCCATGGCAGGGGGGTTGGAACTAGATGATCCTTGTGGTCCCTTCCAACCCTAACTGAAACTATGAAACATGTATGACCATGCATTTTAACAGAAACATCTGCATGCTCAGAAGGAAGTTGAGGATTTCCATATAGAATAGAATAGAATAGAATAGAATAGAATAGAATAGAATAGAATAGAATAGAATAGAATAGACCAGGTTGGAAGAGACCTTCAAGATCATCGTGTCCAACCTATCATCCAACACCACCTAATCAACTAAACCATGGCACCAAGCACCCCATCCAGTCTCTTCCTAAGCCCCTCCAGTGATGGTGACTCCACCACCTCCCTGGGCAGCACATTCCAATGGGCAATCACTCTCTCTGTATAGAATTTCTTCCTAACATCCAGCCTAAACCTCCCCTGGTGCAGCTTGAGACTGTGTCCTCCTGTTCTGGTGCTGGTTGCCTGGGAGAAGAGACCAGCCCTCGCCCGTCTATAACCTCCCTTCAGGTAGTTGTAGACAGCAATAAGGTCTCCCCTGAGCCTATTCCTCTCCAGGCTAAGCAACCCCAGCTCCCTCAGTCTCCCCTCAA
This sequence comes from Colaptes auratus, assembly GCA_015227895.2. NCBI lineage: Eukaryota > Metazoa > Chordata > Aves > Piciformes > Picidae > Colaptes > Colaptes auratus. The sequence goes on from CM026886.1 coordinate 10,844,963, forward strand.
AGGGCTTGTGCTCCAAACCCCTCCCCAGCTTTGTTGCCCTTCTCTGGACATGTTCCAGCAAATCAACATCTTTCCTAAACTGAGGGGCCAAGAACTGGACACAGGACTCAAGGTGTGGCCTAACCAGTGCAGTGTACAGGGGCAGAATGACCTCCCTGCTCCTGCTGGCCACACAGTTCCTGATGCAGGCCAGGATGCCATTGGCCTTCTTGGCTGCCTGGGCACACTGCAGGCTCATGTTCAGCCTACTATCAACCAGTACCCCCAGATCCCTTTCTGCCTGGCTGCTTTCCAGCTACTCTGACCCCATCCTGTAGCACTGCCTGGGGTTGTTGTAGCCAATGTGTACAACCCAGCACATGGATGTGTTCAATCTCATGCCGTTGGACTCTGCCCATCTTTCCAGCCTCTCAAGGTTCCCCTGCAAAGCCTCTCTGCCCTCCAGCAGATCAACTCCTGCCCCCAGCTTGGTGTCATCTGCAAATTTACTGATGATGGACTCGATGCCCTCATCCAGATCATCAATAAAGATGTTGAAGAGCATGGGGCCCAGCACCGATCCCTGGGGCACACCACTAGTGACTGGCCGCCAGCTGGCTGTGGCACCATTCACCACCACTCTCTGGGCTCGGCCCTCCAGCCAGTTCCTAACCCAACGCAGTGTGCTCCTGTCCAAGCCACTGGCTGACAGCTTGGCCAGGAGATGCTTTGCAAACCTGAGGGAAACACCCCTTCAAATATTTGATTCAACCAAGAAAAACCACTTCAGTGCTGAACACAGCAGGGGTGGTTAATTGCTCTCTGAAAATGGTTGCTGTTCTTAAAGAAAACAGTAGGCAGTGGCTCCTCATCACTTGACTGTAAGTTAGCTTTGAGGTCAGAGGTTAAATGTTTGCTTCATGCTCTGGGCCACACATGAGAAAACTCATTAAGCAGATTCTTCTTCTTCTTCTTTTTTTTTTTTTTTTAATTAAAGCTCCTTCATTCCTAAGAGGAATTTATGGGAGGAGAGAACTGGGGGCAGAGGGAAGAGACTCAGAGCCCTGCAGGGTGTACACTGTGCTGCCAAAGTCAATATTTATTCTCTGTATACAAAACGAGGAGCCCTCAGGCTCCAAAGCCAAGTACAAGAGCTCACTTTCTGCAGGTTTTTTGTTCTAGCTTTTCATTTGGGACATGGTTTGTTTTGATTCTTGCAGGCACAGCAGCTCTACTGGAATTTGACTTTCTCTTCAGTGTTTTCTCCCAGCTTGGATGTTTGTAGCTTGTCTCCACTCAGCAGAAATTAATTATTTCTCCCCTCTCTGGTTTGTTGTTGTGTTGACAGTCATTGAAAGCTCACTGTGCTCTTTCTTGGTAACATCTAGATGGTGTAGGACTAAAGTAGCGTTGCAGTCTATCTGCTGAGTTGAATCATCTAATCAAAGATGACAGAACTAGATGGTCAGAAGTGCTGCAGTCAGGGTAGGAAGGAGGTGGCCCATAGAGAAAGTTCAGGCTGAAGACAGTGCATAGAATTCCACATAATTTGATCTTTGTTGCTTGAAGGACTCTCTTGGAGCACTATGGAGCGGCCCTGCTGCTGAAGCTGCGGGTTTGCTAGTCCCTTGGAACCTTGCCCAGCAAGAGCTGGTGTGCAGGGTGTCTGAGCCCTTCAGCAGTGTGGTGGGTCGAAATTACCCCCCCCCCCAAATAGATTGCCAGACTAGCTCAGATGAAAGCAATGAAATCTTTTCTGGGCCACTCACTTCAGGAAAGATGTTGAGTTCCTGGAATGTGTCCAGAGAAGGGCAACAAAGCTGAGGAGGGGTTTGGAGCACAAGACTTATGAGGAGAGGCTGAGGGAGCTGGGGTTGCTGAGCCTGGAGAAGAGGAGGCTCAGGGCAGACCTTATTGCTGTCTACAACTACCTGAAGGGAGGCTGTAGCCAGGTGGGGGTTGGTCTCTTCTCCCAGGCAACCAGCACCAGAACAAGAGGACACAGTCTCAAGCTGCACCAGGGGAGGTTTAGGCTGCATGTTAGGAAGAAGTTCTTCACAGAAAGAATGACTGGCCATTGGAATGTGCTGCCCAGAGAGGTGGTGGAGTCCCCATCACTGGAGGTATTTAGGAAGAGACTGGACGGGGAGCTTGGTGCCATGGTTTAGTTGATTAGATGGTGTTGGATGATAGGTTGGATGCGATGATCTCAAAGGTCTCTTCCAACCTGGTTAATTCTAATTCTAATTCAGTTGAAGCTGTATTTACAAGCAAAACCACAGTCTAAAATATGAAATGCAATGCATATGTACAAAACATGCACCATTGAGATATATTTGCAATTTATAAACAACACAAGACCCCCCTGGACAAAACTGGGGGGTTACCAACAGCTTCACTCTGCTAGAGTGAAGAAGTCAAAAAGAGAGAGTAATTTTCCACCACTAACTTTATGTTAGTATTTAGGCCAATGGGATTAGTTAGATCTTAACATTATTTTCCCTTTTACATCCAATGGTACATTACATTCTACCACTTTTCTACTCAATCTATGGAAAATTTTCCTAGGTGTAGCCTAAAACTACCACAAGCAGGAAGAATGATATCACTAGTGTTTCTGTTGCAGCCACATGAGAATTATGAGCAGTGCTTCTCCTGCTTGATGTCTGCCTTCCTGTTGCACCCACCCACAGCCTTCCAGCCCTGGAAGCATGTTTTCAACAAGTGGGCTTGATGTGAGCCCATGAGGCCAACAGTGGCTGACACAGAGGCTTCTGACATTGCTGCCAAGCCAGGACCTGGGGGTCCTGGTGGATGAGGAGCTCAACAGAGCCACCAGTGTGTACATGTACCCCCAGAAAGCCAGTCACATCCTGGGATGCATCAAGAGAAGCGTAGCCAGCAGGTCAAGGGAGGTGATTCTCCCCCTCTACTCCACTCTGGTGAGACTCCACCTGGAGTACTGTGTCCAGTTCTGGAGCCTCTATTACAAGGATCTGGAGGTGCTGGAACGTGCCCAGAGAAGAGCCACATGATGACTAGAGGGCTGGAGCTCCTCTCCTGTGAGGACAGACTGAGGGAGTTGGGGCTGTTCAGTTTGAAGAAGAGAAGGCTCTGAGGAGACCTTATTGTGGCCTTCCAGTATCTTAAGGGGGCTAAAAAGAAAGCTGGGGAGGGACTTTTTAGGGTGTCAGATAGTGATAGGACTAAGAGGAATGGAAAGAAAATAGGAATGGGTAGATTCAGATTGGATGTTAGGAAGAAGTTATTCTCCATGAGGGTGGTGAGACACTGGAACAGGTTGCCCAGGGAGGTGGTAGAAGCCCCATCCCTGGAGTTTTTTAAGGCCAGGCAAGATGTGGCTCAGAGCAGCTTGATCTAGTGTGAAGTGTCCTTGGCCATAGCAGGAGGGTTGGGACTGGATGAATCCTTGAGGTCCCTACCAACCTTAACAATTCTATGATTCAAGCCAGATTCCCACTACAGATGCAGTGTGACTCCTGGTGCAAGCAAAACTTACACATCTCTTTTGTCTATGCCTCCTTGCACTCATACTTCTTATCCAACATAGTATACACCTTTCTTCCTCTGCCTCAACTCACAACTCCTTCTTCTGCTGGAGCTTCTGCGTAGCTGAAGACTTCAAAGCCTTTGCTTAATTTGTGTTTGCACTTCTAAGTCCTGAACTAAGGTGTTAGGCACAGGCAGGTTCTTTCAAAGTATTTGTGTATAAACATGAAAGTTACAAGTTCCTGCTCCTTGCTCCTTTCATCTTTTCAGGCTCACAGATAAAATGCAGTTGGATTTTTGAACTTTATAGAAACTTTTATTAAAAGAGTGACTCAGACTCAAAAGTTCTTCCTCTGAGCTCCTTTCCTCTTTCTTCATTCCTTTATTTTTTTGTTTCTTTTCTCCCATTTAATCCTGTTCAGTACTAGTCTCAGATGGTTCTGGTGGACATCTTAGAATAGAATAGAATAGAATAGAATAGAATAGAATAGAATAGAATAGAATAGAATAGAATAGAATAGAATAGAATAGACCAGGTTGGAAGAGACCTTCAAGATCATCATGTCCAACCTATTATCCAATCCAATCCAATCCAATCCAATCCAATCCAATCCAATAAACCAGGTTGGAAGAAACCTTCAAGATCATCACGTCCAACCTATCAACCAATCCAACCCACCTAAACAACTAACCCATGGCACCAAGCTCCCCATCAAGTCTCCTCCTAAACACCTCCAATGATGGTGACTCCACCACCTCCCTGGGCAGACCATTCCAATGGGCAATCACTCTCTCTGTATAGAACTTCTTCCTAACATCCAGCCTAAACCTGCCCTGGCGCAGCCTGAGACTGTGTCTTCATGTTCTGGTGCTGCCAGGGGAGGTTTAGGTCTAGTCATGGGGTCTGTGGTGACAGGTTGGACTCGATGATCTTCGAGCTCTCTTCCAACCTTGGTGATACTGTGATACTGTGATACTCAACCATGGCACCAAGTGCCACATCCAATCCCCTCTTGAACACCTCCAGGGACAGTGACTCCACCACCTCCCTGGGCAGCACATTCCAATGGCGAATGACTCTCTCGGTGAAGAACTTTCTCCTCACCTCGAGCCTAAACCTCCCCTGGAGCAGCTTGAGACTGTGTCCCCTTGTTTTGGTGCTGGTTGCTAGAGAGAAGAGGCCAACTCCTTTCTGGCTACAACCACCCTTCAGGTAGTTGTAGAGAGCAATGAGGTCTCTCCTGAGCCTCCTCTTCTCCAGGCTAAACAATCCCAGCTCCCTCAGCCTCTCCTCATAGGGCTTGTGCTCAAGGCCTCTCACCAGCCTTGTTGCCCTTCTCTGGACACGTTAAGTATCTCGATGTCCTTCTTTAACTGAGGGGCCCAGAACTGGACACAGGACTCAAGGTGTGGCCTAACCAATGCAGAGTACAGGAACAGAATGACCTCCCTGCTCCTGCTGGCCACACTATTCCTAATGCAGGCCAGGATGCCTTTGGCCTTCTTGGCCACCTGGGCACACTGCAGGCTCATGTTCAGGTGGCTGTCAATCAGCACCCCCAGGTCCCTCTCTGTTTGGCAGCTCTCCAGCCACTCTGACCCCAGCCTGTAGCTCTGCATGGGGTTGTTGTGGCCAAAGTGCAGCACCTGGCACTTGGACTTGTTGAATGCCATCCTGTTGGACTCCGCCCATCTGTCCAGCCAGTCGAGGTCCCTCTGCAGAGCCCTCCTACTGTCTGACCAACATCTGCTCCCAACTTGGTGTCATCTGCAAATTTGCTGATGACTGTCTCAATCCCCTCATCCAGATCGTCAATGAAGACATTGAAGAGGATGGGGCCCAGCACTGATCCCTGGGGGATGCCACTGGTGACTGGCCTCCAGCTGGAGGTGGCACCATTCACCACCACTCTCTGGGCTCGGCCCTCCAGCCAGGTCCTAACCCAGCGCAGAGTGTTGCTGTCCAAGCCACGAGCTGACAGCTTAGCCAGCAGTTTGCTGTGGGGGACTCCTTTTTTATGAGTATTTTCCTCATTCATATTCCATCCACTGCCTTGGCTTAAAAGTGCAGTGCAAGGTTTCTTTTAAGGTCCACCACAAATTCCTTAAAATTATGGTCAAATAGTTGCAAGCAAGGAAATTATCATCTCCCAGGTGAGGGAAATCAGCTTCTTGCATGCATTTTGCAAACCATTTCCAGAAAAGGCTGTTGAAGATCATCCTTTTTATTTTTCACTGCAAGATGCTGGAAGCACAGCAGCTTTCAATTTCTGCAGTGCAGCTCAGGGTAGGTGAGTTCTTTAAATATGCATTAGTAGCAGTATGAATTCAATATATATTGATATAAAAAAAAAATGGCTGTTCATTGCTTGGGACCTGTGACCAGTGATGCAGACACCTCAGAAATCTGAGGGGTGGAGTCTCCTTCTCTGGAGACCTTCAAAATCCCCCTGGATGTGTTCTTGTGCAGCCTGCCCTAGGTGATCCTGCTTTGGCAGGGGGGTTAGACTAGATGATGCCTACACATCCCTTCCAACCCTTAACTGATTCTGTGATTCTGTTGCTCAAAGGAATGCATTTCAGATGGTTTTTTTTTCTTTTTTTTCCCATTAATTTTTTTCCTTTATTAAAATTCTTCATGTTGCTCTTTGTTAAAAATCTTCTCTGCCTTCTGGAACAGTCTCCCTCTCTGCCTGGATGCATTCCTGCAAGATCTGGTATAGGTGATCCTGCTCTGGCAGGGGGGTTGGACTGGATGATCTGAGGAGAAAAATTCTTCACAGACAGAGTACCTGGTCAGTGGAATGTGTTGCTCAGGGAGGTGGTGGAGTCACTGTCCCTGGAGGTGTTCAAAAAAGGATTGGATGTGGCACTTGGAGCCATGGTTTAGTTGCCATGAGGTGTTAGGTGTTAGGTAATAGGCTGGACTTGAGGATCTCTGAGGTTTTTTCCCACCTGGTTGATTCTATGATTCTATGACCTTTTGAGGTCCCTTCCAGCCCTTAACATTCTGTGATTCTCTGGGGGTTGGTGCAGGGAGGCTCTGTAACCCTGTAGGCCAACATGATGCTCAGCTGAAGAATTCCCACTTCTCATGTAGGCCACCTCCTACCTGGCCTCATTCAGCATCTGGACAGCAGCCACCCACGTGTGGCACATTAGGAGATTAGGACCCTAATGGCATTTTAGAATGGTGTTAATAAATGGGGACTTCCATCCTGTAGAACACTTGAAAATAACATTTGTAAATCTGCTTCCTGAGCAGTGTATTCCCTTTTCCATTATCTCATTTATTTGTGAGCTATTAAGGATTCTTCTTCCTTTCTATTCAGTCTCTGCTGGAGCAGTTCAACACTGATTCATGATTCTGTGGTTTGTGCTGTCAAGATTTTACTGAATTTTTTTTTTTTTAAAGGTATCTCAATAATTAATTACAGATAAATTATTGACAAAGCAGCAGCAGATGCAAAGGGAGAGTGCTCTGTATCAAAGAGAGGCTTTTCAAGCAGATATCTTTGCAATGTCACAGATGAGTATACTTTCAATACTCAGTTATCAGAAACAAATCAATGCTTGCCTGCCATTTGATTCTTCCTGTAATACCAGAAACTACTGCAAAATATTGCTATTTCCTCTCAAGGTATATCCATAACCAGCATGCACAGCTGTTAAAAGTCTCTCACAAGGATAAATATATATATATATATACTGGTGTATCCAGACTACATTTCTGTGAAGAAAGTTCTGCATATTTAGGGAGCCCATTTGTGCTACCAGAGGAACTAAGGTAACAGCAGACATACAGTTTTTGCCATTTTCTGCTTTGAAAATGCTTGCAGAATCTGAATGTTCACATCTACTAACAATAGCTCTGGAGTCATTCAAGGAAGTCACAGAATAGAGTAGAGTAGAGTAGAGTAGACTAGACTAGACTAGACTAGAATAGAATAGAATAGAATAGAATAGACCAGGTTGGAAGAGACCTTTGGGATCATCAAGTCCAACCTATCATCCAACACTATCTAATCAACTAAACCATGGCACCAAGCACCCCATCCAGTCTCCTCCTAAACACCTCCAGTGATGGTGACTCCACCACCTCCCTGGGCAGCCCATTCCAATGGCCAATCACTCTTTCTGTGAGGAACTTCTTCCTAACATGCAGCTTAAACCTCCCCTGGTGCAGCTTGAGACTGTGTCCTCTTGTTCTTGTGCTGGTTGCCTGGGAGAAGAGACCAACCCCCACCTGGCTATAACCTCCCTTCAGGTAGTTGTAGACAGCAATAATGTCTGCCCTGAGCCTCCTCCTCTCTAGGCTAAACAATCCCAGCTCCTTCAGCCTCTCCTCACAGGGCTTGTGCTCCAGACCCCTCCTCAGCTTTGTTGCTCTTCTCTGGACACGTTCTGGCAAGTCAACATCTTTCCTAAACTGAGGGGCCCAGAACTGGACACAGGACTCAAAGTATGACCTAACCAGTGCTGAGTCCAGGGGCAGAATGACCTCCCTGCTCCTGCTGGCTACACTATTCCTGATGCAGGCCTCAATACCTTCTGCAAGGATCTTTAGCCAAAGTTTTTAGTATCTTTTTTTTGATCCAGGAAGGACTCCTGTTGAGCTTATTGTGTTCTTGTGTGTCTCTAAACCTCAGTGAGGGTTTAGATACTAAATCTTAGTCTGAAATAATATGAGTTACGCTAATGTCCTTGTGAGTAACTGACTCAAGGAGTGGTTCAGACTGGAAGGGACCTCTGGAGGTTGTCCAGCCCAAATTAGGGGCAGGACAGGTTGCTCAGGGCTTTGTGTTGAAGGTAGAGAGCTCACAGCCACGCTTGTCCTCTGTTTCAGTGGTTAATGCCTTTCATAGTGAACATTTTAAGCATTTATTTCCTTGTGATTGGTGTTCCTCATTCTTTCTGTGTGCTTCTGCAAGAGAAGCCTGGTTCCATTTACTTTTGTAATCTCCTTTCCAGCTAGGGGAGCACAGCAACCAAATTCCAGCTTAAGCTGCTCAGCCCCAGACTGAACATCCTCTGTGCTTTCAGCCTCTGCACATGCTCCAGACTTCAGCCTATGGCCCTCAGCTGGGTCCTACCCAGGATGTCTGCAAGCTGTGTTACATCTTGTTAGGGGACTCATACACACAACTGCCAGTGTGGACTTCTACTGCAGCTCAAGTGACACACCTGGGTGTGCCTGAGCTCTGAGAAGCATTGGCCAGATCCAGAAACATGTCCATTCTTTCTTGAAGATCTCTGAACAGATACAATACAATGCAATACAATACAATGCAATGCAATACAATACAATACAATACAATACAATTGATCTGTATAGATCTGTATAGATCTTTATAGACCTGTATAGGTATTTCCTCTTTCACATCTCTGCAGAGAACTGAGTTTGAGGGTTAAATGTGGCATGGATAGTCTTCTTCTTTAATGTGACTGTAAAATATTTAAGAGTTCACACTAGGGAAGTAATTTCAGGACCTAGCTCAACAATGTGTCTCTCCTTATGAAAGCCTATTTTCAAAGAGCTGCTCCAAGGGCCCAGGGATGCCAAAAAGTATCTTTCCATTGACTTTTGTCTGCTTTGCTGTCTATTCTAAAGAAAATCCAAATTTAAACGAATCTATTGACTGCGTTTGGTATAAAACGTGGGCCAGTTTCACATCTCAGCGACCTGAAGAAGAGATGACTCCAAGGCTGAGCTGCTGGTTTCATGAAGAGCAGCACAAAACCCAGGCTCCTTGTTAGCAACACAAAAAGCTCTGCATGGGGAAATGAGCTGTCTTTGCAGTGGCACAACTGATATTTTAGCCTCGGGATCCTTTTCTAAAGGTCACAGCACAATTTAAAACCCAGAATATTGCAAGGCATTTAAATATCTGAAATCTAGGGTAAACAACATCTACTAATGTAAAACAGAAATGAAGAAATTACATATACCTTCCCCATGCCAGAACTGACTCATCTCAGGAATAACAATTCCAAGTGGCAGGGAAACAAAAATGGTCTTTCAGTGCCATGAGCTTAGATTTAAGACCTCCTTCCTCACCGCACAGAAGGCTGATAGCCTCTAAGATAAGACAGAGTCATAGAATGTTTTGGGTTGGATGGGACTTTAAAGGTCATCTTGTTTCAAGCCCCTGCCATGGGCAGGGATGCCTCCTACTAGAACAGGTTGCTCAAGTCTCCATCAGCCTGGCTTTGAACACTTCCAGTGCTGGATCCTCCACAACTTCCCCGGGCAACCTGGTCCAGCGGTTCATCAACATCATGGTGAAGAATTTCTTCCTAATGTCTAATCCAAATCTGACTTCTTCCAGTTTGAAGCCATTACACCTCATCCTATCACTATATGCCTTTGCAAAAACTCCCTCTCTGACTATCCTGTAGGCCCCTTTCACATACTGGAACTCTGCTCTGCAGTCTTCTGCAGGCTGAACAGCCCCATCTCTCTGCTCGTCATCACAGGAGAGGTGCTATACTCTAGCCTCATCTTCACAGCTCTCCTCTGGACCCACTCTAGCAGTTCCATGTCCTTCTTGTGCTGGGGGCTCCATAGCTGAACACAGTACTCCAGGTGGGGTCTTATGAGAGCAGAGTAGAGGGGAACTAACACCTCCCTTAACCTGCTGGCCATGCTTCTTTTGGTGCAGCCCAGGAGTCGTGTGGCTTAGACAATTGACTTGGTAGATGAGTTGAGAGCAGTGGATGTTTTTTTATCTTAACTTCATGAACTGACTTACAACACTCTTCTCCTTGAGGTCCTCAGAGAGATGATGAAGTATGAGGCCAAAAATGAAAATGGCATGGGGTGAAATGGGCTGAATGGCTGTACCCGGAGGAGTAAGACCAGTAGTACAGAGTCCAGCTGGGGGTCAGCACTAGTGTACTCTAGGTGTTGATACTGAGTCCTGTATTAATTTCCTAGATGGTGGGACAAAGTTTACCCTCAGCAGCTATTCAGAGAGACTGAAAAAATAAGTGAACAAATGGACCAGCAGCTCTCTCATGAAGTTCAATAAAGGAAAAGGCATGGTCCTTCCCTCAGAGAGGGATAATTGCATGTGCCAGTACAGGCTGGTAGGGGTGACTAACTGGAAATGAGCTCTTCAGAATGGTCATGGTGGTCCTGGTTGACCACCAAGTTTAATGTGAGCCAGAGATGTGCTTTTGAGGCAATTAAGACCATTGGCACCCTGGGTTGTACTGGAAAATGTGTTTCCAGGAGGGGAAGGGAGGTGATTCTTCCACTTTTTTTAGCACTGATGAGACACATCTGGAGTGCTGGGCCTGGTTCTGGACTCTCCAGTACCTGAGAATACTGTACATACTGCCTCCAGCAAAGTTCCATGGAGATGAATAGGAGACTGGAGCATCGGTCATATGAGGAGAGGTTGAAAGACCTGGTGTTGCTCAGCTTGGAGGTGAGAAAACTCAGGGGGATCTTACCCATGCATATAAACACCTGGTGGGAGGAGTAAAGAAGAAGAAACAAGACACTTCTCAGTGATATCCATTGACAGGAGGAGAAACAAAGGACACAAAGTGAAATACAGAACATTTTACTAAAAAAATAAATCACTTTTAGTGTGAGGATGGCTGAATACCAGCACAAGCTTCCCAGGGACTGGAGGCCCCATTCTTAAGCTGCTCAAAGCCCAATGAGCCACAGCCCTGAGTAACCTGCTGCAGTTGACCCTACTCTGAGTAGGGATCTGGCCCATCTCCAGAGGTGCCTGCCCATGTTGCCCAGCCTGTGATATTTTGATTGGAGGACATGAAGGATTTTTGCAAGCCACATTGAAGGAAACAGTCATAGAATAGAATAGAATTAACCAGGTTGGAAAGGACCTTTGAGAGCATCAAGTCTAACCTATCACCCAACACCATCTAATCAACTAAACCATGGCACCTAGTGCCACATCCAGTCTCCTCTTAAACACCTCCAGTGATGGTGACTCCACCACCTACCTGGGCAGCACATTCCAATGGCCAATCACTCTTTCTGTGAAGAACTTCCTAACATCCAGCTTAAATCTCCCCTGGTGCAGCTTGAGACTGTGTCCTCTTGTTCCCTGTGCTGGTTGCCTGGGAGAAGAGACCAAGCCACTGCAGTGTCAAGGATCATCAAGGCCAGTAGCAACTGATAAATCCTGAATAGTATTTTGAGAGGAATTCAGAGCAAGACCTCGCTGTAGAGAGTATGTGTTTATAACACATAATTAGAGTGGTGCATGTTAATTGTTCTCCACCAAAACATTTTTGTCATAGGAAAAAACATCTTCATTTAAGCATTTGAACCATCAAAACATGCCAGTCATTCTATCTGTAAGATAGTAAAACCTGCAAATCACTCTGATAACTCTTTCCTTACCAAAAAAGTCAATGAAATTGAAACTAACCTCAGGATGCATGCATTGACTGTTTGTAATTCTCCCCTAACACTGATTTAACTGTAAAGGCCTATTTGAGCAGAGATCAAAGCATCTACCAAAGGCTTCACTTAGCTCTGTAAAAGCATAGAGTACTTAGAAGAAAATGATAGAAGATACAGGTGGTGGAAGTGTAACGGGTGTTCATTACACTAAATCCTGCTTAGGAGAAAAAGCCTTGGATTTTGCCTGGAGAGAGAACAGGATGAAAAGCAAAGTTTTATTGTGCTTTTGCCTAATTGAAGGTGAATAACTGAGTTACTCTGGGAGTCTGAATCAGTACTGAGTATGAAAGCTGGATGTGAGCTCTAGTCTGATGGTCTTCGTCACCAAATGGCCTTTGCTCTTGCCATGCAGCGAGAAGGATAAGCCACGTTCCACCTAACCTCTGGACTATGCACCTGAATTGAGGAGCACAAAAGGGTGAGCAGCACTGTGTGAGCAGTGTAGAGTTGCATGATGATAGATGGTGTCTTAAAAGAAGAGAAGCAGCAACATGTTTTTTTTCCACTGCAGCAAGTCACATAAATCAGGAACGCACAATCCCAACCACCCCTGTAGGCTGGGCAGCAACTGGCTTGAGAGCAGCACCTGAAGAAAAGGACCTGGGGGTGCTGGTGGATGAGGAGCTCAACATGAACCACCAGTGTGCACTTGCAGCCCAGAAAGCCAACCACATCCTGGGCTGCATCAAGAGAAGCATAGCCAGCAGGTCGAGGGAGGTGATTCTCCCCCTCTATTCGACTCTGGGGAGACCCCACCTGGAGTACTGCATCCAGTTCTGGAGCCCCTATTACAGGAAGGATCTGGAGGTGCTGGAGTGTGTCCAGGGAAGGGCCACAAGAATGATCAGAGGGCTGGAGCTCCTCTCCTATGAGGACAGATGGAGAGAGTTGGGGCTGTTCAGTCGAGAGAAGAGAAGGCTCTGAGAAGACCTTCTTGTGGCTTTCCAGTATCTGAAGGGGGCTTACAAGAAAGCTGGGGAGGGACTCTTTAGGGTGTAGGGGGACTCATAGGACTAGGGAGAATAGAAAAAAAATAGAAGTGGGTAGATTCAGATTGGATATTAGGAAGTTCTTCCCCATGAGGGTGGTGAGACACCGGAACAGGTTGCCCAGGGAGGTGGTAGAAGCCTCCTCCCTGGAGTTTTTTAAGGCCAGGCTGGATGTGGCTCTGAGCAACCTGATCTAGTGTGAGGTGTCCCTGCCCATGGCAGGGGGGTTGGGACTGGATGATCCTTGAGGTCCTTTCCAACCCTAACAACTCGATGATTTTCTCCTTTCTCTTTCAACTACCACACAGAAACCATCTCATCAGCCACACAATCAAAGCAGCCTCTGTTCCTCTCATGTGCAGAGAACACTTGTTTCTTGCTTGCAGAAGGAAAAGTACTCACATGTGCCCACACACACTTAAAAAGTGGTTTAAAAATGTCCTGTTTGACTTCCTGGCTAGTTTGACAATTCTCTTCAAAATAGCTCTCATGACTGCAGGCTGGCAGAGCTGTTCCTGCCTTGATTTAAATTGGAAAACTCAATTAGAGTTTGAATCTGTTGCACTGAAATGGAATTGTCTCTTGCAGGCAGAGCTCGGTCACGGACACGAAACAGTGCGAGCGAGAAGGGTTGGGAGAGGAGGAGGCTGTGCCTGTGCAGAAGGCCCGTTGGTGGGAGGCTCTGAGCTAGTTGGGACAGGGATTTTCCATGTGCTGTCACTCTGGAAAGGGAACTTTGCTCTTCTCCAAACATGTTCAAGGAACTGCTGCTTCTTCCGAGGTTTTTTGATTTCAAACACCTCCATGCCTGAGCAGCCCTGATGGATGTAGGGGTGGCAGGGCCTGGGCACTGAGCAGCTCACAGGCACAGAGCAGGGGCTTGGTTCATCAGGACAATGTCTTTTTGCTTTGCTTCTCTGACTGAGCAAATCTCCACTCTTCCCCAGACTCTTTCCCCCAGGTTTAAGGACCCCGTTTCTGTTCCTACAGTCTAGAACCATTTGTGAGGTTTCCTGGCTAGGCTGCAATTTAGACACTGGCAAAGTGTTTGGCTTTTTGGTGGCAGGTTCACCACAGGAGACCCCTCCCCTACCTTATCTCTCTTAGTGCCATTGCAGTCCCAGGTCCCTCTTTGCTGCCTCCACAGAAGACTGTTTCCAGACATGAAGGGAGGCACTTCAATACTACCTTTTATCCTGGGAACCCTGAGCTGGCTGCTGCATTTTCTCATCATTGTGCATTGAGATACATGTCTAGAAATCACTGACTCTTCCCTTACCTCTGTTATGTGTGGCATCTCAGCCTGAGCCTTAGTTTGCATTTGCTCTGTAAGTCATCTGTGTTAAACTTCTCCTCATAAATAGCAGCTTCCAGCATTTTTTAATCTGTGGCTCGTATTTGTGTGCAAGAGGGAGAAAATAGGTCTAATTTACATCAGAGCAGCTGCCTTTGCTGATCTGCCACCTGGAGATTTGGCCAATGGGGAATAGTGCCTGCCAGCAGATGAGACCTTTGCTCCCTCTGGCTGCATCTGTCTCTGCACTTGTAACCCCCCTGGCAGGGGGTCAAGCATACCCCTTGACCCACCCCTTTGGGACCTGGTGGACACTGATAGTAGATTATGGATTGCAAAGAGGATGCACAAGCCCTAGCAGTGCAGCAGGCTCCAATGATCCTCTTGCAAAACCTGCAGTGCAGAGATTCAAGTGTGCTTGTAGAAGCAAACCAGGACAATGGCTTGTGCATGGGTAGGATGGGGCAGTAGGCAGGCAGGGCTCAGGTCTGCTCTGATCTCCTGCCCTAACCCAGCAACCAAGGGAGTAGGGTAAGCGTTAGTGCCCTGCACAGAAATGCAGGTTACAGACTCTCTGTCCTTTGAGCAAAGGCAGATCAGTGCTTTAAAGCTCATGACTGCAGGCTCCTGCTGCTCTTCCACGTGTGGATGGATGTGTGCATGGTCTGAATCGAGGTGGTGTTGCATGCAGTCAGGTTACCCTGTCAATGACATGAGACAGTTGAAATGCTTCTCTTGGGAACCAGGAACTGTGACAAACTGTGACAGTTACTGTAGCAGCACTTTTCATACTCCAAGGAGATACTCCAAGGACTTTTGGCTTCTATTTGGTTAGGTGATGGTTTTGTTTGTTTGTTTTCTTTTCTTCTTACTTTTTTTTCCTGTGAGCTGGAATTTTCTTTAGGGTCAGCTTCAAAAGAGCAAATGAGAGAGACTGGAATAAAAATGCCATATATGAGTTCTGATCACATTGTGGTTGGCAGTCAGCAAAGCAAGAGCCATGCCTGAGTAGTATGGTGGAATTGTCTGAGGAGAGTGCTCAAAGCAAGAATGTTTGGTATCTGTGACACTTTTGCAGGATCAGGGAGAAACCCATAAGTGCCAAAACTGTGATGAGGCTGGCAGCTACTTTATGTTTTGGGGGTGAGTGGGGACCTCACTGAATGTCAGAGCTTGTCAGTGAGGAAAGGAGATCATTCTCACTTGAACAAATGCCACAGACTTGTGAGACAGGAAACAAACATTTCTGGAAAGAGCTCCTTAGGAAAACCAGCTGAGCCATGGTAGAAAAAGGGGAGGCTATGGCTGCTGCAGCAAGAGCAGTGACTGCAGCACCTGGGAGAAACACCAAGAAGGGCAATAGTGGTGGGGATGGGGATCAGGCCCGAGAGTAAAGTGCAGGCACCTGCCACATGGCCAGCATTACCTGCAGCTGAAGTTTTTAGTGATCTCAGAAGAAAAAAGAGCTAGAATGAAATCAAGGGCTTTGTGCTGAGGTTCTTTAGGAAAAGGTAAAGCTGAGTCAAAAGAAAGGGGAAGCATTTGCAGTGTGTCTGTAAAGCGCATCGCCCCCAAGGGCAACTTTGCCGTCTGCTCTGCTGCCCATCACCAGGTCATTTTCCCAGCTAATGCTGCAGACAGACATCCAAGTCCCCAAGCCAAACTGGGTGAAAAGAGGTGGGGCCAGTTGGAGGCAGGGGAAGGGAGATTTCATTCTCATGCTGAGCCCTTGGAGAGGAAGTGCCACCAGCCAGTAGTCAGCAGTGTGGCTGGTTCAGAAGGACTAGGAAAGGAAAAATCCACTGCTGACTGGAGTGGCATGTGGTGTGCAGCCACAGAGCCCTCTTGTGTTGTCTGTTGGGCTGCAGACCAGCCTTATGAGCAGCCTTTCCCTTTCAAAAAGACCAAAGGTTGTTTTTTCCGCCCTTAGATATTTTCAGCTTTGGGTGTTTCTAGAAGGCAAGAATGGGAGGAATTAAATGATCCGGATTCCCTTGTCTGAGGGAGGGAGGGAGGGAGGAGGACATATCCCCTGCATGACTTCTAAAGAGCCATGCACCAGAAGGAGGGATTTATATGGAGCTGTTCCCATGGCCTTACCTGTTCTTAATTGTTTGATTTAGCACAAAATGTCGTGGTTTCTTGCAGAAGCCCAAGCCCCAAGAACTTGCTGCTTCAACCAGAAGAAATTGTTTTTCTTAGCAAAAATCCCACTCACATTATTTTTTTCCTGTGGAAAATAGTTACTTCCCCCCCCCCCAAAAAAAAAAAGTTAAAGGGAAAAAACAGCCTGTGGCTGAAATGTCAAGGCTAAAAGGTCAGGCAGCCTTCCTTCAGGCAATATTAAAGCCACGGTGGGCTATTCCACCTCCCTTTTTTTTGGTTTGTTTTATTCTGACCTGTGTGCTCATCACTACAGAAGTAAAAATGAGTAGCAAAGAGACAAGGTTTTACCAGACACCTTTTTTTTGTGTTTTAGAAAATAAGGGTCATGTTCACTCCTTTCAATAGTGCTCCCTGCTTTCCTCTGGCCCCTGCAAAACACCTCTGTCTCTGCTCAAGTTTAAGGCTTTCAAATCACTTGCTTTGTTGCAATCTCCCTTTGAGGGAAGTCACCTTAAGCACAGGGGCTATGTTCAGTGGAGGGTGATGAGTATCACAGAGCTCAGC
Source organism: Colaptes auratus (assembly GCA_015227895.2). Lineage (NCBI taxonomy): Eukaryota > Metazoa > Chordata > Aves > Piciformes > Picidae > Colaptes > Colaptes auratus. The sequence continues at coordinate 10,861,851 of CM026886.1, forward strand.
TTCGGCAGAGTCCCTGTGCAGACAACACTATCTTCCTCTGGCAGTCATACATCATTGAACAGGTGTCCAGAAAACATACTGAAATATTATGAGATACTTTCTGTCTTTATTTATTCTTATGATGGCAAAGGTATGCTTGTCTCTGGTTTTAATGGTTGCAAAAAGTGTAAAGCCAGAGGACACAGACTCAAGCTGCACCAGGGGAGGTTTAGGCTGGTCGTAAGGAAGAAGTTCTTCCCAGAAAGAGTGATTGGCCATTGGAATGGGCTGCCCAGGGAGGTGGTGGAGTTGCCATCACTGGAAGTGTTTAGGAAGAGACTGGTTGGGGTGCTTGGTGCCATGGTTTAGTTGATTAGGTGGTGTTGGATGATAGGTTGGACTCGATGATCTCAAAGGTCTTTTCCAACCTGGTTTATTCTATTCTATTCTATTCTATTCTATTCTATTCTATTCTATTCTATTCTATTCTATTCTATTCTATCCTATTCGACTATTCAATAGTCTTAATCTTCTCACTAATGATTTTTGTAAAGTCTTCTATAATGCAGGCCTTCATTTCCAACACATGCCCTCAGCAAGGTTAGAAGACTGTCATCAAAGCTAAGAATGCTTCCAACCTGCTGTAGGAGGGAAAAAAGGGTGGAAAATGCTTATGAAATTATGACCCATGCTGCAGAAAAAGGTAAATGTGTCTTTCCCTCTATCTGGTCTAAATTGCAATGAATATGAACAGGGAGATAAATAATTCCTGCATTGAAATCAGGGTCTCCAAGACCCTGAGAATACAAACAAGGATCATACAACTCAGTCAGCCCAATACAGCGCATGGGAGGTCTTGTTTTCAGTCATGTCCATAAACAGCCACCAGAGCTGTGTGTCAGCATCTGTTTTTCCTCTATTTATAATCTTTTGAGTAAACTCTTCTTGTATATGTCTAATATGTTTGTGGTTAGGAGGAGGTTATGAGAGGTTAGGAAGCTGATGTTGTTTTGGAATGTCCTCCCCACCGAACTACCTTTCCCTAATAACCCAAGATGTTGTCAAATGAAATCAAAGCATTCTGATGACGATGCTATGTGTTTGTCAGCTTCTATTTGAATAATGCATCCTGCATTTTGGCTGCTTAGGTGTGGTTTTTTGATCATAAGTTCTTGTTCTCTAAATTGCTGCCAGCATGATTCTATTTGAACTCAGTGTTGGCAACAAAAACGTAAGAATGAGGACCTGTTTTAGCAGTCCCTTCGCTTTTCATCGATGCTCCTTTCAACCTGAGCTGTTTGTTGCCTGAACATCTCAGCAAAATATTTGGATTGGGATTATTCTACAAATATATTCCTTCCAAAATTTAAGCTAGTCTGTGAAAATAATGTTACCTGTTGCTGATTTGGGTAATACCGCGTCACTTCAGAGCAAAGCTTCCGGGTTTTTTTCTTCCCCATCCTCAGAATGTGTGTTCATCAAAGACTGGAAAGTATGCAGCTTTGGAAAACATTCAAATAGCTGTGTGGTACAGCCTGACTCTTTGGTGTTGCATTGTGCCAAGACAAACAAGGTGCTACCCAGAACATTCTCTAGTTTAGCTCTAGTTATGCTTTTTTGGTAGGAGACAGATCCTTAGCCTGGCACATGGCAAACACAGTTAATATTTTACCTATTTATTCTCTCTTTCATGCTTTCATCTCAGAGTTCATTCATTCTCTTCTTGTAAAGCTATCCCTCCTTCTGCTCACTGTCACTGAGTTTGCTATCTGTATTAGATTGGTAGAGGCAGCCAGCACCAGAACAAGAGGACAGTCTCAAGCTGTGCCAGAGGAGGTTTAGGCTGGATGTTAGGAAGAAGTTCTTCACAGAAAGAGTGATTGGCCACTGGAATGGGTTGCCCAGGGAGGTGGTGGAGTCACCATTGCTGGAGGTGTTTAGGAAGAGACTGGATAGGGTGCTTGGTGCCATGGTTTAGTTGATTAGATGGTGTTAGGTTGGACTTGATGATCTCAAAGGTCTTTTCCAACCGGGTTAATTCTTCTTCTCTTCTCTTCTCTTCTCTTCTCTTCTCTTCTCTTCTCTTCTCTTCTCTTCTCTTCTCTTCTCTCTCTCTCTCTTCTCTTCTTCTCTTCTCTTCTCTTCTCTTCTCTTCTCTTCTCTTCTCTTCTCTTCTCTTCTCTTCTCTCTCTTCTCTTCTCTTCTCTCTTCACCATGTGCTCTCAGTCTGACATCATTCATTTGAGATTATTGGTAACACCACCAAGAGCAAGTGAATGTAAAGCCTATAGGAGTGGTCACAGAGCATCTTCATGTGCCAGACAGAGTTGCAGCCATGCTGCAAAATATCAGGTAGGTGTTACAGACACTGACATATTCACCTTTTGAAGGAACTGCTCTGAGATGATCCCTAAAGCCTTCCAGTCCAGAGAAGGAGAGAAGCGTTGTTTAAAACAGTTGGATAGAGAAGCTGAGGTGTCCATGCTATGGTTCTCAGGTGTAAGGTCAGTCTGTAGAAATGGCACAAATTTTCAGGATGTATGTCTGAATATGAATTTTTGCTTGTCTGCCTTGGGCATGTTTTCATGGATTACCTTAAAAAAACAACCAATCAAGCAAAAAAAAAAGTGTTATTTAACTCTCCTGGTCTGTTTCATGTTACCCTTGCCAGAAGGTGTCTCACTTGCATGGTCATTGCAAGAAAGCATTGGTTCATTTACTCTGGTGAGATGTCTCTAGGTGCACTGCAGATTGCTGGTTTGGTTCAGGGTGATGTATTGCAGCCAGCCAGCAATGTGATTAGGAGAATATATTAACCTGAACTGGGTAGTGTGCCTACAAGGCTTGAAGAAGCTCAGCACATCTCACAAACGCTGGTTAGCAGCAGGAATATTTCCTTTTTTCCAAGGTAGATTATGCTGAAAAGGGGGAAAGGCAACAATTAAAAGGGAAAAAAAGGAAGATGGAAGGAAATCTGCCTGGTGAAGGGAGAGAAGGTACTCAGGTACTACGGTGATAGGCAGAGCTGAAGGAGATGGGAGAAGATGGGAGATTGTGTATCACAGAGAAACAGAGCAATGCAGTCTGCATGGCAGAGGAGATGCCCGTAGAGGGAGAGGATCTCTCATTAGAGGAGATGGTGTAACCAGGGAAGGGGGACCAAGTATCTCAGTCTCCTGCTAACAGCTTTGCCAGTGGTGACACCCCTGGATTGCAGTGGTCCCTTACCCAGATGGCTCCTGTCCATGTGAGATGTACTCCCAGGGCTAAGCCATGCCCTGGCAGGAGGCTGTGTAACTCTGATTACAAATTAATTAACACAGCTGATAATAGGAGATATGATGGAATGAGGGGGAGAGAGAAAAACAGAGCTAAGAATTTGCTTTAATGAAGTCAGCTTTCTTCAGCGAGGGTTTGAAGACATGAAAGATGTTTTCGAGGAAGCAGGAAAGCCTGCTGAAGGAATAGATTATTTAGAGCTTAAAAAATGCTGATTGCAAATTGCTCTGTGTATGCTTTAGGTTGTTAGATGTAAAGAGCTCTTAATAACTCAGCTAATAAACTCCTCAGCGTTTCGACCTGATATTTTTATTTATGTCTTTGGAAATATTCTAGTTTGCTGCATAAATAACAAGGCATATGTAATCAGGCAGCAAATAACAAACACAGTCAAAGATATATTCAACATCACAGGGAGAGAGGAATTTTGTCATTGATGTTATTGGCCTTTGGGATCTTCTGTGTTTCATATTGTCCGTATTGTGTGAAGTGGACACAAGTTTTGCCTGCATGATCTTTGTGGAGTATCTAGCAGACCTGTGTTTGCATCCAAGTGACACATGAAACCTGCCAACACTGATGAGGTTGAGGCTCTTTTAAATGTGGATTACTTTAAAATGCTTTAAGATTTTTCTTAAGCCCTTCATAGAATAGGATAGGATAGGATAGGATAGAATAGAATGGAATGGAATGGAATGGAATGGAATAGAATAGAATAGAATAGAATAGAATAGAATAGAATAGAATAGAATAAACCAGGTTGGAAAATACTTTTGACATCATCAAGTCCACCCAACACCATCTAATCAACTAAACCTGGCACCAAGCACCCCATCCAGCCTCTTCCTACACACCTCCAGTGAGGGTGACTCCACCACCTCCCTGGGCAGCACATTCCAATGGCCAGTCACTCTTTCTGTGAAGAATTTCTTCCTAACATCCAGCCTAAACCTCCCCTGGTGCAGCTTGAGAATATGTCCTCTCGTTCTGGTGCTGGTTGCCTGGGAGAAGAGACCAGCCCCCACCTGGCTACAACCTCCCTTCAGATAGTTGTAGACAGCAATAAGGTCTCCTCTGAGCCTCCTCTTCTCCAGGCTAAGCAACCCCAGCTCCCTCAGCCTCTCCTCATAGGCTTGTGCTCCAGACCCCTCCCCACCTTTGTTGCCCTTCTCAGGACATGTTCCAGCAAGTCAACATCTTTCCTAAACTGAGGGGCCCAGAACTGGACACAGGACTCAAGGTGTGGCCTAACCAGTGCTGAGTACAGGGGGAGAATGACCTCCCTGTTCCTTCTGGCCACACTGTTCCTGATGCAGGCCAGGATGCCATTGGCCTTCTTGGACACCTGGGCACACTGCAGGCTCATGTTCAGCCTCCCATCAACCAGTACCTCCTGGTCCCTTTCTGCCTGGCTGCTCTCCAGCCACTCTAACCCCAGCCTGTAGCACTGCATGGGGTTATTGTGGCCAATGTGTAGACCCCTGCACTTAGATGTGTTAAATCTCATGCCCTTGGACTCTGCCCATCTGTCCAGCCTGTCAAGGTCCCCCCTTAATTCCAATTGCCCCCCTTAATTCCTCTTGCCATCTTCTGTTTCAAAACCAATTCAAAGACTGAGTTGCAAATAGATCTTTTCCTGAGAAGGTGAGAGTTTAGAGTGAGTTTCCTTTGTTTGGTGGTCAGAGATATCTCTTGGAAAAGCTGTTACCCAGCTATTCTTAATGCCTTTTCCCTGAGGCAGGCAGGGCCAATTTTAATTGTCCTTATTGATCTGTGTTATGAAAACATTTACAGTAGCATTCATGGGCCTTAAAAACACAAGCAAAGATAATAAGCATACTTCACTTAATTCAGTCATTTGGTGGAGGGGGGGATGTAATATGCTTCTTGGAGCATAGGTCGAGGAAATCATCTTGTTTACACTGCTTGAGGAGGCCCTGGTAATGTTTTTAATAATAAGAGCAATAAAACCAAAGCTCAGTGAGCTACCTGGTTTGTGCAGCGTTGCACAGCCTCTGCTGTCGTGCACACCAGCACCTTCGCTGACCTCTTCCAGCCCTGTGTCTATGGGAGGGGAAGGAGCGAGTTCTCCCTTGCCCTCCCCCTTTCTGTTGAGATGGACACTGCAGGCAGCGAGCGCTGACTCCGCAGAGCCCCGGCTGGAAAGCAAGGTCTCATTTCAGCTGGGGCTCTCAAGCACTAGAGTAGCACAAATAATTTTATGTAATGATTTCATTTTGTTTCCAGTCCCAGGCTTTGTCCAGAGACTCACAGTGGAACTATTAGGCATGTCTGGAATTGTTATGAATCTCTTCCCCCAAAAGTGATTTATCTGACTGAGGGTAATACAATGTAATTGTATGCCAGCCTCTGACTATTCTTCTAAGACAGCTCAGCTCCTGTCTCTCTGAAAAATCATCTCAGGATGAATAAAAGCTGGACTGCTCTGCAAACAGCCACTGCCTCTTCAGGTTGGTATTGTGGAGAGCAAAGGTATGTGCCTGGATGCATACATTGTGTACCCACCTCTAGTACTGACCTCCAGGGACCTCTTCAACAGCTCAGGGCATTTGCCACACTTTCACGCTTTGATGGCGTGCTGTGTCAAAAATGAAAGGCATGAGGGATCAAAAGTCCCCAAGGTGCCAGAAGCAGTGGCAAAATCACATGTATGTGTGTTCACCTCAGCCTGTTATGTTTTCCCCAGCTTTAAAACAAAGTTTCTGCACTTTGAAATGTTCTTTGAGGCAGAGGGAGCTGGGGTTGCTTAGCCTGGAGAAGAGGAGGCTCAGGGGTGACCTTATTGCTCTCTACAGCTACCTGAAGGGAGGTTGTAGCCAGGCAGAGGTTGGTCTCTTCTCCCAGGCAGCCAGTACCAGAACAAGAGGACACAGTCTCAGGCTGCACCAGGGGGAGGTTTAGACTGGATCTTAGGAAGAAGTTCTATACAGAGAGAGTGATTGCCCATTGGAATCAGCTGCCCGTGGAGGTGGTGGAGTCACCTTCATTGGAGGTGTTCAGGAAGAGGCTTGATGGGGTGCTTGGTGCCATGGTTTAGTTGTTTAGGTGGGTTGGATTGGTTGATAGGTTGGACACGATGATCTTGAAGGTCTCTTCCAACCTGGTGGTGTATTGTATTGTATTGTATTGTATTGTATTGTATTGTATTGTATTGTATCGAATCATTTTGGGTTTGGATACAAATGGACTGCACTGAGAGAATTGCACTGGGAGAGCATGGAGCATGGCCAGGTCTTCCAAAGCCTGTGTGGCTGTGGAGCAGTAGAGTGGCTTCAGTGCCTTTCCAAGACCACTATGAGATCTGGCTGATGTCACTGAACTGCCTTTCTGAGTGAGGAGGATAATCTCGTTAGAGCAAGTCCTGCAATGTTGATGGAGTCTAAGCAGTGGATTGAGTCATCCAAAGAGGCTGATAGGAGTGTCTCCAGCATGAAACAAGACAGTAGAATGCAGTCCAGTAACTGTCCAAGGAATAATATAATTCTGAACTATTCTGTGAATATTAGAGGGGACCAGCTTTTCCTTGAGGAAGGAAATGTCTAGGCCTGCAGGAATCATTTTAAAGGGATGGACTTTGAAAAGTATTCTGCAGCTGTGCTGAGGAAGAAAGCTAGCATTAGTCTGACCATCTTCTTTAAGATCCTAGCTGTCTGTATAAAAATATCTTTCTCATCTTAGTTCTGAAAGCCTTCCTCAAACCCTTTGTCACTGCCCTAAACTGAACACCACCACAAGACCTGTTTTCTGCCATTCGAGTGGTTAGCCCACAGGAAAGGATGGAGCCATCCCTCCTGGAACTTAGTCCAGATGCTCTTCTCACCTGGAGCTGTACTCAGCACTGGTTAGGCCACACCTTGAGTCCTGTGTCCAGTTCTGGGCCACTCAGATTAGGCAAGATGTTGAGTTACAGGAATGTGTCCAGAGAAGGGCAACAAAGCTGAGGAATGGTTTGGAGCACAGCCCTATGAGGAGAGGCTGAGGGAGCTGGGGTTGCACAGCCTGGAGAAGAGGAGGCTCAGAGGAGACCTTATTGATGTCTACAGCTACCTGAAGGAAGGTTGTAGCCAGGTGGGGGTTGGTCTCTTCCAGGCAACCTGTGACAGAACAAGAGGACACAGACTCAAGCTGCACCAGGGGAGGTTTAGGCTGGATGTTAGGAAGAAGTTCTTCACAGAAAGAGTGATTGGCCATTGGAATGTGCTGCCCAGGGAGGTGGTGGAGTCACCATCACTGGAAGTGTTTAAGAAGAGACTAGATGGGATGCTTGGTGCCATAGTGCAGTTGATTAGATGGTGTTAGATGATAGGTTGGATGTGATGATCTCAAAGGTCTTTTCCAACCTGGTCTATTCTATTCTATTCTATTCTATTCTATTCTATTCTATTCTATTCTATTCTATTCTATTCTATTCTATTCTATTCCATTCCATTCCATTCCATTCCATTCCATTCCATTCCATTCCATTCCATTCCATTCTACCGCTGCTGCACTGCTCCATTTCCAAAGTCCATCCTGGGAGCTGCCACTGAATGTCACACAGCTACCTGGTGTGGCAAATGGATGGGATTTAGGATACACAGTTTTGTGTCCTGTCTCCCAGGACTGCTGACTGGCTCCCAGCTGACTGGATGAACTTCAGAAGCATAAAGCAGGAACATGATGTCTTCTTTGAGACCTTGTAGGTTCTATATCCCAGCTGCTCACAGCAAAAGTGAGGTAATTTTAGGCACTGAGAATGAGTAATTGCAAATTCACATTCTCCGCATATGTGCTGGAAACACTAGACAGCTATTCAGGAGTACCTGGCTCCAGCCAGAAATGATGAAGACAAGCATGACCATGATCAGAGATGTATTTTGGGCAGATGCCCAGTTACTTGATGAACTGCATCATCTGCATGGTTTAGTTGTTTAGGTGGGTTGGATTGGTTGATGGGTTGGACGTGATGATCTTGAAGGTCTCTTTCAACCTGGTGTATTGGTTGTATTGTATTGAACTCTCTCTGTAACTACCAGTCTTGAAATCCTGTAGCTTCAATGAATTTTAAAACAGGCCCTTGCAGAGCATCCTCAAAATAATGGTCTCTGGCAAGAAGGATCCTCGTTTGCTGCTTAGCTCTAACAGCCTCAGCAACCCAGAAGTGTCCCTGCTTGATGTGCACCAGGAGTGGCTTTCTGCATTACCTGCCCATCCACAAGGACTAACCAAAGCATTCAAGACTCACGTGTTTGTCCTGCTAGAACATGTGATAAAATTAATTTGGGTAGGGCTCAAAAGTGTGTGAAAAATACTAATCTTTGCTTCTTGAGTGATTTTATAGTGAAATTCTTGCATTCTCTTTCTTGGATACAAGACTTCTCCAGGGAAAGGGAGTCTGGCAGATGTGCTCTTTGCTGGCTGCTGTCTCCACCATCACTGAGAGATGGAAGCTGTGTGGTGCAATGGTGCGTGGGGGACAAGAGAGGTGCTGTGAGGCATGTCTGCAAAAGAAATTCATGCTGGCAATACAGACAGCATCCTATCTCCCTTTGCCCCAGTCCTACACTAACTGAATTTAATGCCCCACAAAATACTGTGGTAGTTTTTGGGTTTACCTTATACATACAACTGACTGAGCTGGTCCAGCAGTTGTGCTGCCAATACCATGCTAGCTCTTTTTACCCTCCTTCTCCTCTTCTCATGGCCAGCAGGAGCAGGGAAGTCATTGTGACCCTGTACTCAGCACTGGTTAGGGCACACCTTGAGTACTGTGTCCAGTTCTGGGTCCCTCAATTTAAGAAGGACATTGAGACACTTGAACATGCCCAGAGAATGGCAACAAGGCTGGTGAGAGGCCTTGAGCACAAGCCCTACGAGGAGAGGCTGAGGGAGCTGGGATTGTTTAGCCTGGAGAAGAGGAGGCTCAGGGGAGACCTTATTGCTCTCTACAACTACCTGAAGGGAGGTTGTAGCCAGGTGGGGGATTGGTCTCTTCTCCCAGGAAACCAGTGGCAGAACAAGAGGACACAGTCTCAAGCTGTGCCAGGGAGGAGGCTGGAGGTGAGGAGAAAGTTCTTCACAGAAAGAGTAATTGGCCATTGGAATGTGCTGCCCAGGGAGGTGGTGGAGTCACTGTCCCTGAAGGTGCTCAAAAAAGGATTGGACATGGCACTTGAAGCCATGGTTTAGTTGTCATGAGATGTTAGGTAATAGTTTGGACTTGATGATCTCTGAGGTCTTTTCCAGCCTGTTCATTCTGTGATGATCAACATGCAGCCTGGGAAAATCAGTCTCTGTTTTCCCTGGTGTTTGTCTTGAGTGAAAGCATTTGTTCTGCTTTTGCTTTAGTTAGTCCCTCGTAGTGCCACTCTGACAGACCAAATTAGATGCTGGTAATAATATACTTTGTAAATGCAAGCATTTTGTTGGTACAGAAATTCTCTGTGCTCAGGCTGCTCTTATTCTCCATCATTCACTGCACATAATAATACAATAATCTTCTAGAAATAAACACAAAACAGTGGCCAGATCTTACACTCTGCCACTTCTCAGTTGTTACTCGTGGGGTGTGACTGGCCAGCTTGTCCACAGGCGCAGTAAATCTGCTTGTCAGTCAAGTGATAGAAATGTTTAATATAAGGGAGAAGAAATAGCTCTTAGCAATGCTGTCTATTTAGAGGTGATCTGTTTATCTAGCAGAGCAGATTACAAAGTGCAGGCACTGAGAATTTTTGCAAACATTTTTCTTCCTGCTGGTTTTCTTAAGCTGTGGTCTTCAACACAATAACTGTCACGTTTCAGATCAGAGCCACAACTTGAACTGAAGGTCTAGGACTTGAGCTCAAGCATGAATTCAAGTTGTGCAGTGGGTTGAAAGCAAGCAAAATGGAGGTTAAGTGAGATTTTTGTGATCAAAATGGAGTTTTAAGATTAAAATGGATCTTTAAGATCTTTATCACAGTGTCACAGTATCACAGTAAATGAGAGGTTGGAAGGGACCTCAAGAGATCATCGAGTCCAAACCTCCTGCCAAAGCAGGATCACTTAGGGTAGTCCACACAGGAATGCATCCAGGTGGGTTTTGAAAGTCCCCAGAGAAGGAGACTCCTCAACCTCTCTGGGCAGCCAGTTTCAGTGCTCCATAACCCTCACTGTAAAGAAGTTTCTCCTCATGTTGAGGTGAAATCTTCCATGTTCAAGCTTGACCCCCTTGTTTCTTGTCTTATTAGTGCCACCACTGAAAAGAGCTTGGCCCCCCTCCACTTGACATCCAGCCCTCAGATATTTATAGAAATTGATGAGATCTCCTCTTAGCCTTCTCTTCTCAAGGCTATATAACATCGACCATAGCATTACCCCTGTTTGGAGTCTAGCAGATCATGTCTTTGTTAAAGCAGTGCTGCTCCTGTCTTAACCAGAAGACACCAAGGCACAGGGAGTGGCCAGTTCCCTTTCCTGATGGTTGTTATCTCAGGCCACCCTTACTGTTAAACAATTTTGTATATTTTACACAATGGTACAATAGAGAACCACTAGAAAGAAAGAATGAATAAATGAAATTGCAGCTTGTAAGAAGCAACCCCCCTTCTTTTCAGCAAGGAAGAGAGGTTTTTCTTACTTCAGCAGATGTTTTGTAGGAAGATGAGGAGTATACCCCTGTTCCAGATAGATTTTCTTGTAGCTAATTGTGCAAATTGTGCAAGGAAAGGGTGGAAGTGATTACCATGTGCTAAGATTTCTCTGAGCCATTTCAGAGTGGGCTGCAAGAAGACCACGTTTCATAGGAAAGCATTTTCTCTCTCTCTCTCTCTGCATGCTCGATATACTTTGGATTTAGAAATGCCTGTGCAGAATTTAGAAAAGTCTGGGTAAATGGCAAGACTAAACACCAGCTTTTGTCTGGTTTGTGTTTCTTTTTAATCCTTGTCAACCCCAGAATGATGTCTTTTTATCTGTTCATGGCTTGTACATTTCCCCCCCCCCCACTTTGAAACTAAATTCAGTACCTTGGGGAAATAAGAAAACAAGGCAGGAGGGATATTTTTCCCCCTCATCTTTCATAATGTCTTGTTCTAAAAATTTACTGTTTATGAGACCCTTTGAAAATATTCCCTATGAATGGGAACTCTATAGGCATAATGTACTTACATTTGTCTAGTGGGCTGGTTCCTGAAGAGAGAGAAAAAGCCTCATTGTGGCTTCTCAGTGGTGGCTGCATTCTCAATAATGAAACACGAAGAACAGTTTTGTTACCTTGCATTTATACACACCTGAAGAGTAGAAAAATGAGAAACTTAAAAAACCCCACTTCCCAAACAGGAGTTCTAACCATTCTTCAGGCCTCCCAGGCATCAAAAAAAACTTTGCAGATCAATGCCATTATTATTCGAGTGAGAGGACTTTCGAAAGCCATCAGATATAGAGGGAGGGCTGTGGCGTGTGGCAGATCCTATTGGAAATGAGTTCCCTTATCCCTGTGTGACTTCCTCTGCTTTTCAAAGGGGGTAGTTTAAGAGGTGTTTGGGATTCAGCATTTGTGATGGAATCTGTAACAAAACTCAGCATGGGAACTGCAAGAAGGTATTTAAGTAGTTTGAGTGAGAGTCAGAAACTGGTTTTAAAAAGCATTTCCTGAAGGTACAATCACTCCTGGCACCAGAGTAGAAACACTTATGCATGTTCTGCACCCCAGGGCAGTTCTCAAGAATGTAGCTAACATTAAATCTGAACTCAAAGGGCTTTAATTTTTCTGTTTGATGGGGAGCTCTCATTATGCAAATCAGGTAGCCCCTTGGGCAGTTGTCTATTTTCCAAAGTGATTTTCTTTTTTTGGGGAGGATGCTAGTTTAAAATGGAAATTTCCACGCTGAAGTTGCCTAATTTAGTCACAGATTTTTAGTGGGCCTGGAAAACGTGAAGTGGAACACAATTAGATACAAGCATGATTGGTAAAGCCCCATCCTGGCGTGAAAGCAGCCTTGTTTCGCTTCAGCACTGTCAGTCTTGTCCTAGACAGGGAAGCTGAAGCAACCTCTACTTGTCCTTGGCCTTACAGCACAGCTGAAAAATCTGTGTTTCTTTCCTTAGCTGGCCCTCTGGTGGCCAGTTAAATCCCCTTGCTCTTCTTGACCTGCCTCTACACTAGACTTGTGGGGCAGGGGCAGTTTGGGTGAGGGTGTCCTCAGTGCTCCAAGGTAGCTGATCTCCGTACTCTGCTTTATGGTACTCTTGCTGCCCTCAAGGCATTTGATGTTGTAGGAGGACCCTCAATTCAGAATTCCTGGCCAGCATTTCCCATGTGTCAGTGCCATGGGGAGTAGTGGGAGACATGGCCCTGCAAGAGGTAGGTGGACACTTGGCCTATGCTGTCCTCCAGTTTTCCCACATGGTGGATCCCATGGCTTTCCTGAATGCGGGCACGCATCCAGGCAGGCTTTGCCTATGTGATTACTTAGGTAATAGCACAGTGTTTGGTAAGCAAGGGCTTTATTCATCACCAGCAAGGTCAAAGAATTAGTCAGAAGAGAATCTGAGGACATGTCCTGTACTTGTGTAACTCACATGCCATGAGCAAAGCAAGTGGAGCAGGAGTGTGTGTGTGTTTGGTTGCTTTTCCCAATTCTGCTGATACTTTTCTTTTGCCAGTACTGCAATCTCAAAAATCTTATGGAGAATTCAGGAGTTTTGACCCCCATCACCACTCAAAGTCTAAGTGCTTTTAAGAATCTAGTTTTAACATCCCAGGGAACATGAAAAGGGTATGAAAAAAAAAATCAAACACCAGGAAAATCCTTGTTGTAACTCATTTTAACTTATTCCCCGTTGACTGCTCTGTCTCAGAGCACTGAAGCAAGAACCTGGACATTTTATGCAGGAGCTAAGAGAGAGACTGGAGCAACCCTTCCCTGGGAGTAGGGGAGGAAAAGAACCAGCCTCACTTTTACTGTGTTCCTGGGTCAGGTTGTAATTGTAAATGATCTGACTTGATAGCTGTGGTACACTTCTGTTTCTTCCCCACTCAGATTTCCCTTACCAATAGCCCTCATTTCTCATGCTGGGCTGGTGGTAAAACATCTGCTTCCCAAATCTGAAATGGATTTGTTGCAGAGTGTTAAGGAGAGATTTCCCAGCTGAGTTTGGCTTGTTTAATTGAGTAACATTTTGCAAAATGCTTTGGATCCATCTGGAATGAAGACCCTCCTGAAATGGAGCTCATGATCCTAACAATGCAAACCAACTTGGGTGAGTGAGGGCTGGGAAATCAAATCTTGTCTATAAGGAAGATGCATGGCAGGAGATGGGCAGCTTGCTGAGGGGTAAGCAGGTGGCTCTTGTATGGTTTAGTGGGAGCTCTGCTCTCCTGGGGAGGAAAGCAATAGCAACAGTAAGTGCTGAGACTAACAGGAAAAGTTAGTGGCCCTGTGTTGCTGGGCACAGCTGCAGCACAGCACTTTGCCGTGCTTGAAGACTTAGGGTTGCTGAGCTTGCAGCTGGAGGTGGAAAGCTGCAGAGCCAGTCATGGAAAGTTGTAAACAGTGAACTCCACTTTTCATCCATCTCTGTAGAATGATTGGAGTGCATGGTATGCAGTCTCCAGGCATTCAGAAGTTTTGGATGGAATAAAACAACCCTGGGCTGGGATGTTTTTAGATGAAGAGCCCACAATTAGTTGCTGAGCAGCCTGGCACAGGCATGCGGCTTGGTCTATCACCTTCCCAAGCACTCTGCTTGTCATATACTGCTTCTGGTTGTGTCTAAGGGTGGTCAAAGCCAATAACTTCCACTTGCCTCTCTTTAATCACTGTGCAGAGGAACACTGGGGTAGGGTCCTCAGAATAGTGTCAGGCAGCATCCAGGGTAATGGTCCATGGCATTTGCTTCACTGCCATGGCTGCTTTCTGCTTGGGGTGAGCACTTTGCTGCAGTTTCTGCTTAAAGGTTCCCACTCCCTCCTTTATCTAATGCAAGAAACTGCCTGAATACAGTGGTCCAAGTGGCTTTCTGTGTTGGCAAGCATATTATGGAAGGAAGTGCTATAACCTTATAAGCAAATAATTTCCCACAGGCATTTTGATCATGCACTGCAGATGGGGATGGCTGCTGAGGCAGTTGTAGCAGGGTGAACCAAAACTCCCTGCTTCTTACAGTGTATGTTTTCATCTCTCTGGCATCTGGATCATGTTTGATGCAGTTGTAGGATCCTTTGAAACCCAGCATTTTATTTTTCTAGCACTTGGGAAAAATAAACTCCAAAGGAGGGACAACAAGTAAACTAAATCAAAACACATTTTCCCAAAATACACAGAAACTTCCCCTCCCAGTAAGAAAATACCCTAAGGACGCCGGATCTCAACAGAAAACCCAAGCCTTTGGAAACAGCCTGCATAAGACAAACAAGGAAAGAAGCAAACCCTGCTGTCTTGTCAAGGTCAGCTATGTGCTTCTGCTGCCCTCATTCTTGGAGGGAATGTTGGGGTCCTCAGGAGACTCCAACTTCCTGTGACATTTTGGGAACACCCCAGGAGGAGGAGAGCAAGCACTCTTGGTCTTGCTTGAGTGGACTGACTGCCACCAAATCTGCTGTCTTGACAGCTGAACAGGTGCAAATCCTACACAATTTGTTTTTATCTAAACAAGGGTGGGAGGTGTTTTCCGAGCTGGGGTTGATTATAACAGCAGCTCAAATGAAAACAAAGCTGTGCTTTCCTTTCTTTTCAATGCATGCTGCAGAACTCCTTCACTCTCCCTACAGTTTTATTCTAAGATAACATTGGTGACTTGAGGGTATTTCCTGCTGTCAGCACAGAATCCTGCACTAATGGTGACAATTTGCACATGCAAGGGACAAGTACTGACATAAGGTGCTGCGTGAAGAATAGTTACAGCTGCGTTTAAGGACTGAGTTTGTATTTTCTGTTACTTTCATCTCAGTAATGAGTTGTCGTCACAGTGCTGACATCGGTGACCAGACATCACACAAACATGCCCCAAGTTTCACTGTGTATCCATAGCCTGCCCAGGGGAGCTCACTTCTGTCTGAAAGCAAAAAAGCCATGATAAAGTCATCATAGGCTGAAGGACTTCATTTGAAGAGGTGCAAGAGATGTCCAAGAACTGGTTTTATGAGTTTTATTTTGAAAAGAGACAGATTCTTGAATAAGCCCCCAGCAGCTGGCATTTCAAAAGCCAGAGAAGGGTCCTGACCCACCCACAAAGCACAATGAAAGAGAGAAGAAGAAAGGATACAAGGGAGAGACTTGATTTTTAGTTTTTGGCAAGAAAATATCCTGGTGAGATGGCTTCTACAAGCTTATTGGAGCAGGTACTCTGAAGAAGTCAGGTCAACCCCACCACATGCCTGGGCAGCCCATTCCAATGGCCAATTTCTCTGTGAAGAACTTTTTTCTAAGATCAGGCCTAAACCTCCCCCTGCACAGCTTGAGACTGTGTCCTCTTGTTCTGTTGGTGGTTGCCTGGGAGAAGAGACCAACCCCCACCTGGCTACAATGTCCCTTCAGGTAGTTGTAGACAGCAATAAGGTCTCCCCTGAGCCTCCTCTTCTCCAAGGATGTTGACCCCACCACCCCTGGAGGTGTTTAAGAAAAGACTGGATGAGGCACTTAGTGCCATGGTCTAGTTGATTAGTTAGGGTTGGGTGATCAGTTGGACTTGATGATCTTGGAGGTCTCTTTCAACCTGGCTGATTCTGTGATTCTGTGATCAGAGACACTGACTGTGTCCCACTCCTAGGACTTCAGAGAACCTGGGAACAATTGTATAGAGATACTTGGTGGCATCTGACATGACCTTTCCTCACTTTTTCAGAGAGTGATGTGACTTGCTTGGGCTACCTGGGGTGATGTTTCTCTCTGGTGGATGAAATAAGCCTGTGAGAGCTGGATGAGGTTTCCACAGACAGAATTTTCAAGGTAGCAGTGCTGAGACCTTGTGGACTGTTTTGTGCATGGTGACAACAAGGTTTTGTATTATCCCATGTGCAGCAGTGCACAGTGTGGGCATGAACTGTGAGCTTTTAGCTGAAACCATGAGCTTTTCGCCTTGTCAGCAGTGTGGGCTTTTAGCTGAAAATCAGAGCCATGCTGTAAAGTGGGGTGAGGACGGGAAAGCTTGTTTCATGCAAGGCAGGAATAAACCCCCATAGCTTGACTGTCAAAGGGAATGAAGCTCCTCCTCCAACGCAGCATGCTGCAGGGATGCAGTACATGACATAGTTGGGCAATCTCAGCATGCTGCTAGCCACAGCTGCCTGGCAGGTATTTTCCTGGCTTTGATTCTGCTTCCCTTCCAGTTGTTCTCTAACAAGTTTTGCAGTTACTAAACTGGCAAATTCTGCTTCCTTGGGTGTCTGTCACTTTCTCCAGAGCTATAGATGGGAGCGGACTGTAACTGTCGCAAAATGGGTCCATATGCTGTAGAGCTCCAAGGCATTTGGGATGGGTTGCTTATATGCTGTCAGGGTTTCTGTCTTTTGCCAGGAAATGTCAGTTGGTGCTTGCTAGCTAAACAGAAAATTCAGAGCAAAATTCAGCAAAGGAAATAATACACCCAGAGTAATTTGAGCATCACTTACAATAAAATGCACTGCTTTGAAAATGAAAAGCCAGCTTCTTTCACATTGTTGCTATGAGTATCAATTTCTCAGGATCTAAAAAAATCCCAGCAGCTTTGCTTTTAATACATTGGAAAGTCCAGAGAAAGATGTCAGTTATTTATTTATGAAATCTAAAATAGTTTCACTGGGGGTGGAGTCACCATCCCTGGAGGTGTTCAAGAGGGGATTGGATGTGGCACTTGGTGCCATGGTCTAGTCATGAGGTCTGTGGCGACAGGTTGGACTTGATGATCTTTGAAGTCTCTTCCAACCTTGGTGATTCTGTGATTCTGGGATATTACCACAGATTAAGAGCTGGGTTCACCATCCTACCTCAATTCCTGTTTCCTTTTAAAATCTATTTGCTATGTGTCATTCCAAGAGACTTTGAAGAAGGTGCAAATATTAGAATAGAATAGAATAGAATAGAATAGAATAGAATAGAATAGAATAGAATAGAATAGAATTTAAAAGGTTAGAAAAGACTTTCAAGATCATCAAGTCCAACCTATCATCTAACACCATCTAATCAACTAAACCATGGCACCAAGCACCCCATCCAGTCTCTTCCTAAACACCTCCAGTGATGGTGACTCCACCACCTCCCTGGGCAGCACATTCCAATGGCCAATCACTGTTTCTGTGAAGAACTTCTTCCTAACATCCAGCCTAAACCTCCCCTGGTGCAGCTTGAGACTGTGTCCTCTTGTTCTGGTGCTGGTTGCCTGGAAGAAGAGACCAACCCCCACCTGGCTACAACCTCCCTTCAGGTAATCTCTCTCTTTTCTTTCTGTTTCCAAGCAGAATTTTGTATTTATACTAAATGGGCAACAGTTTCAAGAAGGTAGGCATGAATTCAAGCTGTTATTAGCTTGTATTTGTATAAACGTCACTTAAACATAACATGCTCAACTGCCACACCTTGAGTCCTGTGTCCAGTTCTGGGCCCCTCAGTTTAGGAAAGACGTTGACTTGCTGGAATGTGTCCTGAGAAGGGCAACAAAGCTGGGGAGGGGTTTGGAGCACAAGCCCTATGAGGAGAGGCTGAGGGAGCTGGGGTTGCTTAGCCTGGAGAAGAGGAGGCTCAGGGGTGACCTTATTGCTGTCTACAACTCCCTGAAGGGAGGTTGTAGCCAAGTGGGGGCTGGTCTCTTCTCTCAGGCAGCCAGTAGTAGAACAAGAGGACACAGTCTCAGGCTGCGCCAGGGGAGGTTTAGGCTGGATGTTAGGAAGAAATTCTTCGCAGAAAGAGTGTTTGGCCATTGGAATGGGCTGCCCAGGGAGGTGGTGGAGTCACCATCACTGGAGGTGTTTAAAAAGAGACTGGATGGGGTGCTTGGTGCCATGGTTTAGTTGATGAGATGGTGTTGGGTGATAGTTTGGACTTGATGATCTCAAAGGTCTTTTCCTACCTGATTAATTCTATGCTATTCTATTCTGAGTTTAGCAATTAATAGATGGGCCAAAGCTGAGGTAAAGTCTAATGCCTTCACTACAGTCAGTTGAACTTGGGTTAATTTGCTTTAGGCAGGATTTGGCCTATTCCCCCCCGCCCCCCCTTTAGCACTATATTGTCCTGCTTTAATTCTATGGCTTTTGTTATGCTGGCCTCCAAATTTCTTTGCAAAACAACCTGAGTTTTTGTCTGCATCTTTATGAGGAGAGGTGAGGGACCTGGAGCTTTTTAGTCTGGAAAAGAGAAGACAGAGAGGGGATTTAATAAATGTTTATAAGTATCTGAGGGCTGGGGGTCAGGAGGGAGGGGACAGGCTCTGCTCACTTCCTCCCTGTGATAGTACAAGGAGCAATGGATGTCAGCTGCAGCACAGGAGGTCCCACCTCAACACAAGGAGGAACTTCTTTACTGTGAGTGTCACAGAGTACTGGAACAGGCTCCCCAGAGAGGCTGTGGAGTCTCCTTCTCTGGAGACTTTCAAGACCCATCTGTATGTGTTCCTCTGTGACATGAGCTAAATTGTATGGTCCTGCTCTGGGGGCAGGGGGGTTGGACTTGATGATCTCTTTGGGTGCCTTCCAACCCCTGACATCCTGTGATCCTCTTAGGTCATCATTTTTACAGTATTTGTTGTTTGTGTCAGGATGAACTCATGGTTTTTCTCATTAGTAAAAAGCCATGAAAGCTGCACCTCCATCTCCTCTCCTCCCCCATTCTTTTTCAAAAGGATTTAAATACAAGCTCTAGCAAACTGAACACTGGGCAAATATTAAACAACAAACAGCAGAAAATTGCAGTGACCTGGGTGAGGTTTACAGTTTAAGAGCTTAAAAAATGCATTCATGCTTTGTGTAAAAGGTTAAGTGCTTGATCCTATTTCCATGGTGCCAGTGGGAGTTCTGCCATCATTCAACAAGGGATGGGTCAGGTCCTTAAGGTGTTTGGTGAGGATTGTAATTTTCAGCACATAAAAGCACATGTATGGTCAAAATAAACTCAAAATAATAATAATAAAAAGCTGTCTCTGGTGGCTGTGTCATGTGTAAGATTTTGCTTTGAAAGCAGAGCTGCTACACTGAATCACAGAATTGTCAGGGTTGGAAGGGGCCTCAAGGATCGTCTCAATTCCAACCCCCCCTGCCATGAGCAGGGACACTTGCCACTAGGTCAGGTTGCCCAGAGCCACATCCAGCCTGGCCTTAAAAACCTCCAGGGATGAGGCTTTTACCACCTCCCTGGGCAACCTGTTCCAGTGTCTCACCACCCTTATGGTGAAGAACTTCTTCCTGACATCCAATTGGAATCTACTCATTTCTAGCTTTTTTTTTTAAATTCTAATTCTATTCTATTCTATTCTATTCTATTCTATTCTATTCTATTCTATTCTATTCTATTCTATTCTATTCTATTCTATTCTATTCTATTCTATTCTATTCCTGCTTGCACCTCAGCTACTACAGCAGGCTGAGGTGCCCTGACCTCTGGTTTGTGCCTTCCACCTCAGTACTGCTGGAGTATTATAGTATGGCCAGCAGGAGCAGGGAGGTCATTCTCCCCCTGTATGCTGCACTGGTTAGGCCACACCTTGAGTCCTGTGAGGAGTCCAGTTCTGGTCTCCTCAGTTTAGGAAGGATCTTGACTTGCTGGAATGTGTCCAGAGAAGGGCAACAAAGCTGGGGAGGGGTTTGGAGCACAGCACTGTGAGGAGCGGCTGAAGGAGCTGGGGTTGCTTAGCCTGGAGAAGAGGAGACTCAGGGGAGACCTTCTTGCTGTCTACAACTACCCAAAGGGAGGTTGTAGCAGGTGGGGGCTGGTCTCTTCTCCCAGGCAGCCAGCACCAGAACAAGAGGACACAGTCTCAGGCTGTGCCAGGGGAGGTTTAGACTGGATCTTAGGAAGAAGTTCTATACAGAGAGACCATTGGAATGGGCTGCCTGGGGAGGTGGTGGAGTCACCTTCATTGGAGGTGTTCAGGAAGAGGCTTGATGGGGTGCTTGGTGCCATGGTTTAGTTGTTTAGGTGGGTTGGATTGGTTGATGGGTTGGACGCGATGATCTTGAAGGTCTCTTCCAACCTGGTCTATTCTATTCTATTCTATTCTATTCTATTCTATTCTATTCTATTCTATTCTATTCTATTCTATTCTATTCTATTCCTCTTACCACTACTCATATTCTGGCCCTCAAGAATTCACAGACCACAGAATGGAGCACTCTGCCCTTCTAATCAATAAATCCAGAGCCGAAAACTCTCTGGGGCAGGATCAAAAAGTTGAGCATCAGTCTGTTATAGCTATTTTCTGGCTGGCAATCTGGACAAGCACTTTTCAGTTTATTATTCCCCAAACAGTCAGAACATGCAAACAATGGAAAAAAAGTCAGAGAGCTTTCTTTGGAAACCTTATCTATCTTATCTCCTTTCCATCCTGTGGGCTGCTTCCCTGCTGATTCCACAATACAAATACTTGCTCAAACTTGTCTCCCTCAATTATTGAAGGGTTGCAGTATCAACAGCTGATCTGCACATCCCTCTTGCTGTCTCTTAGATTCTGTCTGGCTGAAGTCTCTCAGTCCTACAATGAGGAAAGAAAGGGTTAAGACTACTTCAGTCTCACCTATTACTTCCTGTTGGCTTTCCTCATGTAAACCAGGAAAAGTCAGATCCTTCTGGGCCGTGACATAGCAAATACCAGCTAAGGTAAGGTAATGTCTGCTGTGTACTGTGATAGCTAATGCCCCTGCATTCCCTCAAGGTATTTGCATGCTCTAATGTCATTGCTATAAGGAAGAACCTGTTTGCAGAGGAACCTTGGTAATACATTTGGATTCTCAGATTTCTTTTCTAAACTCCATACCTCTCATGAACTCCACAGGAAGGGGAGAAGCTTTGTTGTGTGGAGGAGGAACACTGTAGGAGTCTTTTATGCTGTTTTTCAGAAGTGCCATTCATCTCAAAAGTGATGGCTATGAAATAATCTCCCATATTAAAACTTTGTTGGAGGTTACCTTGATCCCTCAGCCATAGCTATGAGAGTCTGTGGCATATCACACAATGTCTGGATTGCTGCCTCTCCCAGGCAGCTTGCGATAGGATGAAAGGGCATGGCCTGAAGCTGTGCCAGGGGAGGTTTAGGCTGGATTTTAGGAAGCACTTCCTCTTGGAAAGGGGAATTAGGCACTGGGATGGACTGTCCAGGGAGGTGGTGGAGTTGCTGTCCCTGAAGGTGTTTGAGGAAAGATTGTGCGTGGCGCTTAGTGACATGGTCTGGTCAGTGTGGTGGTGTTAGGTCACAGGCTGGACTTGATGGTCTCAGAGGTCTGTTGCAGCCTCAATAATTCTGTAATTCTCAGTAGGTTTGGTTTTACGCTCCCAAACTGACTTGCTGTAAGGTTTGATATGTGCCAGGGGTGAGAAGGAGGGACTAGGAGCACAGCTTCTGGCAGGCAATATAAGCCATCAGATTGGCTTAGCTTTACCAGGGTTTTGCACCCTTAGGTTATCCTCCAGTGAAAGAGGTTATCCCTAGGAAAATCCCCAGTGCCTTGGGGACAGATCAGAGTGCCTAATGGGCCTTTTGTAACTCTGTGCACTTACAGTCTGCATGTGTCTGAGCTCAGCAGCCACAATACTTTACTACACAGGAGGCAGAATGCAATAAACACTTTTAGCAATGTAAAAATACAACAGCAGCCTGTGAGTTATAAGTAGAAAATGGGGACTTTTCCATCCATGCACAGCAGTGTGCCCAGGTGGTGAGAAGCTTTGAGCACAAGCCCTATGAGGAGAGGCTGAGGGAGCTGGGGTTGTTTAGCCTGGAGAAGAGGAGGCTCAGGGGAGACCTTCTTGCTCTCTACAACTACCTGAAGGGAGGTTGTAGCCAGGAGGAAGTTGGTCTCTTCTCCCAGGCAACCAGCACCAGAACAAGAGGACACAGTCTCAAGCTACTCCAGGGGAAGTTTAGGCTCTAGGTGAGGAGATAGTTCTTCACAGAGAGAGAGTTGTTAGCCATTGGAATGTGCTGCCCAGGCAGGTGGTGGAGTCACCATCCCTGGAGGTGTTGAAGAGGGGATTGGACATGGCACTTGATGCCACTGTTTAGTCATGGGGTCTGTGGTGACAGGTTGGACTGGATGATCTTTGAGGTCTCTTCCAGCCTTGATGATTCCGTGATTCTGTGCACAGCTTTAAGTAAAAGAAATAACTTGAATGCTAATATAGTTGTAACACAGACTACAGTTGTAGTCTGTGCTACACACACTGAATGACAGCTCCTGCTTCTCCCTAACACATGAAAGATGAACTTCTTTCTGTGGGAAGAAGCTGTCAGGTTTTGTATAGCAGCAAGCACTGCATGGGTCTTATTAATGAAGCAAAGGAGGCAGAAAGTATAGAATTATTCCTGCTCAGAAAATAAGTGTCCTGGAATCATAATGTATGTAGTACACAAAAAGCAGAAAAAAGATCTCATCATCTTTCTAGTCAAGAAGATAAGCTGGAGAAGTATTGGTTACAGTTTTGTTTCTCACTAACTACTTTTTCTTTTTCCCCCATTTTTCCTTTTTGAGTTGGAAGCAGAACTGCTTTGTGGCCAAAGCAAGCTCACAGCAGGGTGATTAAGCACCCTTCTGGTCTTGTTAAGTATCCTCTGGGGGAGAGTGGCCAAATATTTGGAGTTATCAAGGATGTAGGAGATGGCTGGCCCAAGAGTATAGAAACAAGTGGTGAGGTGTTCCAGGGGTGTATCTTGTGAATTCACTTCCAGTGCAGTTGTACAGCAGTGTGACTGAGTCATGAAAGCTACCAACTGCTCTCTCAAAAAGCTGTTTTTAGCTGCAGAAAGCCTTCAAAGCTCAATGTCTGTAAGGCTTAGACTTTCAGACACCCCTGCCTATCTGGTGAGTGTTTTGGAAGGTGAGCAGTGCTCTCTTTACCGGTGGAGAAAGCCCAGCTTACAGAAGAACCCAGCATAAGTGAGAAATACGTTGTCAGTCTCTCTTTGCAGTAACTTAGGAGTGGAAAAGCTCCTAAGGTTCATAGTATCATAGTATCAGTCAGGGTTGGAAGGGACCACAAGGATCATCTAGTTCCAACCCCCCTGCCATGGGCAGGGACACCCCACGCTAGGTGAGGCTGGCCAGAGCCTCATCCAGCCTGGGCTTAAACACCTCCAGGGATGGAGCCTCAACCATCTCCCTGGACAACCCATTCCAGGGCTTCACCACTCTCACAGTGAAGAACTTCTTCCTCACATCCAGTCTGAATCTCCCCACCTCCAGCTTCATTCCATTCCCCCTAGTCCTATCACTACCTGATAGCCTGAAAAGTCCCTCCCCAGCCTTCTTGTAGGTCCCCTTCAGGTACTGGAAGGCCACAATGAGGTCACCTCACAGCCTTCTCTTCTCCAAACTGAACAGCCCCAACTCCTTCAGTCTGTCCTCATAGGAGAGGTGCTCCAGCCCTCTGATCATCCTCATGGCCCTTCTCTGGACACCGTCCAGCACGTCCATATCCCTCCTGTAATAGGGGCTCCAGAACTGGAGGCAGTACTCCAGGTGGGGTCTCACCAGAGCTGAGTAGAGGGGGAGAATCACCTCCCTTGACCTGCTGGCCACACTTCTCTTGCTGCAGCCCAGGATCTGATTTGCTTTCCGGGCTGCAAGTGCACATTGAGAGCTCATGTTGAGCTTCTTATCCACCAGCACCCCCAAGTCTCTCTCCTCAGGGCTGCTTTTCAGCCAGTCCCTGCCCAGCCTGGATTTGTGCCTGGGATTGCCTCGACCCAGATGCAGGACCCTGCACTTGGTCTTGTTGAACCTGAGGTTCACTCAGATCTGGGGAGGTTTGGTCATTGTGGCTTGCGGCACCTTGCTAATTGACGCAAATAGAACCCTCACAACACTGCTTCTTCTTTGGACAGTACATTTAATTTTCCACATTTGCCAGCTGGATATGTTCCTTGAAAACTGCATTTCTTTGGAAAGAAAATGTAGTAAAGGCTGGTAAAAACTGACAGCAGTATTATGGAAAGGGAATGTAAGGAATTTCAAACAACTGACTTTTGCAGGTTTGAGCCTTTTCCTTCCCTGTAGCTGTCAGCAGCTTAGCACAGAGACACTGTCTACAGGAACAGCACTTAAGCAGTAAAGCTGTCACAGTGAGGATTTGGGACAGGCAGAAATGTTGTTTTGTTTCACCCAAGAGTAGTGACAAACACAGAATCGGCAAGAGAAGCACAGAATCTAAAGACACAGAAAACAGCATCTGCGGTTTTCCCTTCACAAAGGAAAGTTAAGGGGTTAAAAAAAACCAACCCTGATGGAGAAAGTCTTTAAGCAAACTGTACTTGTGTCACCTGTAGTTCCTTCTTCTTCCCACTGAGGTGGGAACTTAGTGTTCCAGGAGTTTTAGAAATATATTGGAAAACAGTGTCTTTGCCAAGACCTTCTAGGATAAATCTGTCATTACTCACCCTATTACTTGTACTTTAAGTAAAGCACGTCCTTGAATACTTATTAAACATGAGTCCAAATCTCAGAATGGACTGAAGGAGGGATAGCTGGAGAGATGTCAGGGAGAACTTTCACAAAATCTAAGCTATTCCCCTTGGTTCTGACTTGATGCTAAATGATTTCTAGGAGTCCAGTGCATTTATGTGACTCCTGCCAGGGCAGTATGTTTTATTTGCAGCTTAACCAACAAACCCAAGTCATACAATAAACCAGGTTGGAAAAGACCTTCAAGATCATCGCATCCAACCTATCAACCAATCCATCCTATCAACGAATCCAACCCACCTAAACAACTAAACCATGGCACCAAGCACCCCATCAAGTCTCCTCCTGAACACCTCCAATGAAGGTGACTCCACCACCTCCCCGGGCAGCCCATTCCAACGGGAGAAGAGACCTACCTCCACCTGTCTACAGCCTCCCTTCAGGTACTTGTAGAGAGCAATAAGGTCCCCCCTGAGCCTCCTCTTCTCCAGGCTAAGCAACCCCAGCTCCCTCAGCCTCTCTTCATAGGGCTTGTGCTCCAAACCCCTCACCAACTTTGTTGCCCTTCTCTGGACACGTTCCAGCAAGTCAACATCTTTCTTTAAACAGGTTGGAAAACACCTTTGAGATCAACCTATCACCCAACACCATCTCATCAACTAAACCATGGCACTAAGTGCTTCATCCATTCTCTTTTTAAACACCTCCAGTGATGGTGATTCCACCACCTCCCTGGGTAGCACATTCCAATGGCCAATCACTCTTTCTGTGAAGAACTTCTTCCTAACATGCAGCCTAAACCTCTCCTGGTGCAGCTTGAGACTGTGTCCTCTTGTTCTGGTGCTGGCTAGACTGGATGTTAGGAGGAAGTTCTATACAGAGAGAGTGATTGCCCATTGGAATGGACTGCCTGGGGAGGTGGTGGAGTTGCCATCATTGGAGGTGTTCAGGAGGAGACTTGATGGGGTGCTTGGTGCCATGGTTTAGTTGTTTAGGTGGGTTGGATTGGTTGATAGGTTGGACGTGATGATCTTGAAGGTCTCATCCAACCTGGATTTACTGTATTGTATTGTATTGGTTACCTGGGAAGAGAGACCCATCCCCACCTGGCTACAACCTCCCCTTCAGGGAGTTGTAGAGAGCAAGAAAGTCTCCCCTGAGCCTCCTCTTCTCCAGGCGAAGCAACCCCAGCTCCCTCAGCCTCTCCTCACAGGGCTGTGCTCCAAACCCCTCAGCTTTGTTGCCCTTCTCTGGACACCTTCCAGCAAGTCAACATCTTTCCTAAACTGATGTGCCCAGAACTGGACACAGGACTCAAGGTGTGGCCTAACCAGTGCTGAGTACAGGGGCAGAATGACCTCCCTGCTCCTGCTGGCCACACTGTTCCTGATGCAGGCCTGGTTCCTCTTGGCCGTCTGGGCACACTGCAGGCTCATGTTCAGCCTACCATCAACCAGTACCCCCAGGTCCCTCTCTGGGGGAGAGGAGAGTAGTATAGATGAAGTAGAATGTTGAAGTAGTAGTAGAAGTAGAGTGAGGATGGTAGTGAATGTAGGAACTTTAATGGTTTGGAGTCAAGAGAGTTAAAAGGGAATGGATGTCTGCTTCATGAGAAACTCTACAATTTTCACATCTTTTTATCTGGGATCTCACACCAAGAACTACATTAAAAAGAATAAATCTCTTACTTTGCATCTCAGCTTTTCCACTGTTCTCTAAATCCATATTTTACATAATTTGATTTATTATTGTACAAGATGTGCCAATCTCTTTCCATTGCTGATGCTCAGTTTTACTGAAATCACTCTGTTCCCATGAAAGGGATTAAATCTGGCAGCATTTCTGAGGCAAAGGCATGTTTCTATAGAAAATCTTTAACTGGCTTTGGACATGTGGCATATAAATGTGATTAATCACCAAAAAAGGCAACCCAAAAGGCAACCCCTTGGAATGCCAGCAAGGCTATTAAGTGGTGTATGCGTTGCAATTGCAACCAAGCAGAGCAATTAAACTGGAAAATAATAAAGGCAGTTATGGACATGCTGGAAGGTGTCCAGAGAAGGGCCATGAGGATGAGCAGAGGGCTGGAGCACCTCTCCTGTGAGGACAGACTGAAAGAGTTGAGGCTGCTCAGTCTGGAGAAGAGAAGGCTTAGAGGTGACCTCATTGTGGCTTTCCAGTGTCTGAAGGGGGCCTACAAGAAGGCTGGGGAGGGACTTTTCAGGCTATCAGGTAGTGATAGGACTAGGGGGAATGGAATGAAGCTGGAGGTGGGGAGATTCAGGCTGGACATGAGGAGGAAGTTCATCCCCATGAGAGAGGTGAAGCCCTGGAATGGGTTGTCCAGGGAGGTGGTTGAGGCCCTGTCCCTGGAGGTGTTTAAGCCCAGGCTGGATGAGGCTCTGAGCAGCCTGACCTAGTGTGTGTTGTCCCTGCCCATGGCAGGGGGGTTGGCTGCCTGTGGAGGTGGTGGAGTCACCTTCATTGGAGGTGTTCAGGAAGAGGCTTGATGGGGTGCTTGGTGCCATGGTTTAGTTGTTTAAGTGGGTTGTATTGTATTGTATTGTATTGTATTGTATTGTATTGTATTGTATTTAGGTGGGTTGGATTGGCTGATGGGTTGGACGCGATGATCTTGAAGGTCTCTTCCAACCTGGTGTATTGTATTGTATTGTATTGTATTGTATTATCCTTGTGATCCCTTCCAACCCTGACTGATACTATGATACTACTATGACTTCAGGGTACCCAGAACATTGGCCTCTAAGGTTTCATCTGCCAGCAGAAACCTCTCATTGCTACTCTACTAGAAACCAAAATAAATCATTTAACCTCTTCCTTGTCTGATTTTCCTTTCTAGAAAAAAAGGGCAGTGGGATTTGCATCACTTCCAGAATGATGAAAAATCTTCCATTTGGTTGTTTATGCAAAACAAGCACTGTGCAAAGGCAGGCAAGATCTTTCTGTGGCCTATGATACTATGAGACTTGTGCAAAGTTGAAATCCATTGCTTGACCCAGAATTAACTTTGACATGAAAAAAAATGCTTGTAGAAAACCTGCTGTAAGGTTTAATGTTGGTTGTATACAAAGCTTCTCAGAAATCTCTTCCAATAGAAATGGACTCCTGGAGGTGTTCAAGAGGGGATTGGATGTGGCACTTGGTGCCATGGTCTAGTCATGAGCTCTGTGGTGATGGGTTGGACTTGGTGATCTTTGAGGTCTCTTCCAACCTTGGTGATTCGGTGATTCTCTGATTCTGTGCCTCTTGTGAAGTCTATATTGCTCTCCTCATCTACTGCCAAGAATGAAAAAGAACAGCTGGATTGACTTTCAGCCACCATCCCTAGACAAAATGCCGGAGTACACCACTTCTCTTCTTCCTGCTCAGAAAAATCCCTCCTGCAAAGATTTTGGCATCTAAGCATCCTGACCTACTGTGTCTGCTCGTTCATTTCTGAGCTCCTCTCTGGTATGTTTTGCTATTTTTTGCACTTTCTCTACACTGCAAAGTAACTATGGTAGGGACCTCTTACACACATGTATGACTGAAACAGCCTCCTTTTATTACTATTTTTGTTTTCAACAAGGTTTATAACATGTTTGTAATTAGTTTGACTTCTCAGGATGAACAACAGAATGAAGCCAGATGTTGGCAGGAATGCCACACACAGTTTGAAGCCATGCAAAGACCGAGCAAGAACGCAGAAAACACCTAACATCCTCCTCCCCCCCTCCCCCAGCATCTTTTCCCATTGTTCAAAATATATTACAAATCAGTCATGAATCTTCTTGTCAAGAAGAAAGTTCCTTGGTTAGTTCCTGAGTTAGTACAGAATCAGACCTGAGGATTTCTGCAGGAACAATGAAAGACACAGAAGCAAGGGTGACTGAAGTCCACCTTGCTCCATAACTCCTCTCTGATGTAAGGTAAGGATGCTTATGAATCACTGTAACAGCAGTGCCTGTAATGACTGATGCAGGTCTATGTATGTTATTATTTCTTTCCCAAGCTAGAGAGACCCTGAGTCGTTCATCTTCTCCACAAATAGAAATCATAGAAACATAGAATCAATAAGGTTGGAAAAGACCTCAAGGATCATCAAGTCCAACCTCTCACCCAACACCTCATGACTACTAAACCATGGCACCAACTGCCACATCCAGTCCCCTCTTGAACACCTCCAGGGATGGTGACTCCACTATGTCCCTGGGCAGCACATTCCAATGGCTAACAACTCTCTCTGTGAAGAACTTTCTCCTCACCTTGAGCCTAAACCTCCCCTGGTGCAGCTTGAGACTGTGTCCTCTTGTTCTAGTGCTGGTTGCCTGAGAGAAGAGACCAACCCCCACCTGGCTACAACCTCCCTTCAGGTAGTTGTAGACAGCAATAAGGTCTCCCTTGAGCCTCCTCTTCTCCAGGCTAAACAACCCCAGCTCCCTCAGCGTCTCCTCATAGGGCTTGTGTCCAAGACCTCTCACCAGCCTCGTTGCCCTTCTCTGGACACGTTCAAGTGTCTCAATATCCATCTTAAACTGAGGGGCCCAGAACTGGACAAAAGGACTCAAGGTGTGGCCTAACCAGTGCACAGTACAGGGGCAGAATGCCTTTCCTGCTCCTGCTGGCCAGACTATTCTTGATGCAGGCCAGGATGCCATTGGCCTTCTTGGCCACCTGGACACACTGCTGGCTCATGTTCATCCCTCTTTCCCAGTCTTTTCTGTTCATTTTCTAGGGCTACACCACTTGCTTGTGTGGTGGCCACACCACTTTGCTGTACTCATCAGAGAGACAATTAAAGTCAGGGAATAGGAACTGAGGGGTGACCTTATTGCTCTCTACAACTACCTGAAGGGAGGTTGTAGCCAGGCAGAGGTTGGTCTCTTCTCCCAGGCAGCCAGTACCAGAACAAGAGGACACAGTCTCAGGCTGCGCCAGGGCAGGTTTAGGCTGGATGTTAGGAAGAAGTTCTATACAGAGAGATTGATTGCCCATTGGAATGGGCTGTCCGGGGAGGTGGTGGAGTCACCTTCATTGGAGGTGTTCAGGAGGAGACTTGATGGGGTGCTTGGTTGCATGGTTCAGTTGTTTAGGTGGGTTGGATTGGTTGATGGGGTGGATGCGATGATCTTGAAGGTCTCTTTCAACCTGGTGTATTGTATTGTATTGTAATCACTGAGTCTTTGGATCCAGCTTGTCTTTATGTAGTGGAATGGAAAGATACAGCTGATTTTCAGAAAGGTGATTAACTTCAATCAGGTAGATAACAAACCTATTAAATCAACAAACTGTGGCATGTCCCCAGGTGCCCCTATGAATCAAGGCCCATAATTTATAAGTTTGTAATTATTACTTCTTAAATTTCTGGGTTGGTCAGGGTCTAGGAAACATGCAAATGATTAATTCCTAGCTAGCCAAGTGCCCAGAAAAGTGTGTTAATCCCCTTGAGAATGACAATTCTTCTTTAAATGAATAGAGACTGAGAATCAAGGATCACATTCTCCAGACATTCTGAGAAATGTTCTTCCTATTTTGTCCAATGAGCTTTGATACATGAAGCTGGATAATTTATTCTCAGTAGTTTATCTTTTTTCTCCTTTACTATCAGTTCCTCTCTCTTCTTATTTTCTTAGCAGAGAAGCACAGAGGAGGTTAGATCACCATCAGTTAAAATAAGCATAACCAAAATGAATTGGAAGCTACCATGTAAGTTCAAATTAATAGCATGGCAGCTGCTTGCTTAGATTGGAAAAAGGGCACTGGAGAGTCATGCATTGTGTCTTCTGTACTATGGACATTCTGTACCTCTCTGCTATGAATTATTTCACTTTGTCCTTTGGTGGTACTGGGTCATGTCATATATATTCTCTACATGGTGAGACCCCACCTGGAGAACTGCATCCAGTTTTGGAGCCCCTATTACAAGAGGGATCTGGAGGTGCTGGAAGGTGTCCAGAGAAGGGACACAAGGATGATCAGAGGGCTGGAGCACCTTGACTATGAGGACAGACTGAAGGAGTTGGGGCTGCTCAGTCTGGAGAAGAGAAGGCTCTGAGGTGACCTTATTGTGGCCTTCCAGTATCTGAAGGGGGCCTACAAGAAGGCTGGGGAGGGACTTCTCAGGCTCTCAGGGAGTGATAGGACTAGGGGGAATGGAATGAAGCTGGAGGTGGGGAGATTCAGGCTGAGCATGAGGAGGAAGTTCTTCCCCATGAGAGTGGTGAAACCCTGGAATGGGTTGTCGAGGGAGGTGGTTGAGGCCCCGTCCCTGGAGGTATTTAAGCCCAGGCTGGATGAGGCTCTGGCCAGCCTGATCTAGTGTGGTGTATCCCTGCCCACGGCAGGGGGGTTGGAACTAGATGATCCTTGTGGTCCCTTCCAACCCTGACTGATACTATGATAAGAGCAAAAGAACAAGTTCTGGATGCCTGGGTTTTAATTGGGACTTCTGCTGCATGCAATATGGATTAGAAAGGTACCAAGGCAGAGCTAAGGCTTCTTTTGTTTAGGTAGATTTTCAGCTGTTTATAGCTTTCTGGCATTGAATCATAGAATTGTTAGAGTTGGAAGGGTCCTCAAGGATCATCCAGTTCCAACTGCCCTGCCATGGGCAGGGACACCTCACACTAGCTCAGGTTGCTCAAACCCCCATCCAGCCTGGCCTTAAAAACTTCCAGGGATGGGGCTTCTACCACCTCCCTGAGCAACCTGTTCCAGCCTCTCACCACCCTCCTGATGTTATCCATCCATCCATCCATCTTAAAAAAATAAATATCTGGGTAGAACTACACCCACAGAGTTTCAAGCATTTCTCCTCTGTAAATTATTTTGCAGTTTGCCTAAATTTAATTGGTTTCATTTCAGTCCCAATAAAGAAAAAAAAAATAATCCAGAGCTGTACTATTTTATTTATTTACTTATTTCATTATGAAATCTGCACAAAAACCCCTCAGACATTATTCTTCTGTCCTTCTTTTCCAGCAGTGGAGTTTTCTACTTGTGACCTGTTTAGGCTATGCCTTTAAGAAAAAGAGACAGCATCCATGGAAATGATGGATGGTCTATCAGGAAAAAAACCCCACACCTGTGGACTGCCTCCCTGTAGAAAATAGAAATGTGGCTGTGACACAAGGAGAAATAACTCTGGTGATAGATGCTGCAGGCATGATCATAAATAGAGGAGTGGGAGCCCTATGAGGAGAGGCTGAGGGAGCTGGGGTTGCTTAGCCGTGAGAGGAGGAGTCTCAGGGGTAACCTTATTACTCTCTACTACTACCTGAAGGGAGGTTGTAGCCAGGCAGAGGTTGGCCTCTTCTCCCAGGCAGCCAGTACCAGAACAAGAGGACACAGTCTCAAGCTGCACCAGGGGAGGTTTAGGCTGGATGTTAGGAAGAAGTTCTATACAGAGAGAGTGATTGCCCATTGGAATGGGCTGCCTGTGGAGGTGGTGGAGTCACCTTCATTGGAGGTGTTCAGGAGGAGACTTGATGGGGTGCTTGGTGCCATGGTTTAGTTGTTTAGGTGGGTTGGATTGGTTGATGGGTTGGATGCGATGGTCTCTTCCAACCTGGTTTATTCTATTGTATTCTATTTCCAAACCAGTTGCCACTTCTTCAATGGACAGAAGCAGGAATGAAAAGATGAGCTTCAAGGCTCCATGGCTGAAACACTGTAAGGGGCTAGCTATTCAGAGGGGATTTGGAGGTGTATCTTGGAAGGCTGAGGACAGAGTATGCTTTTGGGGAGGTCACTGGACAAGGGGATTTTCTGGAATGATGAGATTTAAAATATCTTGTTAAGGTAAGAGTGGAGCTTAGGGGATTTGTCAAAATGAGAGAAATGTGCAGAGCTCTCTGCCCTCAGAAAGACAAGTACTGACTTCACTTGGGAGCTGGAGGAGAGGTATCAGGGTTGATTAACATAAGAAGGATGTGTTTGGCTTGGTCAGAAAAGAAAGGATTTGAGACAGAGAAGATAAATCAATCTGCTATGTAAAGCAAGGGTCAGTTCTTTTCCCAGCTTATGTGTCATTTCAGAGGAAAGAAACTTGAAAAATACTGTGAACAGGGTGTTGCAGAGGGACCTTGACAGGCTGGATAGATGGGCAGAGTCCAAGGGCATGAGACTTACCACATCTAAGTGCCAGGTTCTGAACATTGGCCGCATCAACCCCATGCAGTGCTACAGGCTGGGGTCAGAGGGGCTGGAGAGCAGCCAGGCAGAAAGGGACCTGGGGGTATTGGTTGATGGTAGGCTGAACATGAGCCAGCAGTGTGCCCAGGTGGCCAAGAAGGCCAATGGCATCCTGGCTTGTATCAGGAATAGTGAGGCCAGCAGGAGCAGGGAAGTCATTCTGCCCCTGTACTCAGCAATGGTTAGGCCACACCTTGAGTCCTGTGTCCAGTTCTGGGCCCCTCAGTTTAGGAAAGATGTTGAGTTGCTGGAACGTGTCCAGAGAAGGGCAACAAAGCTGGGGAGGGGTTTGGAGCACAGCCCTATGAGGAGAGGCTGAGGGAGCTGGGGTTGCTTAGCCTGAAAAAGAGGAGGCTCAGGGGAGACCTTATTGCTGTCTACAACTCCCTGAAGGGAGGTTGTAGCCAGGTGGGGATGGGTCTCTCTTCCCAGGTAACCATCACCAGAACAAGAGGACACAGTCTCAAGCTGCACCAGGGGAGGTTTAGGCTGGATGTTAGGAAGAAGTTCTTCACAGAAAGAGTGATTGGCCATTGGAATGTGCTGCCCAGGGAGGTGGTGGAGTCACCATCACTGGAGGTGTTTAAAAAGAGACTGGATGGGGTGCTTGGTGCCATGGTTTAGTTGATGAGATGGTGTTGGGTGATAGGTTGGACTTGGTGATCTCAAAGGTCTTTTCCAACCTCTTTAATTGTATTCTATTCTCTTCTACTGTGTACTGCACTGTATAGCTGGGAAAATGCATCAATAATATTCAAGCTGCAGAAACTAATGTTTATCCCCAGTCTTCACTCAAGCTGTTTCAGCTAAATATGCTGCAAGACTTTAAGGATGTCTGTGATACAACATCAACCAGCTTCTTTCTTTTCACAGAGTTAATGGGATGATTTTAAGGGAATTTTCCTTCCAAGTACTAAATTTCTTTAGGGATTAACACCTTTTATTTTTTTTTTTTTGCTTAGGTAGAACATCTATTCCCTGATGATGGGCTGCTTTGATCATTTGAATAAGCTGCCACTGCAGAGCTATCACGTTCTCTATCATTTATTCAAGGTTGCTGAAAGAAGACTAAACCTCTTACGAATATTAAGTAATCAGGCATGCTTTTTTTTACTACCTCCAGTCTACTTCTGGTATGGAAAAGTAGGGAAACAGTGACTTTACTCTAGTCAGTCCTTCCATGTGTAAAAGCAGAGAGCACTGGTACTTTGTCAGCCCTGATGCCAAAACCCAGGTTGTTGAGAAAGGGAGAAGATATGGGGGGTTGTTTGTAATGCGAGGGGTCTTCTGCTAACTCCTTCATGGGTGAATGTCACAGGATCACAGGATGTTAGGAGTTGGAAGGGACCTCTGAAGGTCAGGGAGTCCAACCCCACTGCCAGAGCATAGGTCACATAGGAATGCACCCAGATGAGTCTTGAAAGTCTCCAGAGAAGGAGACTCCACAACCTCTATGGGGAGCCTGTTCCAGTACTCTGTGACCCTCACAGTGAAGAAGTTCCTCCTCGTGTTGAGGTGGAACCTCCTGTGCCGAAGTTTATGTCCATTGCCCCTTGTCCTATCACAGGGTGCAAGTGAGCAGAGCCTGTCCCCTGCCTCTTGACCCCCAGCCCTCAGGTATTGATAAACATTTATTAAATCCCCCCTCAGTCTTCTCTTCTCCAGACTAAAACACCTCAGGGCTTTCAGCCTCTCCTCACAGCACAGTGCTCCAGTCTCTCAATCATCCTGGTAGCTCTCTGTTGGACTCAAAGCTAATGTGTGTATTATTATACAAGTTAAAGTCCATACAATATCATTTTCACTATGAATAGGACTTGAGAGAGTAAAACAATCGTTGGCTGCTCCAGTTTTGCCTTACTATATTTAATAGTTGTTTCTTAAAGCCTGTGTTGTTTTCTTGCTCTGGTATGCAGCATACCCCCCAGCAGGGAAATGAAAGTGAGCCACTGCTTGCTCTTATGACTGCCCTTTTTGAGTGGCTGAAGTGAAACAGAGAAGTCTGGGTGGAGAGCCTGGACTGTCAGGATATATTCACTTGGTGCAGCTGTGACCAAAAGCTGTTCTCCCTCTTTGCAGACTTCACTAAACCCAGCCTTTCCCCTCACTAGGAGTGATTTGGGTTAGCAGCACTCTCTTTGCTTATCCCAGCTGGCAGAAATCATGCCATTGTTGCCACATGGCTTCACTTCATGGCTTGGGCTGTCAGCAGTTACTTTTCTTGGTGCCCCTTCCAGAGCTCAAGTTGCTGGTGAACAATAAAATGACTGAATCTGGGATTTTGGACTTAATCTGTAATGGTTTATCCCAAGTTTTACTTCGAGCTCTGATTTGTTCCTACAAACTCTGACCTCTAGAATTCACCCCACATAATGGATATAATGTCATTGCTTCAAAACATGTCATTTGCTCTGTAACAGCCCCAATTACTCAGAGGTTAGTGACTTTGGCCTTTAAAATGCACTAGCTACAGGAAGTACCATGACCCCAATTACTATAGATATGTTCATGGATCAAAGGCCCTGCAGCCAGACTTCTCCTGGCTAATCATTAACCAGGAGAAACATTGTGGAGCTGTCACTGATTTTTCTTGAGTTACTTCAATGGCATGACCCATATAGCATGTACCTTCTTCCTCTTATCATTAAAGGACTTCCAGAATATCAGTCAGTTAAACCTGATAGGACTTCTGGAAGGGGCTTGGATAGACCCAGCAGAAGCAGAGCTTGAAAATACTTTGGGGAGCAACATCTGTCCCAGTTCCCCCAGCCTTAGTGGTTGTTCCATTAGCACAACTGTAGTGAAGAGTAATTTTTTTACACATAATGTGCCGGATGTTTTAGAGAGACCTGAATCTGCAGCTAAGGGTGGCTGAGGGAAGAACCACACATCAGTTCTTGTTTCAGCTGTGGGCTTTGCAACAGCTTTCTAGATACTTGTCAATACTGAGAGGAAAAAAGGGTATGTCTAATGGTCTCATCACATCACATCTCCCAAGGATGAGACCTATTTGAACGAGGACCTTTTGCATGAGCTGTCTCTACGAGGTCAAGGTGCACAGAGGTTACTTTAGGGTACAAGCAGTTGGAGTGCTGTCTTGGTATATGCACGGATAACTTTCAGGGAGACAGATCCTTGACTGTAGTTTTGATGGGACAAATAATTTCCAGAGTGCTAGGAATTTCTGTAGATGAGGGGGCTTTCTGATGTGGTTGCCTAACAGGTTTTACAGGAGCAGAGAGCTCTCACTGCATTTGTAGTCAGACCCTATTTCTGTACCACCAGGAAATGCATTCCTTTACCCATGCAGTAAATTAGGAAAACATACACACATCTACAGAGTAATTTATATAAGCACCACAAAATTGTGATTATCAGGAAGCCTTGCATTAAAATGTTCATTCCTGATTAGAAGATGACATGCTGAGTGCTTCAACCCATTTTACACTTCAAATCAAGCTATTATTAGGTAGTCTGTCTATTCACACTGTCACTTAATGAGATGTTCTTTAGAGATGCAACAATAATGCACCTGACATAAACTGTCATCAAAAAGTGTGATTTTTGTTAGGCATCTCCTTGCAAAATGAAAAGGTGAGTCCTGCTTTTGCAAGTCTTGAATGGTACATTGATATGATACAGTGATACTAATCCTTTCAGCATAGCCTTTTAACTCTAGCCTTTGGGATACCAGAAGGAGCACACCTTAGAATAGTTTGGTTGGGAAGGGATCTTTAACAGTGACCTACTCCAGCACACTTGCAATGACCAGGGACATCAGCAGGATCAGGTAGCTCAGAGCTCTATCCAACCTGATCTTGGATGTTTCCAGAGACAGGGAATCCACCACCTCTTTGGGTAACCCATTGCAGTGTTACTCCACTCTTATTAAAACTTTTCTTCTTAGAGGGCAGCAGCATGAAATGTGGGGTCCTAGGGCTCCATGATTTGCTCATCTTTCTTCCTTCTGGGAAAACAAGTTATGTGCTAAGGAGCCTTGCTAAAATGATCAGGGAAGCTGGATTTCAGGAGGCCACTGCAGATAGGAGTGCATGGAGACAGGTCTGCTCCTGTGAGATGGGTAGGCAAGCAGCCAGGACTCCCTGGAGACAGCTCACATGGGAGCCATCAGCCAGGCTGTATTGTGTGCTCTCTGAAGTAGTCTGGGAACCAACCAGACCTTGGTTGGACGCAGTGGTCACTGACTTCAAGAGCTTTTCAGAGAACTTCAACCCCCTACACTGATGTACTGGAGACCACAGGAAAATTGTGGTTTCTTGTAGTGCTTTCCATACGTTTTATCAGTATTCACTCCAGCAAACACCTCCCCAAAACAGAGCCCTGCAGCCATCTGTGGTACTGCATCTTTTCTCCAAAGAGTATCTGCTCTCTTGGTTGGTGGTAATGTTCACTATCCAGACATTATGTTTGGCAGAGCATTTTGGCTTGTTTTTCCTACCTCGGCTTCTCTGGAGGTATTTCTTAATGTGACAGCTAGAAAAATCACAGTGATCATAGGAAGAAAGTAAGTGTTAAAGGAAGAAAGAAAGTGTTAATGGAAGAGTGCTTTAGTTGGTGGTTGGTTTTTTTTTCATTCCCTAATTTGAAGTGTTTTTAAATTAAAAACCAATGAAGAGTACAAAAAATACATTAACGGAATCTAGAGCCAACCATGGTTTGCATCTTATAAATACTCAGAGACAGACTGCCTGAAAAATTGCTGCAGTCAAACCTAGGAGTATTAAGCAAGTTAGGATAGACTGAAAGAGTTGGAGCTGTTCAGTCTGGAGAAGAGAAGGCTCCGAGGTGACCTTGTTGTGGCCTTCCAGAGGGGGGGCCTACAAGAAGGCTGGGGAGGGACTTCTCAGGCTATCAGGTAGTGATAGGACTAGGGGGAATGGAATGAAGCTGGAGGTGGGGAGATTCAGGCTGGATGTGAGGAAGAAGTTCTTCCCCATGAGAGTGGTAAAGCCCTGGAATGGGTTGTCCAGGGAGGTGGTTGAGGCTTCATCCCTGGAGGTATTTAAGACCAGGCTGGATGAGGCTTTGGCCAGCCTGACCTAGTGTGGGGTGTCCCATGGCAGGGGAGTCAGAACTAAATGATCCTCGTGGTCCCTTCCAACCCTGACTGATTTTATGATTTTAAGTTCTCTTACAGACTCTTGGATCTTTCTTGGACATGATAGAGTTAAGGGGAAAGCACATTAGCTCTTCATTGCAGACATCAGATACAATGTTGTATAAGTAAGTGACAAAGCATTAATTAATATTTACTTTGCATATGTATCTAGAGACATTCATGAAGATAATGCTCCCAAAATAAAGAGCAGAGGCATTTTTTTAATGCAGCTTGTTCTTCAGCCATGAGTTATTCAATTTTATGTCACTTGTCTTTTAAAGATGATTTATTATGAATCTTTTACACCACCCTTCATTTTACATTTGAAATGTCAGTGATAACCAAGGTGTCTTCAGTGAAATGTCAGCAAAATGAAAACCAGAGATTTTGGTCTGATCCTAAAGGGAGAACAGATCATGCAGGTTTGTGCTGAGATGCTGTTATTTGCTCTAGCACCTGATGTGTATGGGGACATCTGTACTAGGCTGGGGGTCACTTCATTATTGATAAGGAGCACCATTCATCAGCACAACCCTTTGCTTGTGAAGTGACTTCAAGCACATGGTGCCTCAAGAGGGGCTAGTGTGGAGGACAGACTGTCTGCTTTCTGCCTTTGGGTAAATCTGTGTTTGTGAATTATGGGTCCCAGTGGTCCAAAGATGCAAACTGTCAATGTACAGAATTTCATTACCTTGTAAGGCAGCAAGACCTGGGCCCTGAGGCCAAACTGCAGATCAGGAAGTCACTGTATACTCTAGAGGTGAATAAAAAACAGTAGAAAGGGAGAACAGAGGGAAGAGCACTGATGAAGAAGGCACTGAGAAGACTTTATTGTGGCCTTCCAGTATCTTAAGGGGGCCCTCAAGAAATCTGGGGAGGGACTTTTTAAGGTGTCAGGTAATGATGGGACTAGGGGGAGTGGAAAAAAACTAGAAATGTGTAGATTCAGATTGGATGTTAGGAAGAAGTTCTTCCCCATGAGGGTGGTGAGACACTGGAACAGGTTGCCCAGGGAAGTGGTAGAAGCCTCATCTCCGGAGATTTTTAAGGCCAGGCTGGATGTGGCTCTGGGCAACCTGATCTAGTGTGAGGTATCCCTGCCCATGGCAGAGGGGTTGGAACTAGATGGTCCTTGAGGTCCCTTCCAACCCTAACAATTCTGTGATTCTGTGGTTCCCATTGCTTTCTACTGAGGCTGCTCCAAGGGCCCACTGAAATACCTAGCAACACAGGCTTCATCTTTGGAGAAATTGAGTACTCTGCAGCTGGCTTCCAGACCTCCCTCTGTGACACTGTCACAGTCACAAGCCTGAAGGAAAAAAAGCTACCACTGGGAAGAAAATTTTTCTCCTCTTTAGGAACATTCAGGGTTGCAACAGGAATAACTAGTCTCGTGTGCCTGCTTCTGCTCCGCTGCTTCAAAAGGCTGGAATATAAGAACAGGAAAGATGTCAGTTTTGTAGTACTTTGTATTATCCAAATCTGACAATGTGGTTTTCTTAGTGGTCATGCTGCTGATTACCTCCAGTTTCATATTCATGACTTATGCTGTTCTGGGAATTTTCTGTGCTTTAAGAAGCAAAGATAGACACAAATAGCCTGAGGTTTGCAAGCTTTCTCAGCTCCACTCTCCCAAAGTCCCATGGAAGTGTACAAATTTGAACTTCCATGTACTAAAATGTAAGGTAAACTATAGAAT
Organism: Colaptes auratus; assembly: GCA_015227895.2. Taxonomy (NCBI): domain Eukaryota; kingdom Metazoa; phylum Chordata; class Aves; order Piciformes; family Picidae; genus Colaptes; species Colaptes auratus. Next base: position 10,901,682 of record CM026886.1, read on the forward strand.
CATAGAATCAACAAGGTTGGAAAAGACCTCAAAGATCATCAAGTCCAATCTGTCACCCAAGACCTCATGACTACTAAACCATGGCTTCAAGTGCCATGTACAATCCCCTCTTGAACACCTCCAGGGTTGGGGACTCCACCACCTCCCTGGGCTGCACATTCCAATGGCTAACAACTCTGTGAAGAACTTTCTCCCAACCTCAAGCCTAAACTTTCCCTGGCACAGCTTGAGACTTTGCCATCTTGTTCTGGTGCTGATTGCCTGGGAGAAGAGAGCAACTCCCTCCTGGCTACAACCTCCCCTGAGCCTCCTCTTCTCCCAGGCTAAGCAACCTCAGCTCCCTCAGCCTCTCCTCATAGGGCTTGTACTCGAGGCCTCTCCCCAGCCTCGTTGCCCTTCTCTGGACACATTCAAGAGTCTCAATATCCTTCTTAAACTGAGGGGCCCAGAACTGGACACAGTACTCAAGGTGTGGCCTAACCAGTGCCGAGTACAGGGGCACAATGACTTCCCTGCTCCTGCTGGCCACACTATTCTTGATGCATGCCAGGTTGCCATTGTCCTTCTTGGCCACCTGGGCACACTGCAGGCTCATGTTCAGCCAGCTGTCAACCAGTACCCCCAGGTCCCTCTCTGTTCGGCAGCTCTCCAACCACTCCGACCCCAGCCTGTAGCTCTGCATGGGGTTGTTATGACTAAAGTGCAGCACCTGGCACTTGGACTTGTTGAATGCCATCATGTTGGACTCTGCCCATCTGTCTAGCTGGTCAAGATCCCTCTGGAGAGCCCTTCTACCCTCTAACTGATCAACACCTGCTCCCAACTTGCTCATTCACGCTCTGAAAAACAAGACTCTGGGACTCAAACTGCTTCGCACATTGCCAGCTTGTGTCATGTTTTCCACTCCATGTGTAATAAATGATAATGGAGCAAGTCACTAGGAGATAACAAAGCTTGCCAGAAGTGTACAGACATAACCAAATTAAGACACTGTGCACCCTTAAGTTTTCAGTCTACCTTGGCAACACTAATGAACTTTAAATAGTTGAACAGTTTAAGCTTTTCTTTTTAAAACAAACTTTGTGTAACCTTTGCTCAAATTAAACACAGTTCTCTACCTTTTCTGACTTTTGAATAGATTGTTGGTTTGGTTGTTTTTTTTTTTACCATGGGCTGAACTCAATAATGAATTGTTTCCTCGGATTCATGGGTAAGGAATATTTCCTCAAATTAATATTATTAATATTCTTTTTTTTTCCAGTTTGACACTGAAAATCAACCCAGAGAGCAGAAATCCAGGCTGAGTCAGCCTTCACATCAGTTTCTGTGAAAGAATCACCCTTATTTCCAATTATCCAAAGCAGTGGCTCCTAAAGTATTGATGCTTGTAAGCTACAGACATCAGAAATTAGTTACTGAGGCAAACTAGGCAGATTTATAGTAACTCAATGTAGCATGAGCTGAGTCTCCTAACCTACACAACACAACAATATGTGGTTTGTAGAATAGAATTAACCAGGTTGGAAAAGATTTTTGAGATCATTGAGTCCAACCTATCACCCAACACCATCTCATCAACTAAACCATGGCACCAAGTGCCTCATCCAGGCTCTTCTTAAACACTTCCAGTGATGGTGACTCCACCACCACCCTGGGCAGCACATTCCAATGGCAAATCTCTCTTTCTGTGAAGAATTTCTTCCTAACATCCAGCCTAAACCTCCTCTGGTGCAGCTTGAGACTGTGTCATCTTGTTCTGGTGCTGGTTGCCTGGGAGAAGAGACCAACCCCTACCTGGCTACAGCCTCCCTTCAGGTAGTTGTAGACAGCAAATTGCCTTGCTGTGCTTCCATTTTCAAGTGTAATTCCACTGAAGAGACACTTGATTTTCTCATTAAGTCCTTGTTTTTTTCCAAAGGGCAAATCAAAATGGGGAACTTTCTTGGCCATGCAGTAGAATAGAATGGAATGGAATGGAATGGAATGGAATGGAATAGAATAGAATAGAATAGAATAGAATAGAATAGAATAGAATAGAATAGAATAGAATAGAATAGACCAGGTTGGAAGAGACCTTCAAGATCATCGCGTCCAACTCATCAACCAATCCTACCCACCTAAACAACTAAACCATGGCACCAAGCACCCCATCAAGTCTCCTCCTGAACACCTCCAATGAAGGTGACTCCACCACCTCCACAGGCAGACCATTCCAATGGGCAATCACTCTCTCTGTATAGAACTTCTTCCTAACATCCAGCCTAAACCTGCTCTGGTGCAGCCTGAGACTGTGTCCTCTTGTTCTGGTGCTGGCTGCCTGGAGAAGAGGCCAACCTCTGCCTGTCTACAAACTCCCTTCAGGTAGTTGTAGAGAGCAATAATGTCACCCCTCAGTCTCCTCTTCTCCAGGCTAAGCAACCCCAGCTCCCTCAGCCTCTCCTGATAGGGCTTTTGTTCCAAAGCCCTCACATCCCATCCGGTCCCATGGGCTTGTGAGGATCCACGTGGCTGGGGAGATCTCTAATTACCTCCTGGAGCAGTGGGAAACTATGCAGCTCTCTGGCTCCTTCTGCCAGCTCTGCAGGCTAGCTCTCTGGAAGACGTTCTGTCCTGCTAGTAAAAATTGATGCAAAGAAGGTGTTAAGTTCTCTTGCACTGTGCCCTTTCCCGGGGAAGGAATTCAAGAACTCAAAATATTGTGATTCTTTCTGAGGACAGTATTTGACCTCTCTATGAACAGGTCTTTTGCAAGAATCTTGGCTTAGCAACATCAGCTGGTGGACCTTGACAAGCACAGAGATATATATATATATTGATTCCAGTAATAAGTGCAGGATCAGTATGGAGAAGTGCTGTGATTACAGGCAGACTTTGTGGATGAACTCCAGATCTCCTGCCCTAGAGTCAGCCCGGGCAGACTGTTTCTGGCGCTTCTAGAACGGTTCAGGTGGCAAATCAGTGAAGGATCTGTAGGTAAATCCCCATAAATTACTTTGTTTAGCCTTACTCTTGTGCTTTTAGCTTCCTGAATTAGCCACCTAATTGTTCACAAAATGTGTTAGGAAAAAATTAGTTACAAATTGGGCATCTGTTATACACTGGAATAGACACTGAGCAGATAAATGTGGACTCGGTGTTATCTCCCAGCATCTCACATGTCTGTGAGTGGCTAAGAAACCCACATGCTGAACAGAGTGTTGCTTGAAGGAAATAGTCTGAACTGAATCTCTTTTCATAGGTGAAATGCAGTGAACATGGCACTGTCCTGTATCTGTATCCAGGAATGAAAAGTCATCTGGGTTCATTCAACATCTCACCTTGCCTGCTTCAATTATAGCCAGAGTTTGAGTCCAGTTCTTGGTGAGCGCTGTAAGGAGTAGGACAACTTGGATGAGGTGCCCAAAGTGAGAGTCCTACACCCTAGATCCTGAGAGATATATATACCTATATGTATACCTGCATGACAGGTATATTTTGGTTCTGTTGATTGTATTCAGTAGCTCACATGCTGTGCACCAGCATTTAGAGAAGCCACAGAACTTTGAACAGGTAGGAATGAGAAATCACTGGGTTAGGCAACATCTCAGAGATGTCTTGTAGAAAGAATCTGGGTGCTTACATGTCTCTGTACATCTAGCCTTAGGTGCCACACTTGTTCAGCAGCTGTTCTAAACTGCTTTAATTTCACCAATGCAAGGAGACAGTGTCCCTGGTGTTGTGTATATGTACTACAAGAAAATAAAGCAATGTAAAGTGGACCTGCACTTCCTCATTGCATTACCCAGACAAATAACTTCCTCACATTTGCAAACTATTCAGAGCTGCTCAGCTGATTTCCTCACATTTGCTAACTATTCAGAGCTGCTCAGCTGCTTTCCTCACATTTACTGTCTGTTACCTGCATGTGCAGGGTTTATGCACGGGAGTGGAAGGCTCACAAAGTAGTGAAGACCTACAATCCAATCAGCCTTTATGGAGAAATAAATCCTAGCCATCTAGGGTCTCCCTAATGGCAGCTCCATGGATTGGTTCATCCCATCCTAAAATGGACCAGTAGCAGTTCCTCACAGAAGACTTCAGGTATGGGTACAGCAGAGTTTGAATGGGAAGCACTGAAAATAATAGAAATGCTGACAAAATAAGAAGGATTTTGTATCAGTCTCAAGCCAGTTAATTATTCAACATACCTTACTCAGGCCTTGACCTTGATTTACTTCCCTATTTCCTTTTCTTTCAGATAAAAGAAACAATGCCATCACAATCTTCATGAGCCGGAGTGAAATCCCTTCATTTGGCAGATGATGTAATGGTTGCTTTCATGAAAAGGGTAAGCAGAATCACCAAAAGTTACAAAACCCCTGATGAAATCTGGGATGTATCATTGGTATTGCCATTAACCAGGTTAGTTGTACATGTATACAGTTATTGTGCACACATATAGATATTAGGCCACACCTTGAGTACTGTGTCCAGTTCTGGGCCCCTCAATTTAAGAATGATATTGAGACACTTGAATGTGCCCACAGAAGGGCAACGAGGCTGGTGAGAGGTCTTGGACACAAGCCCTATGAGGAGAGGCTGAGGGAGCTGGGGGTGTTTAGCCTGGAGAAGAGGAGGCTCAGGGGAGACCTCATTGCTCTCTACAACTACCTGAAGGGAGGGGGGGGCTTGGTCTCTTCTCCCAGGCAATCAGCACCAGAACAAGGGGACACAGTCTCAGGCTGCACCAGAGGAGGTTTAGGCTGGATGTTAGAAAGAAATTCTTCACAGTGAGAGTTGTTGGCCATTGGAATGGGCTGCCCAGAGAGGTGGTGGAGTCCCCATCCCTGGAGGTGTTCAAAAAGGGGTTGGATGTGATACTTGTAGCCATGGCTTAGTTAGTCATGAGGTGTTGGGTGATAGGTTGGACTTGATGATCTCTGAGGTGCTTTCCAGCCTTATTGATTCTATGATTCTATGATTCATTCAGTGCTTCCCTCTGAAAATATTACTTAGGATATTCCTTAATGTGAGACACTCAAGAGGGAGAAACCTATTAAAAACAATCAGGGTGGGAGAGAAGTTTCTATGAACCAACTGCTTATAATATCTGTATCTGATATTTAATATCTAAGACATCTCTAATAATACCTTATCAAATTTAACCAAGTGTACAGCTCCTGGTATGATATAGTAGCTGTGCTGTGCATATGAGAAACATCCCTCCAAGGATGTTGCCTTCCTTTCAGTTCTTTGAACTCTTCAGAGAATTTAATTAATGAAGAGTTTTCCCAACAGACAGTAAAAGAATAAAGCACAGATTCATGCATGCCTCTGGTGTAATATTCCCTCAGAGAGCTGCAACCCAGACTCTGGGGATGAGGTGCCAGAATCACTGTATGCACTTCTAGTGTCTTATTCTCTTTTATCAAGTATCTTGTGCTGGGTACTATCACATACAGAAGAGCAGGTTAAAAAGATAAAGGGTTGCTAAAAGCTTCTTTGGTTTTAGGTTCTACAGCCATGTACCCACTTTTTGTTTTAATCTTGCCAGACAAAATTGATACAGTTAAGCATGCAAGAAGGATGGCATGAAGTAGCTGCTAAATTCTGGAAGCTTTGTCTCATATGCATGTCTTCTTGAAGGAGGTGGTGAAGTTTGTTGCAAGACATTTCAACTGTAAGGTCTTTTTAAAGCTTTAAGACACAGGCTACAAAGGGAGTGACAAAAAGCCTGTAAGCATCCATATTCTGATATTTCAGCACATATCCCAAGTCTTGCAATAATCATGATCAGAATTCAAAGCTAATGCTATCCATTGAAATCAAAGAGCACATGTTGGGAGGTATTGCCCTACTTTTATTTATGCAATATTCATATATTTGTTCTGGTCAGCTGGGCCTGTGTGTTGCAATATACTAACAAAAGTAATGAAATCAAGTTGCTTGGACTTCTCCAGCTAGACCTTGCCTCCAGCTGAGCAAACTGCTTAGAAAAAATTAAGGGCTAGTGGATTTGGTTGGACCTCTTGGTATGTGGTAAAACAAGGGCCAATATCAGATGCAGATAACAGAGAAACTAATTTAATTGGATGTGGCACTTGGTGGCATGGCTTAGCTGATGTGATGGTGTTAGGCCATAGGCTGGACTTAATGATCCCAGCCTTGATAATTCTGTGATTCTGTGAGCATGACTCAGGGCCTGTATTGCTAGCTTGTAAGTGGGGTCATGCTGCCTTTACTGTAAAATGTGAGAGCAGGAGTTTGTGCTTGTCACTCCACACCCCATCCCATGCAGCTGTTTGGAGCCCAAGAGTGCATGCTAGCTGCTGAGTCCCAGGACTTTTGGACCATTCGTTTTGCAGCAGTCTGCAGCCAGCGTGCATGCTTGCTTCTAGATACTGTGGGAACCTAGGCAAAGAGAGCTTACAGGGGTAGAATAAAAGTTCACTTCCTTTCACTCTCTTTGGTCCTGGTGGAAAAGAAAGTGTGAGTTAGTAAGGAAATAGTAATGACAAAAAGGTAATCCATGTACAACCCCCCTATTATTGCTGTAGGTTTTGTCATTCTTGTAATGGTGGCTTGCACTACCTTTGGAGAAGAGTCTTGGCCAGTCTTTCTTTAAAGTGTTGAAGACCTTCAGGCTCAAAAGCATTTTCAATTACACACTTCCAAAGTTTTTTTGTTTTCACTTTCTTCTCTTCTTGTTACTTCAGGATAAAATAAAAAGATTTTTGTTGAAATGTAATTGACGAAGAAACGCTCCGGTTGGAATTTGAAAGCCTGGGTTCAGCTCACTCAGCTGAACTTTTAAAGATCCATCCACTATTCCCTACAACATTTGAGGATGAGGAATATATTTAGCTTTTTACACAGTCCTTTCAAGAATGTAAGCATCCTTTTTCTTTGGACTGGTGGCCTGTTTTCTCCTTGGTATGTCTTCTCCATTAGAATTCTAAACCTATTTTCTCATGCTGACAAAGAGAACAAAAGGCTCTCTAGTGCTTTCTTTACCATTTTAAAATCTCAGGCAAAACCTGAAAACTGCAAGAAATCACTTTAAAAGAGCTATATCAAATAAATGCTGCAGCTGGGTTAGGTCCTTCTCCCTGAAGAAAAGCAAAATAAAATGAAAAGAAAGGACTCTTCAAAATACATCAGATTTCCCCAGGTGGAAATGAAGCACTGTTATCTGCAAAACTATTTATATTAGTCAAAGTGTTGAGCTCCAGGACCTAAACATCTTTGTGTTTGGAGATCAAACTTGGGGCCTTAATTTTACCTCACGTCTAACCAACAGTATTGTAAGTTACACAGCATGCTAAGCAAGATTCATAGCAACGGCAAAAAGTCTCTCATGCCACTGACTCCAGTTCCTCCTGCTCCCAGGTAGCCATGTATTGTGCATGCATCTGCTCCTCACATCCAGTCACAATGTTTCCCCATGTAGTCTAACAAACACATGTTCCTTGCTACACAAATTGCAATCCACAAAAAAATGTGAACGATGTCCTGGTTAGGCCACACCTTGAGTCCTGTGTCCAGTTCTGGGCCCCTGAATTTAAGAAGGACATTGAGACACTTGAACATGTCCAGAGAAGGGCAACGAGGCTGGGGAGAGGCCTTGAGCACAAGCCCTATGAGGAGAGGCTGAGGGAGCTGGGGGTGTTTAACCTGGAGAAGAGGAGGCTCAGAGGAGACCTTATTGCTGTCTACGACTAGCTGAAGGGAGGTTGTAGCCAGGAGGGGGTTGGTCTCTTCTCCCAGGCAATCAGCACCAGAACAAGAGGACACAGTCTCAAGCTGTGCCAGGGGAAGTTTAGGCTGGAGGTGAGGAGAAAGTTCTTCACAGAAAGAGTAACTGGCCATTGGAATGGGCTGCCCAGGTAGACAGTGGAGTGCCTGGAGGTGTTCAAAAAGGGATTGGACGTGGCACTTGAAGCCATGGTTCAGTTAGTCATGAGGTGTTGAGTGATAAGTTGGACTTGATGATCTCTGAGGTGTTTTCCCACCTTACTGATTCTATGAGTCTCTGATTCCTCTGTATACACACAAGTATGCCCTTCCTGGAGTTCCTCGGTTTGGTTTTCATCAACATAACAGTTGCTAACAGACATGCTAAGCAACTTGCATTGTAGCCTTTTGTTGTTTTGGTATTGCTTCCCCCCCCTCCCCCCCAACAGATACAACTTTCCCAGACCTCCCATTTTGAAAAGAAATTTTTCTAGGCTTAATGGCATTCAAAAGCAAAATTGTTTGGAAAGTTTGAGCAAAGTTTCATAAGAGGCTTTTAAATGAGGTGAGAACAAGGAGCATAGGAAGCTGGGTAAGTTCACAGGACATGACCCTCCTCCCACAGACATCAACAATTATGGTTCAAAAATCCTCCCAGAGGATCTAGAAACAGGGACAGGGACTTTTGCTCTGCATTCCTTGTATAGATGGAGTTGGCAGTGAATCTTGGTGTAACACTAGCAATCCCCAAACCAAGAAGACAACATGACCCCTGAGTCCAGTCTTTATAGTTGGTTCTTCTCAGCACAGCACTATGCAGAAAACATCCAGGCTAAGCAACCCCAGCTCCCTCAGCCACTCCTCATAAGGCTTGTATTCCAGACCCCTCACAAGCTTTGTTGCCCTTCTCTGGGCACCTTCCAGCAAGTCAACATCTTTCCTAAACTGAGAGGCCCAGAACTGGACACAGGACTCAAGGTGTGGCCTAACCAGTGCAGCATACAGGGGCAGAATGACCTCCCTGCTCCTGCTGGCCACACTGTTCCTGATATAGGCCAGGATGCCATTGGCCTTCTTGGCCACCTGGGCACACTGCAGGCTCATGTTCAACCTACCTTCAACAAGTACCCCCAGGTCCCTCTCTGCCTGGCTGCTCTCCAGCCCCTCTGACCCCAGCCTATAGCACTGCATGAGGTTGTTGTGGCCAATGTGCAGAACCCGGCACTTGGATGTGTTCAATCTCCTGCCCTTGGACTCTGCCCATCTGTCCAGCCTGTTGAGGTCCCTCTGCAGAGCCCTTCTACTCTCTAACAGATCAACTCCTGCCCCCAGCTTGGTGTCATCTGCAAAATTTACTGATGATGGTCTCAATGGCCTCATCCAGATCATCAATAAATGGTCAATGATGGAAATATTTTGCAGGTTTGGCATGTCACTTTTGCTGATGGAGTTGTAACCTTCACTATTTTTCTGCACCATTCCCTTTTCCAGAAGAGAGAGTTGCTTCTGCCACACCGTGTGCTGTGTTTCACAACAGCTTCATCTAACAGAACCAGGAAGATCATTACTGGACCAAGACTCCAAAAATATCAATGTATATACCTGCAAGATATACAACCAAGTGTCCATGTTACAGTTCAAGCAAACAAGTATGCTTGGTAAGGATTTTGAATGACTGTTTTCAGATCTGTGAAAGAGCTGGAAGAAGTGAATGGAATGGAATGGAATGGAATGGAATGGAATGGAATGGAATGGAATAGAATAGAATAGAATAGAATAGAATAGAATAGAATAGAAAAGAATAGAATAGAATGGACCAGGTTTTGAGAGACCTTCTTCATAGAAAGAGTTATTGGCCATTGGAATGGGCAGGGAGGTGGTGGAGTCACCATCACTGGAGGTGTTTAGGAAGAGACTGGATGGGGTGCTTGGAGCCATGGTTTAGTTGATTAGATAGTGTTGGATGATAGATTGGACTCAATGATCTCTAAGGTCTCTTCCAACCTGGTTAATTCTATTCTATTCTGTTCTATTCTATTCTAGTCTAGTCTAGTCTAGTCTAGTCTAAATGTGTACATCCAATACTGACTATAAGTATCAAGACAACCATACTATCCCAAAAGGCAGAATAACAACAATGTCAGAGTCCTGATAGCTCAACACTCCCTAAAGGGAGCTAATTCAGGAGCTGCTAGGACAATGCAGGGGAAGAGTGAAAGGACTGAATGATCCACATTGTTTGAAAGGATGGTGCAATCTGCAATGCACCTAGCAATCTGCTACCTGAGCTGAACTGCTGCTAACTGCTGGCCACTGCTGCATCAGCATCCAGCTTCCTCATTGCTTGGAACAGGATGTTGCAAAAGCAAACAGTGACTTCAGTGTATGAGGCAGGGTGAATCTCTGCTGTCTTCATCCCTAAAATATATGATGTTTGTATCTGCTGCATCTACTCCTTCTTTTAGTTCAAACATTCAAGCATCATGAGGAAACCCTCTTGCTTACAAAACATTCATAGTTTGTAGTGTAAGCAAGAACTATGTCTATCCTACTCTAGTATCTTTTTCTCTGTGCAAACAGTTTGAGTAACTGTGATATAAAGAGATGCTGGCAGGCCCCCAAGAAGAATTCAGGATGGAAGTTATACAGCTTGAGTTGTTACAGTTCAGCAAACTACATCTCTTTTGTCTGTAAGATCCTACAGTTTCTTCATTTATCTGGACACTGAACAGCAATGTCCCCTGGATGCCTTTGGTTTGCTGTACAAACCATCAACACAGAGGACTAAGTTCATGGACTCCAGCTTGGAAATCATGTGCCCTGCCAGGGCGAGCTGAAACAGGTAGATGTCCAGCTGCTCCCAGAAGTCATATAATATGTGATAATCATTGAACTACATGATCTTTCCAGGTTTTCCTGAGTTTGTGCTCCCAATAAAAGACAAGGTTAAGGACAGAAATGATTATGTCTCTCTTGAGTCTTGTAACATAAGAAATTAAGTGATGAGCCTTGGAAATGATAGGAAAAAGAGGTAGAGAGGAGACAGTCAGTGCCATCATGGCTCAGGACATTGGTCTGGTAGAGAAGTCTGTGTAGGCTTAGCAGAAGTCAGGGAGAACATCTTCCAGGAGACATATCTGCATTCCCATCTGTCTCTGGACCATAAGAGTTTCACTAATTTATATCAGTTAATGGTTGTCAAAATTTGTCAATCACTTATCATCATCTGATTCCCCTTGACAGGATTTTCCTCCTGATTGATCCCCTCAGTTCCTAAGGCTGCAATTGTACGTGGCAGCATGACCTGTATCTCTTCAGTGCTCATCGTGGCTACAACTTTTCCCTGCTTTCAGTCCTGAAGCCTCATTTGCAGTACACGAATGCGATTCAGCTGCTGCATCTGGTTGGCAGGTGAAAGGCTCCTGGTGCACAGACAGTATTTCAACTTGTGAAGCGATTAGCAGTCCTTCAAAACAAAAGGCACTAATGAACCAAAACTAACGAGCATTCATTCCTTCAGAATAGCACAGCACTCTCAGTCTTGTTTTCCTTTGCAGCTTTGTCTTTTAAGTGGCTTAGAAAGCAACATCTGAGGGTGATTTTATTCCTGGAAGTTGCTCAGAGGGAGTGCATTTTTTTTTTTGAAGGAGGAGTTAATGAGGTTCTCAATCCATCTGCCAGTCTCCTCTCCCACCCCAGCTTCTCGAGAATAAAATAGCTCAGACTAGTGTCATCTTTCATTATCCTCCCTGGAAGCTAGGACAGGTCATCCCTCCTCTAAGCAGAACAGGTGATGAAATGTTTATTCAGTTAAATTATCTAAGTTGGAGTCCAGTGTGCAGATGATGAGGACATAGAAAGCGGAGTATGTTTGCATTCATATGCGTGTGTGTGTGTGTCTCTGTGTGTGTGTGTGCAGATTGCAAATGGTTCCTCGGGTTGCAGGGCTGAACTAATTCAATCTTTGAGGGTTAGAGTGGCCTTCCCTTGTACCAGTCACTAAGCTATGCTGGAATTTTCAACAGACAGAATCACAGAATCAGCCGGGTTGGAAGAGACCTCCAAGATCATCAAGTTCAACCAATCACCCAGAGCTAATCAACTAGAACATGGCACTAAGTGCCTCATCCAGTCTCTTAAACACCTCCAGGAATGTTGACCCCACCACTGCCCTGGGCAGCCCATTCCAATGGGCGATCACTCTGTGATGATCTTCTTTCTGAGATCAAGCCTAAACGTCCCCTTGCACAGCTTGAAACTGTGTCCTCTTGTTTTGTTGCTGGTTGCCTCGGAGAAGAGACCAAACCCCACCTGGCTGCTACCACCCTTCAGGTAGTAGACAGCAATAAGGCCTTCCCTGAGCCTCCTCTTCTCCAGGCTAAGCAACCCCAGCTCCCTCAGCCTCTCCTCATAGGGCTTGTGCTCCAAACCCCTCCCCAGCTTTGTTGCCTTTCTCTGAACATGTTCCAGCATCTCAACATTTTTCTTGAATTGAGGGGCCCAGAACTCAAGATGTGGCCTAATCAGAGCTGAGTACAGGGCCAGAATGACTTCCCTTGTCCTGCTGCTCACACTATTCCTGACACAGTCCAGGGTGCCATTGGCCACAAAGAATGACAATTCCTCTCTTCCATACTGTGATTGCCCTTAACCTGATGGAAGTTATGCAGCAGACTTGCTGTTACGGCGCTGCAAAAGCAGCTCATGGTCCAGCAGGCAAACACCAAACTGACATATTGAACTCTCTCTGTTGGATATGCTCAAGGCACATACAGTCCTCATGAATTTTGGCTGTCACCAGCAGTCATCAGGGAGCTTCTGGTGTTGAATGGAGTTAAATCTGGCTGGCACCCAGTCACTAGCGCTCTTCCCCAGGATTCAGTACTGGGATCTGTCCTCTTTAATACCTTTATTAATGATCTGGATGAAGGGATTCAGGGCAGCCTCAGTAAGTTTGCAATGACACCAAGCTGAATGTCTGTGCTGTTCTGGTAGAGGGTAGGGAAGCTTTGCAGGGGCATCTGAACAGGTGAGACCAATGGACCCAGGCTAGTTGTATGCACAAGGCCAAGTACACCTGGGTCACAATAACCCTATGGCAAGCTGCAGACTTGGAGAGGTAACTGGGGGTATTGGTTGATAGTTGACTGAACATGAGTCAGCAGTGTGCCCAGGTGGCCAGGAAAGCCAATGACATCCTGGCTTACATTAGAAACACAGTGTCCAGCAGGAAGAAGGAGGTGATTGTTCCCCCTGTACTCAGCACTAGTGAGGCCGCCCCTCAAGTATTGTGTTGAGTTCCGGGCCCCTCGCTGCAAGAAGTACATTGAGGTGCTGGAGCATGTTCAGAGAAGGGTAACAAGGCTCAAGAAGGGCCTGGAGCACAAGGCATATGAGCGTCTGAGGAGCTGGGGTTGTTCAGTCTGGAGAAGAGGAGGCTGAGGGGAGACCTCATTACTCTCTACAAGCACCTGAAGGGAGGCTGGAGAGAGAAAGGGGCCAGCCTCTTCTCCTTGGTGACAAGCAACAGGACTAGAGAAAATGTTTTCAAGCTGTGCCAAGGGAGGTTTAGGCTGGATATTAAGAAATATTTCTTCACTGAAAGGGCTCTCAAACACTGGAACGGTCTGTCCAGGGCAGTGGTGGAGTCACCATCCCAGGAGGAGTTCCAGAGGCGTGTGGACCTGGTGCTTCATGGCATAGTTTAGTGTCGACCCTTCAGTGCTGGGTTGAAGGTTGGACTGGATGATCTTGGAGATGTCTTTCAACCAGATATATTCTGTGATTCTGTGAACTGGATACTGTTCCCATTTCACAAAACCTTACATGTCATCCTGGAGATAGATCTAGTTGATTCCATTTTGATCTAGGGCAGGAAAGAAGAATCTATGCTGGATGCTCTCCATCATCACATTAAAAATGCCTGGAAACAAAGTAGCCATTTTCTTAACTGTCTCCCTGACGTTTAAGAGGCTAAAAAGCAACAACTTTAGTATGTCAGTAAGCACAGTGTCAGCAAGCAGAGGACTTGGCAATATTCCTCATGCAAAGGAATCTATATGAATAAAAGAATAAAAAAATCCTTGCACTCTCCAAGGATGTGATATGAAGGAGATGGATGCCCTCCTTTGGAGTTGCAGTGGTTTGGGAACTGCCCTACTGAGTTGGTTCTTGCAGGTGTGCAATTAAATAACCTGGGAGGGAGATTCATGCCACTGCTTTCCTCTGCTCCATTGTACAGGTAATGGTATCTTCCATCTTTGTCTTAGGCAGTGAACAATGAATACTGTCCAGAATTTGAACGCCCTCCTTTCAGTTCATTGTGCACCTGGGAATTTCTGTGCTCTTTTCTTTTATCCTACTCTGTGCATGGTTCCACATCATGCGTCTTGACAACATGAAAAGGCTCTCAGTGGTGATTTAAATTTCTCTTTTGGCTTGCATTCAGGTAGAACCACTGTACCATGCTTTTGGGAAACAGATCTTGAGCCTTTGAAGGCTCTCTTTGCTTAAGGAAGCACTAGGTCAGTGTGTGCAAATCTGTGTTTTCTCAGGCTTCAGGAAATGAAGATGGTTTAGACTCACAGTTCAAACCAAGCTCTAATTCACTTTCTAAAATAAGGTCTGACCTGTGATTTCCACACAGGCAACTGTTCTTCATCAAGATACTACTTCAAATGAGGGGGCCCTCAATTTAAAGAAGGACAATGAGACTCTTGAAAGTGTCCAGAGAAGGGCAACAAGGCTGAGGAGAGGCCTCGAGCACAAGCCCTATGAGGAGAGGCTGAGGGAGCTGGGGTTATTTAGCCTGGAGAAGAGGAGGCTCAGGGGCAACCTCCTTGCTCTCTACAACTACCTGAAAGGTGGTTGTAGACAGGAAGGGGTTGGCCTCTTCTCCCTAGCAACCAGCACCAGAACAAGGGGACACAGTCTCAAGCTGCACCAGGGGAAGTTTAGGCTGGAGGTGAGGAGGAAGTTCTCCACAGAGAGAGTTGTTAGCCATTGGAATGTGCTGCCCAGGGAGGTGGTGGAGTCACCGTCCCTGGAGGTGTTCAAGAGGGGATTGGACATGGCACTTGGTGCCATGGTTGAGTAGTCATGAGGTGTTGAGTGAGAGGTTGGACTTGATGATCCTTGAGGTCTTTTCTAACCTTATTGATTCTATGATTCTATGATCATTTGGAGAGGCAACTGCCTGTGGTCCAAACTCTTTTTCTTTGCTAATATTTTGCACCTTTTCTTGCCCTGTCCTGGCTTTCAGTTTGCACATGGAAAGGTGTAAGAATCTATGTCAGACATGCTAACACGACCCTACACATCAGGTCCACAGCACTTATATCCCAGAGATTTCACTGGAGCTAAGTGCAAAAATAATTGCGTCTGGGCCTCTACACCTAAGAATGGTTTAATCTATTGTTAATTTCAGCCTCCACACTCTCACTTTCTTTTGCTAATTCAGGTGAGCCTTTTACAGAGGTGTTTAATGCCCCATTTCAGACCCAGTGGTCCAGAGTCATATCAAGTTTTTGGATGGTGAGTGTGTTATTGTTCTGTAAGCCAAAGCTGCCTTTCCCCCCCACAACTCAAAAATACAGTCCTGAAATCTGCAAGAACTGCATGTGGCTGAGAGTCAAACTGGATGTAAGACCCAAATTTTGCTTGCAAATAAGGTACTTCAAAAAATTCAATCAAAGCAGAGGTGACCTGCATGCCTCATGAAAGGAGGTTCAGGTCTGCTCTAAACCCCACTGGCTTTGCTGGCTGTGAAGTGTAGAAAACCACCCTGCACATATCTTGGCCCATTGACAGACACATCACATGCCAGCAGCTGGTGGCATGTGCTGTCTGATGTTAGCCTCGCTGCAGCCTGGAGCCCCTGCTGCTCTCCCTCCCTTCAAAAAGGAGCTCCTGCTGGGTTGGTGATGTTTGATAGCTCACCAAAATCACAGAGCTGATCCTAGGCTGCACCAGGCCTGCTGCTGAGAAGCTGCCCTCTGCTAGCGGAGTGCCACACGGCGTGTTGCAAGCTTTCCATATTAATGGCATAGCGTGAGGCTAAGCAGCAGGGGCTGCTGCTGAGAACCTTTCAAGATACCAGCACTTTTACTTATTTATTCTTCACCTGCTTTTGGTGTAAGATCATCAAGAATCTTCTCACTGATTCTGAGAGCCTCAGCTTTGCTTTATTTTATGAAGAGGAGTTGATACCTCCTGCTGCTTCCCCTGTCCTGTATTGCTGTCACATCACAGGGGGACAACCCATCCCTTTCAGACACCTTTTCCACTGTCTGTGCAGGTAAAGAGTGTTTGCTCTTGTGTGGATGTGTGCATGTTTGTTGCCAATGTAAATGTCTGACTACTGGAGAATTATACCTGTGCAAAGGAACTGAACCTTGTAAATGGCCTCCTCACTGGGATTTTGGCTGGTTGAGCATTGCCTGTAGCAGTGGGCAGTAATACCTGCCTTCTGAGAAAACACTTATTTCTGTCAATAATGCTGTGGAGTTTTCTGCTAATTGACTTCAACTCCAGGGTTAGGTTAAACTGTTTTGTTCAGCCAAACAAAAGAAGCTGGTCAAGTGTGACGTGTAGGCACCTGGACTTGTAGGGGGGTTGAAAGGCTGATGAATTTCCAGACACTTCAGTCTTCAGCACCTCAACAGCGTGAGGTTGAACTGCCTTTCAAAATCCTGTCTTCAGATTTGAACACGGTGAGATTCTAAGCTTTCTCTTCTTTTTGAAGTCAGTTGAATTCAGACCCATGATCCATAAACTGATCTAGCACTTGCCATTCAGGAAATGAAAATACTCACATTATGTGATTTGAGGTGGATGCTATAGTTGAGGGGAGAATTTGGGTATTTGGCAAGAGGAAAAGACAATGTCCCTTTGCATGCAGTGGGTTGGACTCAGTGGTGAAGACCTTGCACACACATAAAGCAAATGTCAAGCAAAATTCAACATTCTGCTGTCTTCATCTAAGGATCAAATGGAAAAGAGCTGCAGCAATCAGAAGGTGCTGTTCCTCGGGAGCATGCTCCTTTTATTCTTACAGGCTAACTTCCACAGCAACTACCAAACCTCCAAAATAGCCCAGAGAAAAAGCCTCTCAGATCCAAGCAATTTAAATCCAACGAATGTGATTTGGCTTGCAGTTAGCTCCCTAGGAAGTAATGAAAGAGGTAATTAAAGACTGGACAACTACCTTAAGTAAAACATTATTCATTAGAGTAAAATCATTTCAGATAAACTCTTTTCAAGCCAGGATATGTCCAGTTCTGGATGGGGCAATGAAACATCTTTCTGAAGATCCTACCACAGCCTAGTTGTCCCAGATGCCTGGGGGAACTTAATACAGGAACATGTGGAAAAATCCAGGAAGTGGTAAGATTTTCCTGCACTCAATCCTTTTTGCTGATTGAAAATTGTAGTCATAGAATCACAGAATTGTTTTGGTTGGAAAAGACCTCCAAGGTCATTGAGTCTTACCTAAGACCACCATGGCCATTAAACCATGTCCTGAAGTGCCATGTCCACACATTCCTTGAACACCTCCAGATAAGGAGACTCCACCACTTCCCTGAGCAATTTATTCCAATGCCTGACCACTCTTTACATAAAGAAATTTTCCCTAATACTTGATATAAACCTCCCCTGGGACAATTTCAGGTCATTTCCCCTCTTTCTATCATGTGATACTAGAGAGGAGAGACCAACCTCCACCACAGTGCAGCCTCCTCTTCTACAGACGGAACAAACCCAGTTCCCTCAGCCACTCCTCATGACTTGTTCTCTAGACTCTTCATCAACTTTGTTATCCTTCTCTGGACACACTCCAAGAGCTCAATGTCCTTCTTGTAGTGAGGGGCGCCAAATCAAACACAGTATCCAAGGTGCAGCTTCACCAGTGCTGAGTACAGGGACACAATCACTTCCCTACTCCTGCTGGCCACATTATTCCTGATACAGCCCAGGATGCTGTTGGCCTTCTTGGTTGCCTTAGCACACTGCTGCATCATGTCCAGTTGTGTGTCAGTGAACCCCCCGAGGTTCTTTTCTGCTGGACAGCTTTCCAGCCGCTCTGCCCCAAGCCTTTAGCACTGAGGTTGTTGTGACCCAAGTGCAGGACCCAACACCTGGCCTTGTTAAATCTCATATAACTGACCTCAGCCCATTGATCCAATCTGTCCAGATCCCTTTGCAGAGCCTTCCTATCCTCCAGAAGATCAACACTCCCACCAAATTTAATGTCATCTGCAAACTTACTTCGGGTGCAATCAATTCCCTCTTCCATATCACTGACAAGGGTGCAGTCAATTCCCTCTTCCATATCATCGATAAAGATATTAAAGAAACCAGCTTCTCGCAATAGCAAAGTCAGTCTCTATTGCAATCAGATAATTTTTAGCTTCAAGGGATCAAGATATTCAATCATCTGAAAGATATCTGACTTTGACATCATGCATGCTGCTTTGCAGCTTGTTAATGGGAAAAGCCTCCTATTTGGTTCTAAAGAATGGATGAGTAAGCTCAGAATATCCACTAAAGTATTCTTCCTATAGCTCAATGTTATTTTCATTCTGCCCATTCAAATTCTTTCCTCTTCCACCTTTCTTAGCATTTCAATTGCAGTTCATCTTGGATGACTAAGAAGGAAATACTTTTGCAGGAATAAATCATCATTTCCTTGGCATAAAACAATTCATTTTTTTCTCCCTTAAGGAAACACAAGCCTAAGAAAAAAGACAGAGAAGATCTTTGTTGTTTTTTTCCCCCCCCATATCTTCTCTGACAAGATGTCAGTCTGGAGAAGGCTCAGAGGTGACCTCATTGTGGCCTTCCAGTATCTGAAGGGGGCCTACAAGAAGGCTGGGGAGGGACTTCTCAGGCTATCAGGTAGTGATAGGACTAGGGGGAAGCACCACAGAACTGATTCTAATGAAAACCCTTTGCAAGGTCTTTTCCCCTTCCCTACACTTAACTCATGATTGCAAAAATCACTACCACTTTTGATTACAATCTCTAATTAGTAGGAAAATGTATGTGTTGAATTATTTAGTTAATGGTCATTTTCATCATTGTATTTTGGCAGCTTTTACATTAATAGATTAATTTGCTGGATCCATAGACCCTGGATAGTCCCTGGATGTCCTGGATAGCAGAATAGTTCAAGGACAGCTGGTAAACACTTTGCCCTCTGAAGACCTTAAAGCATGATGTGCTACTCAGAATTTTTCACTCCCAGGTACTTCCTAATCACTAGCCTGTCTTTTCTGCTCACTTCATAGCTTAATGAATCTTTAACACCATTCCTTCCTAGTGAAACAAGTGCAAAAGGAGAGGAGATAACATCTCTGCACAGCCTGTCTGTGAGAGTGGTTATGTGGCTTGAGGCCAAGTTCATGACTTGCCTGGCTGCATGGCCTTCTGGATTGATTCTGGGGCTGCTTAATTGGTTTTCTACAGACAAAAGCTTTGAATATACCTTGATCTTGATGATGTTCTCAAAGAGCCTTTACCAGACTCATAGAAGTACCTCAGGGCTTCTATGTTTGATCTAGCATCTCTTGTGTTTCAAACTTACATTTCTGGTGAGTAAACCAGCTCAAGGTGTTCTCAGAAGGGCTCCAACATCTTTGACAGGGCCTTTTGGGGCTGTAGACAGCAAAACATAAGGGTGCCCTATGGGATGATCCTGTTTCTATAGCACAAAGACCGCATCTTGCAATGAGCATCAGATGGAAGGATACCTGTTTTCCTGTGCAATTTACTACCTGTGGAATTTACTACCAAGCTGTAATGTAATCAAATGGAGCCTCTTTGACTGGATCCATTCATGATAATTAAGATAAAACGCAGTCCCTGTTTGATCAGCTCCAAGGCTGCCATCCAAGTCAGCATGTAAGGCTGAGTACAGCTGCTAGTTAAGTATGATCTCTGAAGTCCACTGCCATTGTTTGAGTCTATCAAGATTTTAAAGATGTAGGTAGGTTGCTGGGGTTTAGGTTTTGTCTGATTGCTTTGCTGTGACTTTCTGTCCAACCTGACGAAATGATAGAGTTTGTAATTGCAAGCACGGTGGTTAGGTATTTCTGAGTGCACGTCATTTATCCACTTTAATGAGCCAATAAGCACCAAACCACTGTGGCAAGAGATGTTCCTCAGATCTTTAAATAACAATAAATACAGCCACAATGGCATTTTCAGACTGGAGCAATTGCCCCATGTGCTATTATATCCACACAAGAAGTCATGTAAGATAGTTCTAAAGGCTTTATGTCAACACTGGTGCTGGCAAAACAATTTTGCATCCCTTCATTTGCTGCAGTACTTAATTTTCTTTAGTGCTTCTGGAAGGAATAATTGCTATCAGAAAATGACTATAAAAAGACTGCATTATTTAAGGTTTAGTTTCCATCAGGAGTTTCTCAGTCCAAACCAAACTAGAATCTATGCAGGAGTATTTGCAATGGAGTAACAAAATTAGCTCAAAGGGGGGGTGTTGACTGGTCATCAGGATACTGGTGAATTTAAAATCATAGAATCAATAAGGTTGGAAAAGACCTCAAAGATCATCAAGTCCAACCTGTCACCCAAGACCTCATGACTACCAAACCATGGATTCAAGTGCCATGTCCAATCCCTTTTTGATCACCTCCAGGGACCACCTCTCTAGGCAGCCCATTCCAATGGCTAACAACTCTCTCTGTGAAGAACTTTCTCCTCAACTCGAGCCTAAACCTCCCCTGGTGCAGTTTGAGACTGTGTCCTCTTGTTCAGGTGCTGGTTGCCTAGGTGAAGAGACCAACCCCTACCTGGCTACAACCTCCCTTCAGGTAGTTGTAGACAGCAATAAGGTCTGCCCTGAGACTCCTCTTCTCCAGGCTAAACAATCCCAGCTCCTTCAGCCTCTCCTCGTAGTGCTTGTGCTCGAGGCCCCTCACCAGCCTCGTTCAACAGCTGTGTGAGTTATGCAAAAGCATATTTAATAATAATGAACTTTGAACAAAGCCAAGAATCTGGAAAGACAACCTGGGACTTTTTTTCCCATAGATTAAAAAAAAAAAAGTTTGTTTATTTATTTCTTTTAATTTTAACTTCAGCAATGAGAAATGGGGATTACAGTATCACAGTATCACAGTATCACCAAGGTTGGAATAGACCTCAATCATCAAGTCCAACCTGTCACCACAGACCCCATGACTAGACCATGGCACCAAGTGCCATGTCCAGTCCCCTCTTGAACACTTCCAGGGACGGCGACTCCACCACCTCCCTGGGCAGCACATTCCAATGGTGAATGACTCTCTCAGTAAAGAACTTTCTCCTCACCTCGAGCCTAAACTTCCCCTGGTGCAGCTTGAGACTGTGTCCCCTTGTTCTGGTGCTGGTTGCTAGGGAGAAGAGGCCAACCCCTTCCCTGGCTACAACCCCCCTTCAGGTAGTTGTAGAGAGCAATGAGGTCTCCCCTGAGCCTCCTCTTCTCCAGGCTAAACAACCCCAGCTCCCTCAGCCTCTCCTCATAGGGCTTGTGCCCAAGGCCTCTCCCCAGCCTTGTTGCCCTTCTCTGGACACATTCAAGTGTCTCGATGTCCTTCTTAAACTGAGGGGCCCAGAACTGGACACAGGACTCAAGGTGTGGCCTAACCAATGCAGAGTACAGGGGCACAATGACCTCCCTGCTCCTGCTGGCCACATCATTCCTAATGCAGGCCAGGATGCCATTGGCCTTCTTGGCCACCTGGGCACACTGCTGGCTCATGTTCAGGCAGCTGTCAATCAGCACCCCCAGGTCCCTCTCTGTTTGGCAGCTCTCCAACCACTCCGACCCCAGCCTGTAGCTCTGCATGGGGTTGTTGTGGCCAAGGTGCAGCACCTGGCACTTGGACCTGCTGAACGCCATCCCATTGGACTCCGCCCATCTGTCCAGCTGGTCAAGGTCCCTCTGGAGAGCCCTTCTACCCTCTAACTGACCAACATCTGCTCCCTGGAAAGGTTCCTTTTTTGACCTTTTTCTGGCCAATCCTGAAAGAAATATCCCTCAGTCAAAAAACTTTTGACATAAAACAAACTAAAGATGAAATGCAGGTACTCTGCTTCTAAATATGCACTCAGGGATTTATTACAATTCAACAACTCCATCTTGAAATATTTATTCAGATTGGTGTTGCTGACTGTCCTTACACTCAAATGTACCCAACTGAGTGCACTGATCGAGAAGAAAAAACCCAAACCATTCTGTAAGAGATTTTCAGAATGTTATGGTCTTGTTTTAAACAGTAAGCTCCTTCCTGTACAGTTGGAATAATACTTAGTATTCCTAGAGCCACAGCACTTCTTGAGGCATCCTTGAAAACAAGATGCCACATCTCAAGGACTTATCTCCAGACTTGCATCCTTTCAAATTAATCTTTTCAATTGCTTTCTCTTGCTTGTCAACTTTTTATGCTGCTCTTTTCACTGAAGGAAGTGTTTATATGTATCCCACTCCATTTAGCTTTAAGTGGATGCTCAAACTTTGTTGTTACAAGTCCCTTAAAAAAAAGAAAGGGAAAAAAAAAAAGAAGAAAAAAAAAAAGAAGAAGTCTGGCATCTCTGTAGGGGCAGAAATGATTAAAGTGGTAGTTCTGCCAGCATCAATGATTAATGAATGGCTCTCGAGAGTGCCCTTGCGCGTTCACAGTGTGGGTATCATTACATTTGCTGAGGTGACTGTTATCAAAGCATCGGAAATGCAGAAACCCTGAGCATCCTCACTGCCTTCATCAACTGTCTAGTATCTGTTGCCCTCTGTGAGCCCACAAATCCTAGCCAGGAGTCTGGGAAGTGAAGGAAACGTCCCATTAAAGCACAGCTTTCATGGTCAAGCACTTTGTTTTGGAAAAAACCCACACAAAACCAACCAACCAACCAACCAAGTAGCATAACAAAGGACTGTTGCAAGAACTGAACCTGCCTTCTGAGCGGTAGTTAATTACTTTAGCTGATGAGAAGAGGAGCGGTAGGAAAGCAGCTAGCATGGCATCAGCCCCGAGCCGGTGGGAACCAGAGGGCTTTCAACTAGAGAAGATAAAAGAACGCAAAGAGTTAAGAAGAGCTTTTGCAGTGGCTGCCTGGGCTGTGCAACTCTGGATCTTTAGGCTCCATGTGTGGGAGGTCTGAGAAGGAGACTTAGCATTTCTGAGTAGCCTTCTGCATAGTATTCCTTGACTAGCTAGCTGTAAACTAACCCCCCATTGCCTCCCAATCTTGCAGGTACCACTGCCTCCTCGTTTTCCTCCTCTCCCTGTACATCACATACCCCCAAAAGTGCTACCTCTGTGGTTTCCCCCCCCCCTGCCACGAGCCCTTTGTCAGTCGTCCTGTCACTCCCCAGGAGAACCTTTTGCTGCTACAACAAGCAAAGTGATTATCCTCCCATGCTCGAGACAGCTGGAATTGAGATGGGGTCAGAGGGGAAGAGCTGGAGAGCCCATCCCCAGGGACATCCCCAGCCTCTGACAGTCATCTTGTCCCTGCTCTGTGCTCTTGGAGAGCATGGAAAACCCCTCACCCTTCTTCCTGAGCAGATGAATTAACTCTCTGCCTTTGTTGCACCTTGCATGTTCCTGGGGTCACAGGAGGGCTCTCTTGAGGCTTGTAGCATGATGTCCGTGGCCACTGTGTGTGTGAAAGAGGAGCTGGTGAGGGGGAGGGAAAGATGTCAAGTTTTAATGTCACGTCAATGAAAAGCTGGGCAGGAAAAATGAGGTTGGAGGAGGGAGATAAGAAGAGATCTCCTGGGTCATGGAATCGCTACTGAGATAGGCAAACAAAGTAGAAATCAATTAATTAAAGAGGAAGTAAGTAAAAGTAAGATAATGAAAGATTAATTAATTGATAATTAATTACATAATATATAACGTCTATAATTAGATTCATTGATTAATTAGAAATAACATCTATTGATTCAGTTACAGTCAAGTCTGGTTGGTGAGTTTGCTGTCAATTCTTTCTTTTTCTTCCTTTAGCATGATGATTGCAGATCTTCCTGAATTTCAGCCTAAACTAATTTGTGGCCATATTGAGCCAGTTTATTCTTATTCCCCTTTAGAGGTGAGGGTATGGTCAGCTTGACTTGGTATCACAGCTCTGTCACAGATGTACTCTGTGCACTCCAAAGGCAGAAGTGTAAGAGGTTACCATGCTCATCTGCCTTTCCTTCTCAGAGTAAAAGCAGAAGCTCAGCAGTGAGAAGGCTGGGCTGCCAACATGTTACTTTATGTCAGGGAGTTCAGTACTGTTTTGTCAGTGACAAATTAACCCTGGACTCTTTAATCTGCACATTCTACTTGTATGATAAAATGGAAAGAGATTAGGTACCTTATGGGAGAGACTCAGCTGCCAGACCTGCAACGTGACTTTGCTGCTCCCTTGTGTGGTATGCTCAAGTTGGAGCTCCTAGTCCTTTAGGGAGGTGTCAGTCTGTAGAAGAATCAGAAGGTAGCTGGTGTGATTGTGGCCAGTATCCTGGTAGGCATCTCCTGTCATTAGCCTAAACCACTTTACTGCATTTGACCTCACATCCTGCAAGTAGCAAGTTCTCATTTATTCAGCTGGCATATGGCCTTCTGAGCCTATCCACTGACATTTGCAAGATACTTTATGGTAACAGCAATTATTATAATCATTCCAGTCAGTGGCAGGCTTGAAGCCTACTGTTTCCATTGACATAGTTGATCTAACTGCAGAATAAGTCACATGTGAACAGCTGGACTGAAAAAACACCCACAGATGTTGCTTAATAGGAGCCTGAGTAAGTCCACCCACTGCTGGTACATTTAGTCCTCCTAGAGGAGGCAGGTGTATAATCTAGGAAATTTTCCAGTTCAGCCCTTAGAGACATGAATCATTAATGTTTAGTGCAAAGAAACAGTGTCCTTTTACCCACCAGGGGAAAAAAGATAAAGACCACAAACACAGGAAAAAAAGGGCTGGGACATCTGTGAGAGAGCTCACAAGCAGATCACAGCCAACTTTTCTTTGTGCCAAAACTAGCTACTGGTTTTCAGTGCAAGAAGTAACACAGCAATCTCTCCCAATACTCTGACAATTTTTTTTCATGTCTTGTCTAGAGCATCCACACTGTCTGCAAGGCAGGGTCAGAGGCATCAGGCTGTGAATCAACTGAAATAGTCAGGCACTTCTGCTACTGGCAGCTCTGGGAAGTGTGCTGCACTAGTTTTGCTGGAGGGAAACAGGCTCAGGAACTCACTTGGGGTCTCTATGGCTCCAAGGAGTGGTGGCACATGTGGCAAGTCCCTGGTTGTCCACTTTGTCCCCTGCCTGCCTCCCTATCGTGCCGGGACAGTGAGACAACCCTAGCTTTGCCTGCCACAAGGGTCACAGAAACAGTGCTCAGGGTAGATGAAGACAGATGATGCTTACTAAGCAATGCAAAACAGGAGGAGGTTCATTGCCCTGTGCTCAGAAAGGAAAAGGCTTCCAGGACAAGGCCCAAATAAGTAATTCACACACAGAGCCCTGTATGTTCCCACAGCTCTGTGTCTACATTTAGCCTGTGTCCAGGGCTAAACTATAGCAGTTGATCTATTATGAGATGACCCCACCTCAGCAGAGAATGAAAACTGGGAAAAGGAGCAAAGACCTGTGGGTCAAAATGGAAACAGAATTAACAAAAGAGGCAAACCAGTACCAGTATAGAGTATGTGAAGTGATGCTCAGCATGGTGAGCATACAACTGTCACAATAAACAGGAAAACAGTCCTCAGGAGGAGCGGGGTCAGGAAAAACACGAGCAGAAAATTCCTCATCCTTAGTAAACCTCCCTCTTTATAATGAGTGTGGTGTTTATGGTCTGGGATATACCTGCAGCAAACTCAGGTCAGCTGCCCGGGGTGACTGAGAACTCTTGATGGCCTGCAGACCGTGGCTGGCCTAGGATTATGTCCCAGCAAAATCAGGACGACCTGACATAGGGCTGAAAATGATGAAGTAAATAATAGCCTGATAAAATAAATGCAAAGGTACTTTCTTTTCCCTCACTCTCTTTCTGAATCTTTCCAAAAGTTGGAGTATTTTGTAAAGGCAGAGTGGCTAAAACCTCAACCAAGCTGCCAACCCCTTGCAGTAGGCAATAGTGTTGCTGTGTAATCTGATGTAGGTGACCCTGCTCTGTCAGGGGGGTTGGACTAGATTATCTTTCAAGGTCTCTTCCAGCCCCTGAAGTTCTGTGATTCTGTGACACAGGGACAGTCTAGAATGGACATCCTAAACCTTGTCTTTGAGGGAGGATTTTCAGCCAAAAGCCATTAGATTTTTCGTGGTATTGGAACATTTGAATTGTGTAACCTTAGAGAATGAGATTATTTTGCCTATGCAAACTGGCATTTTCTGCTAAGTGCATGGCTCAAGATCATTACTTCTGCATTTTTCTCCCTTGCTGTTTTGTTCTTACTTCAAAAAACTTTGTTTAAGGAAATAAACAGACTGCAAAGGCCATTTCAGTTTTGATCAGTGTGATTTTCTGGAGATGATAGGCGGCTGTCTGGTCCTTACAAGGTGAGTATAATGCAGTTAGTCACAGGGCAACATAAATAAACATCTCTGAACTGTAAGCACTTCCATGACTGGCAAACATGATGCAGCCTCATCTGGGGAAATGGCACTTTTCTTCTAGTGTTTACAACACAGCTGGCAAGAACTCCAGAAAGTTTTCTGCTTTTGCTTGGAGATCTTTGCTATTGAGCCACGAGTTTCACTTGGCATTAAGCAAGAGCTGAGTTAGCCATATATTTTCATGTGATTGTTTGTTTCTTTCTTCAGTTCAGGAAAGATGTTGACTTGCTGGAATGTGTCCAGAGGGTGGCCACAAAGCTGGGGAGGGGTTTGGAGCACAAGCCCTATGAGGAGAGGCTGAGGGAGCTGAGGTTGCTTAGTCTAGAGAAGAGGAGGCTCAGGGGAGATCTTATTGCTGTCTACAACTACCTGAAGGGAGGTTGTAGCCAGGTGGGGGTTGGTCTCTTCTCCCAGGCAACCAGCACCAGAACAAGAGGACACAGTCTCCAGCTGCACCAGGGGAGGTTTAGGCTGATGTTAGGAAGAAGTCCTTCATAGTGAGAGTGATTGGCCATTGGAATGGGCTGCCCAGGGAGGTGGTGGAGTCACCATCACTGGAGGTGTTTAAGAGGAGACTGGATGGGGTGCTTGGTGCCATGGCTTAGTTGATTAGATAGTGTTGGATGATAGGTTGGACTGATGATCTCGAAGGTCTCTTCCAACCTGGTCTATTCTATTCTATTCTATTCTATTCTATTCTATTCTATTCTATTCTATTCTCTCTATTCTCTTCTATTCTCTATTCTATTCTATTCTTAAGGATATTAACTGTTCCTTATCTATTTTTTGGTGGATTAAAAACTTTTCCTCTGGAAAAATGAAAACCAAACCCCTCTTGTTACTTCTTGAAAACCAAAATGAAAACCCTCTTGGGAAAAACACTTAATTCTGGGGATGAGGAATGGGTTGTTTTCAGTTCCCTCAGTTCAGCCAACTGCTCTGGAAGATTTGTTCAGTGACTTGTGGCTGCTCTTTGTCAAACAAGTGGGAGAATATTAACTTCAGCCCTGACCCTATTTGAGGCCTGGGAGAGAGTTTCTGGGAAATATCCAAGGAGAACCAATGGCAGCTGATTGAATAGTGAGTCACATTGTACTCTGTTGGGGCAATATCACTGCAAACAGAGTGGGGTTTTTTTTGTTGTTGTTATGTGTACAAATACACTTTCTTCACCAAAAATATCATCTCACTGATCAAGTGTTCATGCAGCAAGACTTAGACTTTTTCCTGGGAAAGAAAAGAGAAGATGAGCCTTTGGATGAAATTCACAACCACGAGGAAGTATAAACACCAGCCAGGGCAGACCTAGATCTGTTAAATTGCTATTGACATGCTTCTTACATCCCTCCCCATGGGTATTGCAAATGGGGCAGCTTTTATTCAGTACCTTGAAGTCCTTATACTTGAAAGTGTACCATTCTGAAGAGCAGGCAAAGGGTGAAATGCACAAAAGCTTTTCTTAATAAAACCACTTGTACAGACAGTTGGTGAGGTACAAGAAATGACCAATTCGCTGTTCGGTTGGTGAAGGTCCACTCCAACAGTCTGAACTTGTAGGGAGTCAAGTTTCCTATTGAAATATGCAAAGTGCCCTTAATCACAAGATTAGACCAGCAATAAACTGTTTCCCTTTAACTGACTTGGCACAGTTAAAATCAAACCTATTTTATCAGAAGAACCCTTCAGGCCAATAGATTGTAGGATCGTTTCGCATGAGATGCTGCTGCGTTTAGTCGGCTGGGAAACATTTTAATCTATAGCTTCCTATCTGCTAAACAGTTTGTCCCCCACACAATGCATGAATTCTAAGTGCCACGTTTCACTGGCAAAGTAACAAGGACATGAAAAAACCCTGCATTAACACATCATAAACAATGCAAGAGCATCAAACGCTTAATTACGCCTTGAGCTGTTCCAAAAGCCTCGGTAGCTGAAATGGTAGAAGAGGCAGTTTCTGAGTCTGGCTGACTGTCTAAATCACACCCAATTTTCTGGGATTTGTTGCTATCAGTAGTGGGGAAATCAGTAGATGAAATGAGCAATCCACTGTTGGCACTGATGTGCAGGAGAGTGTCTGATTCAGAGCAGACACTTATGTTTTATCCGGCAGGTGCAGGACATGAAGTCACATGCCTTGGGGTGTACCATGAGTGAGTGTGTCAATGGCCTCCTCTTGACATTAGAAACAGACTTGCTCAAGCTAGCCAAGTCATTTGCAAAGCAGCTCACTGGACTGTTCACATGCCTGCAAGGTGAGGTCTGATCAAGACTGCTCTAGCTTTGCTCTTTACCAAGAGACTAGAATAGAATAGACTAGAATAGAATAGACTAGACTAGAATACAATACAATAAACCAGATTGGAAGAGACCTTCAAGATCATCGAGTCCAACCCATCATCCAACACCACCTAATCAACTAAACCATGGCACCAAGCACCTCATCAAGTCTTCTCCTAAACACCTCCAGTGATGGTGACTCCACCACCTCCCTGGGCAGCCCATTCCAATGGGCAATCACTCTCTCTATGAAGAATTTCTTCCTAACCTCCAGTCTAAACCTCCCCTGGTGCAGCTTGGGACTGTGTTGCCTGGGAGAAGAGACCAACCCCCCACCTGGCTACGACCTCCCTTCAGGTAGTTGTATAGAATAGAATAGAATAGAATAGAATAGAATAGAATAGAATAGAATAGAATAGAATAGGATAGGTTGGAAAAGACCTTTAAGAGAGAGCAGTTTCTTTAGGGCACCAGTTCCATGGCAGTCAGTCTAATTTCAGGGGCAGAACTGCTAGCATGGAAACCATATGCTGTACGTCAGCTATGCCTGAAAGCCTGTGCTGGATGGGAGGGATCACTGCCATGCCTGAGGAGGAAGATGCTGTGCAGGACTGGCTGCTGACGGTGGGTTTTCCAGTGGGCACCATTTAACATCCTTGTGTGGACAGAGCAGATGAAATCACACCACACTTGAAATATGTGAGCTTGTGGTTTAGTGAGTTCTTGTCTTTAACAGATCTGATTAAGAAAGGCTAAGGGACCTGGGGCTTTTTAGCCTGGAAAAGACTGAGAGGGGATGCTTATAAATACTTGGGCATCAGGAGGATGGAGCCAGCCTTTTTTCAGGGGTTCCCAGTGACAGGACAAGAACTAATTGGCACAAAATTGAACATAGGAAGTTCAATCTAAATATCAGGAGAAACTTCTCTACTTTGAGGTTGGTGCAGTACTGAGACAGGCTGCCCAGATTTTATGGAGTCATTCAAAGCTTGCTTGGGTGCTGTCTTGTGCAACCTGCTCTAGGCAAATCTTCTCTTGCACAGGGTTGGGTTAGATGATCTCCAGAAGTCCCTTCCAACCCTTATTGTTCTATGATTCTGTGGTAGGAAAAAATCAACAGCAAATAGGAAGCAAAATACATTGGTTTAAACTTCTCTCCTGGATACTCTAATTGACTCCTTGCTTCTCGCCTTAGAAGGGAAAATGATTTATTACTATGACTCAAGTGCTGGGCAGTAATTTATTAAACTGAGGAATCTTGATACTGGATCCCACAAAGGTACCTGCAGAATATTTCCAGGAAATTTTGCAGGAATTTTCCAGCTTGTTTTGTCCTAAGATGGTAAAATGATTAATTATTATGACTTAGGTGTTAGGCAGTAATTTATTAAACTGAGAGACCTCGATGTTGATTCCCACAGAGGTGCCTGCAGGAATTTTCCAGTGGCCTGCTGTACTGTAGGGAGGCACAATGGCTGCCATATCTCCTCCTGGATCACACTAGAAGGAACTTGTTGAGGGAACTCAGAAGAAAGCATGAATCTTTGCTTTCTCCATAAATAACTTCAGAGAGCAAAGGAGGAGGTGTCACTCCTGAGAAGGGAGAGAAAACCTTCACTAGAATTTCTAAGAGCTTTTTTTAAAGGGTTTTTTTTTAGGAAAAGAATGTAGGATGAGTAAGACCATCTCATTCTTGCACTGCAAATGGTATGCTCATATCCCTAGAGAGGGTCTGACATCTCTTTTGGGAAAGGGGATTGCTGCTGTCTTAACATGGAGTTGGAATGGGGGGGGGTGGGGGGTGGAGGAGAAGGATGCTTGGATGAAGGAAGTTAAGTAGCAGTACTTGAGTGTGTACAGTCCCATGCTGACAAAACCTGGGAGAAGTTGGAGAGGGTGAGGAGTTACTGTCTGTGCCTTCTTTGAGTAGGATGTATCTGTTTTGGCTGAGGTGTTTTTTTGGCTCTGTGGAGACATGGCTACACAAAGTGGTCTCACCTTTCCCAGGTCCAACAGCAGCAAGAACCATAAACTGGATTTGCTAGGCCACCCCACTGTTAGCCACCTTTCTGTGGCAGGAATTGACTGATTTCACATCTGTCTCTTGGCTCCATACAATTGTCACCCCTTCAGGAGACTGAGCAGTATCACAGTATGACAACATCATCAAGGTAGGAAGAGACCTCAAAGATCATCGAGTCCAATCTGTCACCACAGACCTCATGACTAGACCATGGCACCAAGTGCCACGTCCAATCCCCTCTTGAACACCTCCAAGGCCAATGACTCCACCACCTCCCTGGGCAGCACATTCCAATGGTGAACAACTCTCTCTGTGAAAAACTTTCTCCTCACCTCCAGCCTAAATCTCCCCTGGTGCAGCTTGAGACGGTGTCCTCTTGTTCTGGTGCTGGTTGCTAGAGAGAAGAGACCAACCCCTTCCTGGATACAACATCCCTTCAGGTAGTTGTAGAGAGCAATGAGGTCTCCCCTGAGCCTCCTCTTCTCCAGGCTAAACAACCCCAGCTCCCTCAGCCTCTCCTCATAGGGCTTGTGCTCAAGGCCTCTCCCCAGCCTTGTT
Source organism: Colaptes auratus (assembly GCA_015227895.2). NCBI lineage: Eukaryota > Metazoa > Chordata > Aves > Piciformes > Picidae > Colaptes > Colaptes auratus. The sequence goes on from CM026886.1 coordinate 10,932,871, forward strand.
GCCCTTCTCTGGACACGTTCAAGTGTCTCAATGTCCTTCCTAAACAGAGGGGCCCAGAACCGGACACAGAGCAGGGTGAATAAAGACTGCCAAAGGAACTTCTGTTCTCTAGCCCTTCATCTTTTGGCTCTGTGAGCAATTTATTTTGCAGCTCTTCTTCCATTCCCTCAGAAGCTTTCAAGTCTTGAAAACAATTTTGTCATTTTTTCGAACTTTTAAGAAGCTGGGTCTTGATTGCCTTATTTTATGGCTTCCTCGTGGTTCCAAAATGTTCTCCCTGCAAAAACCACTGAAGTTAGTTTTTGAGCCTGTAAAGAAGTGTTATAGAGTATTTTTATATAAGCCAGATTAATGGTTTTAGAAGACGATGCATTTGTCATACAGCAGCATTTTGGCAGCAGACTGAGCTCCGGTGAGCAGTTGTTTTCAATCATGTCACGCATCTTCGAAGAGCCAACCTGAATTTTCTCCTGAATTGGAGTTTTAAAAAATCATGACTCAATGCTATAGTAAAGGAAAAAAGAAAGAAAGAAAGAAAAGAAAAAGAAAAAGAAAACCCCCAACCTTTCCACCTAATTTTTCTGTATATGCATCTTCGAAGAGCTACCCTCTCTAATTCTCTCCTGAATTGGAGCTTTACAAAATCATGACTTAATGCTATAATGAAGAAAAAAAAGAGAAAGAAAGAAAAGAAAAAGAAAAATCAAACCTATTCACCCCATTTTTTTCTGTATTCTGATACAGAGCAAGAAGGATTTTTGAAGATGTATTCTCTGTACTCCTCTTGTCTGCGTCCTCCTAAGCTGCACTTCCCCTTGACGGAGCTAAAACAATCACGTGGAGAGATTCCTGCATTACAAATGGACATCCTGAAATTTAAAGCCAAAGAGAAATTGTAGAAGCTAGAAGAGAAACCTCTGTGTAGCATTTCTAGGGGTCACATACTGGAGTTTCTTTTTTTCTTGAAATAAATCAAATCCCAATGTCAGCACCCAATAGCAATTGCAAAAGGATCTGGAGACAGCACTTCATCCTGTGCAAGCTAGAAGCAGAGACATTGTTTCAGTGATTAAAGAACCCAAAACCCAGCGAATTTAACTGCAAATTCTGTATATTGGTCATTGTATTTCAGAGTAAAAGTCTAATAAACCACCCAAAGTGGTTGCTTCAATCCTGTTCTTCAGAGCTCAGGAGGACAGCAATCTGCCAGCTCACACGAGTGCAGGCAGAGCAAGGATGTTTTCCTTTAATGACACAAGTTCTGCAAATTGCAGTACCTGAACTTGAATGCTGGACCTTGAATGACAGACTCCTAAACATGACTTTTAGGTAATGTGGCCAATTCAGACAATTCAAGGTCACTCCCTTTGGCATATTCCCTCCCCCCCTCCCTTTTTTTTGTGCGTGTGTTTTGTTTATTTCTAGAATGAAGCCTCACAGTAGTCCATTATGCTTCTCTTTGCAGTGCTCAGTAGATCACACTTGCAGCTTAAAGGAGTGAAAAACCTGAGTGGAGAAAGACCAAGGCCATAGCAGGGAACTGTGGTGTTCTTATGGGGGACAATTAGAAGCTAATGCATGGGGCTATTGTTCTTTAGGAAAACCAAACCAAGGAGCATGAAACAGAACAGGAGACCTGTCAGAGAAATTTTCTGTTTCATCATCCAGCTCTGGGGCTGTGTGAGCCATCACGTACACCAGAAAGGTGATGTGTTTCATGCTGAGCTTCCAGGTATTTGCTTTTATAATGCAACATCCTGAAAGATGAGCAGGCTAGAACAGAGTAAGAGGGAGAGGAGACAGAGTGACAGGGTCCCCATTGTGGTTTCCTTCCATTAGCATGTTTAGCCTGCCTGTATGGAGTGTCTTTAATGTGTTGCTGCCCTTTGCTGTGGTGTTCCCTGGCATCTGGCACAGGCAGGCACAAAGATCCATGACACCACTGGGGTGGAAGCTCCAGGGCTGTACCTATTGCAGTTGGGGCCCTGCCCATAGAATGTATTATTCTGGCTGCTAGGAGCCTCTGGGTTTAAGAACTTGAATAGTAGCACTCTGAGGCTAACTCAGGGCTAGCTGTGAGACACAGTAATGGTGACTTTAGACTTTGAAAGGCCCCTTTTGAGTGCCTTGACAGAGCCCATGGCTGAGGCAGGGAAAATGTGGCAGCCTCCCTGGGGCTTTGGGGAGCTGAGAGGGAAAAGCTGAAGCTTTCCATTTCATCTGCCACAACAGACTGAAATAGAGGTAGGGATTAAAGACTAACTCACTTTCACCTAAGGGAAGTCACTTGTGAGATGGAGTATGCTGGGAGGTCATTCCAGGAGAACATAAGGGACAGTGTCTTTTCTCCTTCTACTGTCTTCAAGCTGGCCAGCAGAAAGAGCTGGAGAATTGTGTGTGCTCCTTTGCTCTGTGCTGCCTTTCCCAGGGGAAGTTTCTTTGTTCTCTTTCAGCCAAATTAGATTTTTATCCCCAAATACACAGACTTCCATCTCTTCTAAAATCCCTTTAAAAGAAAATGGTCATCTGCAGGCGTGTCTTAGGTATGAAAGTACGTGCATTTTGCTTACCAGATGTGTGTTTCTTTCTTTGTCTGTAGGCTGGGGATTTGCTGCAGGGATTCTGAAAGCTGTGGGGGTCACATAGCGACTGTTTATTCACTGAGGTTTTTCAGGCTCGCTGAGATTGAAGTCTCCACGGTATTCAGTGTGCGGGTCAGCCTGCTGATCTCCGTGTATCCAGCTTTGTTTTGTACTACCTGACAAACGAGGAAACAGGGCTTGGAAACAATCATGACTGCTATTCAGGGAATTGGTTGAAAGTAAAGGTCATCTAGAAAATCAAACCCAAAAATTCCAGCCTCAATGAAGAGAAGACAGTGATGAAAACATCTAGCACTAGGCAGTTGAAGAAACAAAGCTGAACCTTAATATTCTCTGCAGAAACTTGACATAGAGGTTACCATGCATTTGGTGACTTTACCGGAGCTTACTCCCCGTTCCCAGCACAGAAAACAAATGCAAATCACTCTGGGAGCAAATAACTGTCAAAGGCTCCATTCCTTTCATTCCCTTTCTTGTCATTTCTCTTTCAAACCCCTATACTAGCTTTGTAGAGTTTATTATTAGCAGCTGTGCCCGAGACCAGGCGGAGTGTTGCGGGAGGACAGCTATAGATGTGTTTTTTTTCTTCAGCCAAAACTATGTCTCTTTCTTGCTGAGTATCTTGCAGCAACTTCATTGTGGTGTCAGAGGGTGTGGGAGTGAAATGGTACTGGTAATCTTTGAAAAATCACCTTGGGCAACTTGTTTAACTTCCAGGCTGCTCTGTGTTCATCTTTGGGGCTGTCCAGCATCCCTCAAAACTCTGTTGCCAGTTTATGGAAGAGAAAATAGTCAATACAGCTGTTCACAGTATCTACTGTGGAAGACTGGCATTCAATTAGGAGAAAGGCAAAACCACCCATTTCCATTTGACTCCAAATATATATAAGACACAGCCCAGCAGGAACTGCCTCTCTTCTGTGTGTTATTTTAACAGGGGTTTACCAGGCTTGGTAACTCTCAGCTGTAATAATCCTAATAATAAAATTTCCTGCTGAGTCAGTCTCAGTGAAAGCAGTGAGTGAAGAAGTGTAGAGCAGCTGCTGCACCACTCTGGGGCCAGCAGAGAGAATAAAGGAAGATATCTGCTGTTCTCTCTGCACTGAGCAGTGCTGTGGGGCAGAGAAAAAAACCCCAAACAAACAAAAAAGAAGATTCTCTGTCAAACCACAGCTGCTACATATTGGTTATATTGCTTCAGCACTGCTCTCTCTGACCTGTGCAACCAAATGTCTCTTTGCAGAGCCCAGAGGGAGAAGAGGGCCAGCTCAGGTCTCTTCTGATAGCGGCATCAGGGTGCAAGAAGTTCACATTTTAGAAAGCAGTACCAGAAAATGTTCTGTGTCACTATTTTAAGGAACTGTTTAAGCCTCTTCTCTTGGAGATCAATAATGCCAGGATGATATTGAAATAGTTGGATTGCCTCTCCTTTCACTTAATATGCCAGGTGGAGCAGGCACTGTTAAATCCTAGTAAATTATTAACTTTTTTCTTTTTTTTTTTCCCCTAGCTGAAAAAGAAATGCATTTTTTTCTTTTCAGCTTTCTGACAGATATTAAAACGTGATAAAATGAAAGTGGCTTCTCACTCTAATTCGCTGGGACTTCTCTCCTGAGAATGGAATGAAGCAATGCAGAATTAATGTTGATTTTATTGCTGCTGCCTTCTCTAAGGAAAAAAAAAAACAACAAAATCTTTGCAGATTTAAGAGAATGTTTTTTATTTGTGTGACAGTCTGTGGGGAGCTGTGCTGCCTGTAGTTAAGGTCCAAGTCCCTCAGGACTGCATGGAGCACAGCCCTAGATGAGGATCAGAGGGGGGCCTACAAGAAGGCTGGGGAGGGACTTCTTAGGATATCAGGTAGCGATAGGACTAGGGGGAATGGAATGAAGCTGGAGGTGGGGAGATTCAGGCTGGACATGAGGAGGAAGCTCTTCACCATGAGAGTGGTGAAGGCCTGGAATGGGTTGTCCAGGGAGGTGGTTGAGGCCCCATCCCTGGAGGTGTTTAAGACCAGGCTGGATGAGGCCTGGCCCCTACTGTGGGTCAGGTTGTAAGAAAAGAAACCAGTGTTAACCTAATGATCATTCAAAGGCTTGCCTCAGAGCTTATCAGACACAAAAAGCTTTGGTCCAGTCTCCATCCAGACTTTCTTTCTCAGGTTTACAACTGTAGATAAAAATATTGAACAAGTGTTTGTGTTTCTCCCTTCTCTGCAGTACTTCTATCTGCTCAAAAACTACACTTACAGACTAGAGTTTAGGGGGATTTTGGCCACCACGATCCATCCTGAATGACATATGTTTGCAATAAGAAATGTTCAAATGCAGCTTACAGGCACAGAAAACGTTTTCCAGACAGCTCCTGCCTCCTGGTTTTGTGTGGGTGGGTGTGCGGGGCCCGCCAAGATCTGCTGCCTGTGTGAGCTGCAGGGAATATGGGAGCAGGAGTGAACTGAGTGCAGGCCAGTGTTAAGCAGGTTATATAGATCTGACAGTATGACTGGTGGGAGAAAGGAGGTCAGATAGGGCATTCATTACCTCATTCACAGCCTAGTAAATCTGTCTCTGTCTTTCCCCTCAACTGTTTGGCTTTTGTCACCCACGGCCCCTGTGACTACATCATCGTAACGAATAATTCAATATATATTTTAAGCTCCAGCTATTATTGCCTATGTGAAACTTCATGGTTTGTGGGGTTTCAGGAGCTGCTAAGTGTCAGTTCGCTGTGGTTTTTATAGGTTTTATAAAGGGCATGGGGAAGAAAGCAGGTGGTGTTTGTCAGTATAGCAAGCAAACAATTCATTGAAACTGGCATAATTGACAGGCTGGAAAAATATAATTACAGCTGTGGGTAAGAAAGGAGAAAAGACCAGAGAGTCCTTGAGGGTTAGAAACAGCAAAAACCAAACAAACACCACCACAACCAAACAAAAACAACCCAACCAAAAACCAAAACAGCAGCAGCAACAACAAAACCCCAAACAGTAAGAGAAGAGAAGTCATTTGAAGCGTTCAGGGATGGAGGAATTGAGGGGCACTGGGACCTGAAGGAACACATGGATGGAGCATCTATTGTTTGTACAGGTTTAAGCAAAACTAAAGAAATGCCAGGAAGGCTGAGGTGAACAGGGACAGGAGGGCAGGGTTTGCAGTTTAGCTTTAGGGAATGAACAGTCAAAAGGAGACACTCAAGCTGCGACTAAGGGGAAAAATGGCATCACTTAGAGAGAGTTAAGAGAGAGAAGAAAGCAAACAATTCTGAAGCAAAGCAGTACCAAAGTTCACCTTGCCCTCACCTAAATGGGCTTTGCTGTCCTATACTTTGCAAGCTAAATCATGAAAACCTCAGAGCATGCCTGTAAGGACACTAACACTACATAAACCCAGTGCTTGCAAGGCATAGGACAATGGATGCTGCAGCGTGGAAGGGCTTAGCACATAGCAGTGTCCAACAGCTTAGTGTAAACGTTTCTGGGGACTTCTGCTCTGGTCCTGTGGCTCAGTTTGCTGTCTTGCTCAGAGCTTGCTGTTAAGCACAAAGTATCAAGTTTCTGTTTATTTTCCCATTAAAGATAGTTTCTAACCAGTTTCCAATGTCTGGCTTAGTTGACATTTCAAGGACATCACAACATGCTGTTCTGATTTCTACAGTGGCCATCCCAGTCTCTAAAACTGTGGGAATTTCTTATATGGGGACAGAAAATACCTTAGGAGTGGAGCCCTTAAGAAGAAGAAGAAAAAAACAACAACAAAGGGCTGATGTTTCCTTCTTTTTATTTCCTTTCTCTTCTCTATTTGACTTTCCCCTCAGTCAATATTGATAAAACTGAATGGCAGAGAGATGGGTTTCTCACTGTTGCTTGTATTAAGAGATATAAACACATTTCATTGCCAATATCTTCCCCTAAGTGCATTCATCAAGTGTGGCAAATGCACCACTTCTTTCCCATGATCCAGTGAGGTATTTTGATATCAAAAATGTTTTCAAAGCAATAATTTTTACTTTTAAATTCCATCTTCTCAGACGATTTGGGGGAAAAATAAGCCAACCCAGGATAAATTTTAAAAGTAATTATTTTAAGTCAGTGACAAAAAAGAAGCCAGAACTGTGGTTTTGTTGTAGAAAGCTGTAAGAAGTTATTCAGTTTGTAGCAGGAAATTGGATGAAGTTATAAAATTGAATAGAATTATACAGACATAGGTAAATTAGGTGTACACCAAAGAGCTAAAGGAGTTTTTTTCATGAGGGAAATCAAGTCTCAACAAGTACATGAATAGAATAGAATAGAATAGAATAGAATAGAATAGAATAGAATAGAATAGAATAGACCAGACCAGGTTGGAAGAGACCTTCAAGATCATTGAGTCCAACATATCACCCAACACCATCTAATCAACTAAACCATGGCACCAAGCATCCCATCCAGTCTCTTCCTAAACACCTCCGGTGATGGTGACTACACCACCTCCCTGGCAGCACATTCCAATGGGTAATCACTCTTTCTGTGAACAGCTTCTTCCTAACATCCAGCCTAAACCTCTCCTGGCACAGCTTGAGACTGTGTCCTCTTGTTCTGGTGCTGGTTGTCTGGGTGAAGAGACCAACCCCCACCTGTCTGCAACCTCCCTTCAGGTAGTTGCAGACAGCAAAAAGGTCTGCCCTGAGCCTCCTCTTCTCCAGGCGAAGCAACCCCAGCTCCCTCAGCCTTTCCTCACAGGGCTGTGCTCCAAACCCCTCCCCAGCTTTGTTGCCCTTCTCTGGACACATTCCAGCAAGTCAACATCCTTTCTAAACTGAGGGGCCCAGAACTGGACACAGGACTCAAGGTGTGGCCTAACCAGTGCAGTGTACAAGGGCAGAATGATCTCCCTGCTCCTGCTGGCCATGCTCTTCCTGATACAGACCATATATAGCAGTGACCCAGTTAATAGAATGTATTCCAATTACCATATCTTTTTGATGATGCATGTCTTCAAGACTTTTACAGTAACTAAGCTGTCATGAAATGAACCTGCATGTCCAATCTTGAATTAACTTCCAAAATATAAGAAATGAAGTTATAAATTGACTGCTTTCTAATGGAGAGGGCACAAGGAGAGTCTTGCTGCATGTGTGCTGGTCAACATGTTTCTAAAAGGTCTGGAAAAGAAGCTGAAATTCAGCACTAATGAATGAGAGTTAATATTCAAGGAATAAAATGAGTCTTTAGCTCTGTTGTAGAATCACAGAAACATTCAGGTTGGAAAAGGCCCTCAGGATCACCAAGTCCAACCGAGAACCCTGCTATATTAGGTTCACCCCTAAAACAGATCCCCAAGGACCACATCCAAACGACCTTTAAACACATCCAGGGTTGGTGACTCAACCACCTCCCTGGGCAGCTCATTCCAATGCCTGACCACTCTTGCTGTGAAACAATTTTCCTAATGTCCAGTCTAAACCTACCCAGTCACAACTTAGGGCCATCCCCTCTTGTTCTATCACTAAGTACCTGTGAGAAGAGACCAGCACCAGCCTCTCTACGATGTCCTTTCAGGGAATTGTAGAGAGCAATGAAATCTCCCCTCAGCCCCAGCTCCTTCAGTTGCTCATCATAAGAGGAACTTCATAACTCCAGGCCCTTCCCCAGCTTCCTTGCCCTCCTCTGCACTGGCTCCAACGTCTCCACATCTCTCTCATATTGAGGTGCCCAAAACCGGACACAGTACTCAAGGTGTGGCCTCACCAGAGCTGCCTCGAAAAGTGAAGAGGTGTAGTGGAAGAACAGTCTGACTAAATCTACCAAACATAACCAAACAAAAGCATCTTCCAAAAATAACACCTCCAGGTTTCCACTGGAAACTGAAACAATGCATCAAAGGAAAGATGTCGTTATGGATGTCCTTTCTGCTTCTTCCCTAGGTTTCTGCCACCAACTGCACCTTCAGGATGCTGATTAGAGTTGCTTGGTCTGATGAATGCACAAGTGCTTTTACAACGCTCAACTTCTGATTCCTCCTCCACACAACTACCTCCCCTGGAAGCTCAAACAGTATCAGTGGAGTTAAAGCAGATTACATCAGTGAAAAAGAGGGGAAAAAGATTCTTGGTGATTTATCTCCTGGGGTGTGCAGACAGATGTTGTGACAGGCAGGCTTAGTTAGGGAACAGCAAAAATGCAACAGTATTAATAGAATCACTTTCTTAGGCATGTGAAAATGGAGATGATATATCATTTACAAGTCAATGAGACTCCACACTTGTAACTGCTGGACTGCATAATATGACCACAAAACGCTTCCATAGTAATGAGTCCAGGAAATTATTGCACAGCTGTAACATAAGTGTGGAGGAGATTAGCAGAGCTTTTCAATAGATTTTTAGGTTCTCCCTTTTTAAAAATACCTTTCATCCTCAATGCAGCCTGATTGCATACAGTAGCTGGCATGAAGGGGAGAAGCAACTACAGCAAAGTCTTGTAGAGAAAGTGTTAGCACATTTGGATGTGCTGACAATGCAGTTCCAGAATGCAAAGAACTCGCAGTTTTCAAATCATAGGAAGAAGGATGGGATCATGATTCTGCAACCTTAACCTGAGGTAAAAGTCTCTTGGGGATAAAGTTTCCAGCTTGCTCTGGGTATTTATTACAATCCTTTTCACAGTCAGTTCAAGAATCTTTGGTTAGAGTTTGATTATGAGGAGACAGAACAAGTCTGTGGAATCATTTGTCCAGCTGGTGGTGTGTGTCTCTTGCTCTCAGGTAGAGAAGCTGTTAGAGGGTAATGAATATCTTGGGAAGCAAAATCCAGGTGACTGGGAAAAGGAGGTTGGAAATGAATATGGTGCCCTCACCTAAAAAACCCAATTCCCTGCCTACTCAAGACAAGAAAGTTGATTTTCAAGACAGATATTCTCCTCTTCCCCCTCCCCCAATTAACTTCATTATGGTCAAGGCTGGATTCTCCCAGCACTGAAAATGGTTCTTAGATGTGTCCCTAAGAGCAGAAAACATGAGGACAGGACACACAGACCCTCCTATTTGAGTGTGTCATTGTGAAGAGCTCCCAGTCTCTTTATACACTATGACCAGCTCTTCTAAGCTGTCAACATATATTAATGGAATCCATATAAATTCCCCAATACAGCTTTGGTGGTACAATCTAGAATAATTTGGTCATGTCACCAGATGACATTAATGAATACTGAACAGAGGATTTACCGTGGCTGTGCAGATTTAGCCTGGCAGAAGATTCAGCCCCATGTTTTTTGCTTGGCTTTGGAATTATGACATGTCAGATTTATTGGCTCATTTGCTACACTAAATGAGAGCCTCTGGACTGAGCCACATTTGATAGCATGTGGTGAATGGACTGGCTGAGGAGCGGAACAGGAATAAAGAGAGAACATTTGTTGGGAAAGATAGAAGCCAGTCCTCATTCCTGTCCTAGTCCTTCATGACTGATTTCCATATCCACTGGAGAATGATTTGCTCTGGGAGTTGAAATGTGCAAACACATTTTTTTATTTTCTCTTAAATGCAAATTGTTGTAATGAAAAGGTCTTGACAGGCCACAGAGCTTTGTTGCTGCAAATTAGCTTCACTTTCACCAGAAAGAAAATGGAAAATGGAGTTTCTGATGCTAATTTCTACGCTAAGCATTGAACTGTAAGAAGTGTACTCAAGTGCTGTGTCCAGTTCTGGGCCCCTCAGTTTAGGAAGGATATGACTTGCTGGAAAGTGTCCAGAGAAGGGCAACAAAGTTGGTGAGGGGTTTGGAACACAAGCCCTACGAGGAGAGGCTGAGAGAGCTGGGGTTGCTTAGCCTGGGGAGAACATGGCTCAGGGGTGACCTTATTGCTCTCTACAACTACCTGAAGGGAGGTTGTAGCCAGGCAGAGGTTGGTCTCTTCTCCCAGGCAGCCAGTACCAGAACAAGAGGACACAGTCTCAAGCTGTGCCAAGGCAGGTTTAGGCTGGCTGTTAGGAAGAAGTTCTATACAGAGAGAGTGATTGCCCATTGGAATGTGCTGCCTAGGGAGGTGGTGGAGTCACCATCATTGGAGGTGTTCAGGAGGAGACTTGATGGGGTGCTTGGTGCCATGGCTTAGTTGTTTAGGTGGGTTGGATTGGTTGATGGTTGGACGCGATGATCTTGAAGGTCTCTTCCAACCTGGTCTATTCTATTGTATTCTAAGTGCAATGGATTGCACCTGTGTTTGCACAGGGCACGATGGTGTTTGGTTAACAGGTGTCTGCTGACTTGCATTGAGACGTCCAGATATGAGGTGGGAATCATGAGAGTTCCAGAATTCGTGCCAGAGAGTGTAGGCTGCTGAAATGACAAAATCAAATAAAACAAAATAAATACTTATCAGCTTAGTGATAAATGAGTAAATAAATACAGACAGCTGAGGCATTCTGACTCTGCATGTGACAGCAATATGGAGCTGGTGAGCGTGAAGATCACGGGTAACAAATGAAAAAGATATTTTACTCTGATTTAATTTCTGACTCAGAATGTAAGTTTTTCTTGAAAGACCACTAAAAAGTGGGCACTGCAGTAAGGAGAAAATTTGCCTACTTAAAATTCAGAGAATAAGTTTCACAGAAGATTTCAGGGCATCTGCAGATAGGCAGCTGAGAATCAGTGCTGACTGACTGCCAGAGGAATGATTTTCCCAAAATGTGTTCCCTATTACTTTATCATTAATATAATATTGCCTTAATCATATGGTAACTGGTAATGGTCATTATTAGCAATAATAGAACAAATTTGTAACAGCACCAGAACAAGAGGACACAGTCTCAAGCTGCTCCAGGGGAGTTTAGGCTTGAGGTGAGGAGAAAGTTCTTCACTGAGAGAGTCGTTTGCCATTGGAATGTGCTGCCTAGGGAGGAGGTGGAGTCACCGTCCCAGGAGGTGTTCAAGAGGGGATTGGATGTGGCACTTGGTGCCATGGTTTAGTCATGAGGTCTGTGGTGACAGGTTGGATTGATGATCTTTGAGGTCTCTTCCAACTTTGGTGATTGTGTGATTCTGTGATTTGAGGAGAACTCCTAGGGAAGTCACCTGGGCTGGGCACGCCACCTGTGATGGAATTGCAGGGCAAGTGTCTGCAGGTCAGATAGAAGAGAGCAGCATATGACAACATACAATCTGCTTGCTGTCTGCCCAGCTTCCACTCCTGTCCTCCTTTGACTGCTGGAACACAAAGTTTTTGTTCATGTGACAGCTTTCCCTGGGGCAGCACCTTTCTGTGTGCAGACTTGTGTCCTGAGTGTGTTATAATCAACTAACATCACTCCACTGTGTGCTCAGCATTGCCATTGACCCAGCCTGTTCTCATATCGCCTGGGTAAAAGTGCTTTCTGCAGTGATAGACCAAAGCAAACACAGCATCTGATATGAATACTCTTTTAAGTATAAAGCAACTGGTGCCATAAAACCATTTATATAGCGTCCTGACATTTACAGTTGCTAGGATGACCTGCTTTGGGGCACATGATAAAGCCCTTTATCAAAACTGGCTTTTCGTGTTTGCTTACAGCCATAAAGAGAAATGTGTGAGAGCATATCCTCCTCAGTTCACCCCAGAAGCACACAAGGACAGTTTGTTCAGTGCAATACTTGATGTTAGTGGTGGGATTTGTTTCTGGATTATCAGCTTGTAATTAAGGAAGTTACTAATGCTGAAGAGGAATTTGGAGCTCAATCCATAAACCATTAACAACTTCAATGGACTAAAGTGTACTCAAGTAGAAGAGGAATACAAGCCATTACTGTGCCAATTACTGGTGTGAAAAGGTGTGGCTTAGGACTATGAAACAGCACTGAGTCATGGGAGCTGGAAATCTGGCTGGACACTGTCTCTGAGGGAGAGAGACTGAGGCAGAAATGCATTTCTTGGGCTTACTTCCACTGTGGATCCTCTCTGCTCTTTCTAGAGCTGGCTAATGGAAAACATCCTTGTTCAGTATACACAGTTCACAGCATCTCTCCTGTTCCCTGGAATAAAACAGTGCTTTTTTGTTGCACTGAGTCCTTACTGGTCATCAGTTATATGGGAATCTGCCCTCTTCAGTGGTTTGGGGAGGCTGAATTTTGCACCTTTAGAAACCTTTACACTATGATTTCCTTTGGGCAACAGTGTGCCACCACCTAATTGCTGTCAGGCATATGGCAGACCCCAGGAAGGCTCAGGAGCAGACTGGATAGAAGGGAGCATAACTCTGACTTGATAATTAGGCATCTATCAGCAAAGTCTGAGAAAAAAAAAAAGCTGGGGCAAGTCAGGTAGCCATCACTTTCCTGACACTATGGGAGCCTGATCAATTGATGAGAAGGATGACTTGGTTGCTAATTGCAATTACTTGAATAAATGTTGAGCAGGGCAACTTTCATGACAATTGGGAAAACTACAGCACAGAGCCTATCCATCTCAGGGGCAGTTAATTAACTTTACTGCCTGCTCCCTCACATTCAAGGAGGAAGTGAAACAGCAACTATTGGCCTGTCTTTTGCAACCTTTTACCTCCATTTATTTATTTTGTCCTCACTTTGGCAGCAATTCAGTTGACACTATCTACCTAGCTGATGACATATTTACCTCTTGGGGGTGGTCATTAAATATTCCTAGTTAGTGGGGGACTAAAACACCTTTTTTCTGTCTCCATCATAGTTTTAAGAACTAAACTAACTTTTCTCGCATTTTCCCACATACACTGTGTGAAGGAAACCACCACTGGCTAAGGCTGGTGTTCAATGAAAATAGAATACAATAAACAAGGTTGGAAGAGACCTTCGAGATCATCAAGTCCAACCTATCATCCAACACCACCTAATCAACTAAACCATGCAACCAAGCACCCCATCCTGTCTCCTCCTAAACATCTCCAATGATGGTGACTCCACCACCTCCCTGGGCAGCACATTCCAATGGCCAATCACTCTTTCAGTGAAGAACTTCTTCCTAACATCCAGTCTAAACCTCCCCTGGTGCAGCTTGAGACTGTGTCCTCTTGTTCTGGTGCTGGTTGCCTGGGAGAAGAGACCAGCCCCCACCTGTGTACAGCCTCCCTTCAGGTAGTTGTAGAGAGCAATAAGGTCTCCTCTGAGTCTCCTCTTCTCCAGGCTAAGCAACCCCAGCTCCCTCAGCCTCTCTTCATAATGCTTGTGTTCCAAACCCCTCACCAACTTTGTTGCCCTTCTCTGGACATGTTCCAGCAAGTCAACATCCTTTTTAAACTGAGGGGCCCAGAACTGGACACAGGACTCAAGGTGTGGCCTAACTAGTGCAGTGTGTACAGGGGCAGAATGACCTCCCTGCTCCTGCTGGCCACACAGTTCCTGATGCAGGCCAGGATGCCATTGGCCTTCTTGGCTGCCTGGGCACACTGCAGGCTCATGTTCAGCCTACAATCAACCAGCACCCCCAGGTCCCTCTCTGCCTGGCCACTCTCCAGCCACTCTGACCCCAGCCTGTAGCACTGCATGGGGTTGCTGTGGCCAATGTGCAGAACCCGGCACTTGGGTGTGTTCAATCTCATGCCCTTGGACCCTGCCCATCTGTCCAGCCTGTCAAGGTCCCTCTGCAAAGCCTCTCTGCCCTCCAGCAGATCAATTCTGCCCCCAGCTTGGTGTCATCTGCAAATTTACTGCTGATGGACTCAATGCCCTCATCCAGATCATCAATAAAGATCATCAATAAAATATGTGCCTGAGTTTGTCTTAGAGATATTATGACGAAGCAGGTGCTGTAGACATAATTGAATTAATAGAAGAATTGCTCAGCTGGTTCAAAATATTACAAAGAAAATTGGTTTAGATGACTGGGAAATCGAGTAAATTGCTTTTCCTGTGATTTTGCTCTTCCCTCTCTTCTTCCCTTTCACATTTTTCTAGTCCTTTTGTTGCTCTGTACACATGTAAAGTCTTTGTACTTTCCAACCTCAGAATCGCTAAGCTGCACCACAAGTCTGGCTCTTCCAGGATGGTTGAAATAGTTGAAATTACAAATGGTGCAAAGAATGGGCAATTCTCTTTCAGCCATGCCTTTTTGCCCTTTCTTACTAGATGGGGAAAGTGAGAAGGAAAGGAAAAAAGTCAAAATACTAAGATGTCCAGCTGCAACCAGAGCTGGCTTGTAGTTAAAAACCTTTAAAGAAAAGAATTCTTAACTAATTTTTAAAAAGCCAACTCAAACATCCATCTTTCTGTAATCTTCACTGAGCACAACAGTTCTCATCCTTGTTTTTTTCCCCCCTTGGGGAAAACATTAAAAGAAGCCTTAAAGAAAGTGAAAAATATACTATTACCAGTAAGCATCAAGTCATCAGACTGATGGCAAGAGCCCAGGAGAAGACAAACCCAGAATTTAGAAGCCCAAGCCTGTCTCATGGTTCATTTCAGGCATTTCTGTCCACACTGGCTCTTGTTAACTGAGTTCTTGTTTAGTACTGCTATAAATCTCCTGGAGAAGTTGTAAAGTCCCTGGTTTTGGAGATATTCAGGTTAGGACAACAATGTCTTGAGCTCCATGCTGCAGCTGACCCTGCTCTAAGCAGGTACCTGCAGCCTCAGCTGATGAATGAACCTATAGCAAAGCAGAGACAGCATTTGCTTAAGAGCAGCCTCACAGATGTAACACCAGTCAGGCCTCTCCAACAAGGTCTCATCATGCCCATGCTCTTTCAGCTGCTGTCCTCTGGGAATGTGACAGTCCAATGTGTAGAAAGTTGCATGACTTCCTCAGGCAAGGAGCAAAAGGCATTTTGTGGAAGGGCAGGGACCTGAATCTGCATTTCTAGAAGACCAGAGCTTCCTCCTCCTAGCTGTCCCTGGGTGCTTTGTGGGAACACTGTCATTCTTTCAAGACTGAACCATAATAATTTACAGACTGTGCTTGCTGCCAAGCTTCCACTGCCCTGGAAGGCTGTTTGTCCCCAGCAGTGCTGAAGAGAAATCATTCATCTGTAGGTACATTAAGCACATGAACAGCCCTGACAAGAGACGAGAGTAATAATTTGTTTGGTAAGACCACTTATTCTTTATTGAATTAATTTACTGCTGTCCAACAGCTCTATCAGGTGCTTTTGCAGTAGCCAGATATAAAGACATGACATCAAGTCTGGAGTCAGGTCAAAGGTCGTCCTTGCTTCGTTACCACAGTGGTAAAATGAAAACTTCATTAACTAAGCAGAGGACTCCTGCCATACTGCCTACACTACGCTACATGCAGCCCAGACTAAGTATTAACATTATTTTAGCAGCAACACCTAAGTGCTGCCTTGCCAAGCTTTGGCAGGTTAATGCACTCTGGACACATCTGAAGTGCTTAGCAGTTTGATGTGACAATGGCAAGACGTACAATTTTAATCAAGTTTGACATGGTTCTCTCTCCAGGTGTAAAAGCTGCATGAGTGCAAACAAGGTGTAATCTCTCACATCCATTTTCTTTTCATGAAGGTTGGATGTAAATTATAGCCTGTCCTCAGCACAATGATGTGATAAACTGAGACAGACTGCAGATTTACCACTGGAATACTGAAGAAATGATTGAAATACTTGAACGTGTCCAGAAAAGGGCAACAAGGCTGGGGAGAGGCCTTGAGCACAGCCCTGTGAGGAGAGGCTGAGGGAGCTGGGATTGTTTAGCCTGGAGAAGAGAAGGATCAGAGGTGACCTCATTGCCCTCTACAACTACCTGAAAGGTGGTTGTAGACAGGGGGTTGTCTCTTCTCCCAGGCAACCAGCACCAGAACAAGGGGACACAGTCTCAAGCTGTGCCAGGGGAGGTTTAGACTCGAGGTGAGGAGGAAGTCACTGAGCGAGTCATTCGTCATTGGAATGGGCTGCCCAGGGAGTGGTGGAGTCGCCGTCCCTGGAGGTGTTCAAGGGGAGATTGGACGTGGACTTGGTGCCATGGTCTAGTTGTGAGGTCTGTTGGGACAGGTTGGACTTGATGATCCTTGGGGTCTCTTCCAACCTTGGTTATACTGTGATACTGTGAAGAAGAGGACATTTTGTCTTAATGCTCTGCAAACTGGGAGGAACAGGTCATAAGAAGTCCACTTTTCTACAGAGGCTCTTGAGACAACCACTTCACAGTTGGTCACATGTGAACAAAGCAACTACAGTAAATAAGCCATAATAGAGAGAAACCTTAATCTGGGGATTTATGTGGGGTTTTTTTACTTTTTTCTTTTCCCCAGAGATAAGACAAATGTTGTTTGGCTTCTACTGGCTCAGCATTGCATTGAAACCTGTACCTTAAAAATGTATTGTACAGAATAAACAGAATGGGAAGAGCTGATGAATGTCACACACCCAAGATGCTGAGAGCTGTGCTGCCCTGTTGGATAATGCTTGGGGATTTGCCAGTGACAGATGGCAGGCCTTTTCATACACACCTGTGTGCCCTGGGTGGAGGATTGCTTGATGACAATGCACACACAGTTACAGTCACTGTCATCTTTGTGATTCTGTAGCATTCTTACTGCTTTGAAGGCCTTTGTGTGCTTAATCATTTGTGCAGAGGTTTTACGAGGCAGGTGCTTGAGTGTGGTAGGATGAAAGATAGATTAATTAAAGTCAATTCCAGTTGACTTTAACCCCAGCAAAAGCAGAGTCTGAGATAACTTAGTTGTTCCCAAATGGCCTGGGTCTTGTATTCCACATTTTCATCTGGACTGAAGATGGTGTTAACTGGATAACTGCAGAGCCCAGGTAAGTGAATACACCAACATGAACAGGGACTAATTCCCTCTACAGCAGGTGCTAGTAGGAAGGCACAATGCGTGTTCACAGAACAGCTTAGGTTGGAAGGGACCTTAGAGACTCCCTACCATGGGCAGGAACACCTCTCAACTAGACTCAGATACTCAAGGCCTCATCCAACCTGGCCTTGAACACCCCCAGGGAGAGGCATCTACAGCCTCCCTGGGCAACCTATACCAGAGTCTCACCACCCTTATACTGAATAACTCCTTCCTAAGCTCCAGTCCAGTAAAATGTGAGAATTAATTTTGAGCTGAAATACCATTCAGGCCAGCTTGCATTTTTCTGTTGCTCAGACCAAAAATTGAGCCAGACTGAAAGCAAGTTTCTCTTTGCAGTTCCAGAGAACCAGAGGCATGTCGGTTGCAGGGCACCCAGGGGTCTGCACCCACAGCAGTCTCAGCCCCTGATTCCCTGCTGAGGGTCTAGCCTGCTACTGAGAACTCTGAACTCTGTTCAGAAGGAGAATCCAAAAGAGCAAGGCAATTCAGGGCTTTCCCAACAGCCCAGACTACGGTGCACAGAGGTATGTGAATAATGCGCTTTGCCCTCAACACCTTCTTTTGCCTGTGTACAGACAAGTGATACCAAGCCCCTCAATGCCCTGGCTCCTCGAGATCCCTTTCTGTACCATGGCTATATCCACACATACTTTGACTCTAGGTCATGCAAATAAGACCCAACTCCTTACTATCACATGGGTTTTTTTTTGTTCTATCCTCCAGTTTTTCCTGGGGCCTCACCATGTTGAATAGAGAAAAGCTCAAAGTGCAAAGAGGAATGAACTATGAGCAGCTGGGGCTTCCCTTCCCTCATGCAACACCCCTTCTCCCAATCTTTTTCTCTCTGTTCTTTATGAAATTTGTCTTGTGATTCATAAGAAGTGATTTGCACTTCCCAACCTGCCCTTCTTCCTGAAGGCTTCCTGTTCAGAGCTGATTGATAAGTGAATGCATTTTCCAGGTATTCTTTATTGGTTTTTTTCCCTCCTTTCCTTCCATAATTCTGAAATGAAGCAGAGAGGGGGAATAAATGGTCTGTAAATGAGGCACAAAAGCAGAGATTTAGTGAATGATGAGAGCAGACTCAAGGGGCCTCCAGGTAAAAATAGTGTCATTAGCATAATATCATCTGATTAACCAGCTCCTGCACCACCACCAGCATTGTTGCACCCATCCCAGAGCCAGGGGCAAGACCCTCACCAGCCAAAATACCACAAAGAAGAGCTCAGTCTCAGTAAGGAGGCCCAGCCAGCACCTATGGATGATGTTAGAGTGGCAATCAATCCTCTTCCTAACAACCGGGGGGCCATGAGGCCCCCCGGCCTTTGTCACCACCACCATCACCCAGTGTGCTCCATGGGCACTCACCAGTGATGAGAGGAGGATCCCTCAGCCCAGATGGGCTCAGCTTGGGGCTTTTGCCTTTCCTGGCAGGGATTAAATAGGGGAGTGGGTGGGGCAGGCCAAGTGGTCACACCTGGGGTGGGAGGAGACTCCAACAGAGCCCAGGTGAGGGAATTTTTAGAGTGTCAGGTAATGATAGGACTAGGGGGGAATGGAAAAAAAAACCCAACAAACTAGAAATGGGTAGATTAAGACTAGATGTTAGGAAGAAGTTCTTCCCCATGAGGGTGGTGAGGCACTGGAACAGGTTGCCCAGGGAGGTGGTGGAAGCCTCATCCCTGAAGTTTTTTAAGGCCAGGCTGGATGTGGCTCTGGGCAACCTAATCTGAAGTGAGGTGTCCCTGCCCATAGCAGGGGGTTTGGAACTGGATGATCCTTGAGGTCCCTTCCAACCCCAACAATTCTATGGTTCTATGATTCTAAAACAATTTTGCAGTTTAGGCTGGACATTAGAAAGAAGTTCTTCACAGGAAGAGAGATTGGCCATTGGAATGTGCTGCCCAGGGAGGTGGTGGAGTCACCATCTCTGGAAGTGTTTAAAATAAGACTGGATGAGGCACTTAGTGCCATGGTTTATTGATTAGATGGTGTTGGGTGATAGGTTGGACTCGATGATCTTGAAGGTCTTTTCCAACCTGGTTAATTCTGTGATTCTATGAAAACAATATCATTCCTCCTCATGGCAAGTGTACTCTGCCCCTGTGCAGGCAGCCTATTGCACCAAAGGCAGATCAATACACCAAGGGAACCGCTCCATTGCCTGTTCTTTGGACACTTCATGTGCCAAGATGCACATTACTGTCCTTTCTGCAGAAACTTGAGCTAATACAATTCCAGCTTTTATCAGCTGAGACTAAAGCCTTAGTTTACAACTACCAACATTTCTTTCAGACTTTTTTTTGCCTCCCCATTTCTCATTTTGGCTTCATCTGCCTCCACAGGAATTTGTTCTTATTTGCTGAAATATCTTCTAACTGGACTGCCTCCAAACATCAACTGTAAGCTTGATTAATTATCAGGGAGATCATCACAATTCATAAGTGGTCATGTGCTAATTACATGTACCCTATGAGTATTTTCCTCTCATTTATCTCGAGTGCTCATTTTGCAGATTAATAACGATCATGACAACTGCAAGTGAAACCGGTACTACAGACCGTGAAATAGAGGCATGGGAGGATTGGGCTCTTAATTAAAACTGCTATTTGCTTGGCAGTACAAATGCTACTACCCATCCTGCTTGCAGGAAAGCCTATTTATTAAAATCCTATTATTCCCAGGAGGCAGATAAAAGACACTAAGGCATGTTGGTAACACCAAAAGAATCACTTAGCATTGAAAGTGATTTCATAGCCACAGTGAATTAGAGTCTACAAAAACATCAGCCTGTGAGACCTGAAGAGGCATACTCTCTCTCTTATGCAGGCAAGTCCAAATGAGCTTTCCTTCTCCATCTGAGCCAAAGAACTCAAGCCTGTGGTTTCCTCTCCTCAATCACATTCAGCCTAGATTCTCTTGCTATAACTGTCTGTAGGCCTCACAAACAATTTTTGTAGCCAAGAAGCACAATAAAGTTGGTTGTGAGTAGTTATCAGTCAGAAGTAAACTGTTTTGGTCACTGCCAGCTTTGTGGGCAACAGAATAATCTGCAGTTTGGAAGTGAAAAATGGTTTATTTATATTTTTAAAGACCACCTCATTCTTCCTCACAACCTAAAGAACAGTACTTGCAGTTTTAAGAGAAGGAAAGATGTGGGTAGAAATACATGCCTGTGACATCTCTGGGCTTTAAACTACAAGCCAGCACTGCAGCAGATTGTGCTTCAGAGGAAATATATCTTTTCTTTTGGGCATTAACGTTTCCCTGGCTTCTTACAGTTAACTTTGTGATGTATTTCTTTTGGGTGGATGTAGGTGTACAATGGAAATTAACTTTGGGAGTGATGTTGGACTTGATGATCTTTGAGGTCTTTTCCAACCTTATTGATTCTATGAAATAGTATCTATGAAATTTCATGCCAGTAATACTCCTCTCAATTCCATTACTTCTAATTTCCTTCCTATACTGTATTTCAGATCATCACCTGCTTCATTCCTTGTAGTAGCTTAGCTAAGTCTCTGATGAATGTGTTAGTTTCAGTAAGATTTCATTTGTTCCTCTAAAAACCATAAAATTGCATTTCTATAGAATTGTGCCTGTGTGTGATGTGTGTCCCCCCCTCCTCTTATCACTAATCTTAGGGCCTGAAATTCAAAAATTCATTTTAACAAGAAACAAATTGTCTTACTCATCACCTTAGCACTTCAGAAACAATAAGAATGAAGATGACCTCTTCTGGAATGTCTCTAAAAGATTTTTTTCTTTTTTAAAAGCTTTTTATCATGCCCTAAAAAAGCTACCCCTGTAATTTCTGGTTCATTAGTTCATGACTCCTTGACTCAGGTGCCTTGTTCCACTGCTCCCATGATTTG
Organism: Colaptes auratus; assembly: GCA_015227895.2. Taxonomy (NCBI): domain Eukaryota; kingdom Metazoa; phylum Chordata; class Aves; order Piciformes; family Picidae; genus Colaptes; species Colaptes auratus. The sequence continues at coordinate 10,954,111 of CM026886.1, forward strand.
CATCACAGTAGCACAACACAGTAATTAAAACCAGTTTGCAAGTCTGTTGAAACAGTAATTTTGCTCAAAGTGACTTTCTTTTGGTTAGTCAAAATATCTTGTGGTAGTAATAAAGTAGCTGGTCATAAAATATATCACCTTACTGCATGAATACCCAACCACATATATATACTGCATCCAGTTCTGGAGCCCCTATTACAAGAGGGATATGGACGTGCTGGAAGGTGTCCAGAGAAGGGCCACGAGGATGAACAGAGGGCTGGAGCACCTCTCCTATGAGGACAGACAGAAGGAGTTGGTGCTGTTCAGTCTGGAGAAGAGAAGGCTCCAAAGTGACCTCATTGTGGCCTTCCAGTATCTGAAGGGGGCCTACAGAAAGGCTGGGGAGGGACTTCTCAGGCTATCAGGTAGTGATAGGACTAGGGGGAATGGGATGAAGCTGGAGACGGGGAGATTCAGACTGGATGTGAGGAAGAAGTTCTTCCCCATGAGAGTGGTGAAGCCCTAGAATAGGTTGTCCAGGGAGGTGGTTGAGGCCCTATCCCTGGAGGTGTTTAAGAGCAGGCTGGATGAGGCTCTGGCCAGCCTAATCCAATACAATAGAATTTACAATACAATACAATAAACCAGGTTGGAAGAGACCTTCAAGATCATCGCATCCAACCCATCAACCAATCCAACCCACCTAAACAACTAGACCATGGCACCAAGCACCCCATGAAGTCTCCTCCTGAACACCTCAATGAAGGTGACTCCACCACCTCCCTGGGAAGTCCATTGTGGTGTCTCTGCCCATGGCAGGGGGTTTGGAACTAGATGATCCTTGTGGTCCCTTCCAACCCTGACTGATACTATGATTCTATATTATAATAGGTAGCCATTCCTGTATCTTCCTGTCCTAGATACAACAACAGATTCTGGTTGACTCAACCACTTCCTTTCCCAACATAAAGACTTTTTAACTAACACAAGCAAAACTGCTAAAATAAAACCCTTTTCACAGAATGTATGCCCTGGATTAAGTTGCACTTGCTGCTGTTATTCATACCATGCCACAGTCATGCCAGCTTCAAAAACTGAAAGTAGTGGCTGGAGCAAAGTATTGTAGGGCTTGAAGTTCAGTCTGTAACGTGGGAGGTTTCCTGTTTCAGTTACTGCTCCTGAGTTCCAGGTTCTTTGGGTGTTGGTCTCTTCCACCAGGATGGCAGTGCGACAAGGAGGGATGGGGGCAGTAATTTCCTGGCTTGCAGTTTTGGCTTGCTTGCTCCTGCTTGCAGCTGCTTTGTACTGTGCTTTTTCTGCAAATGGGCTAATGTAATTGTGCATTTTGTGCTATGTTTATCTGATTCTGATCAGCAAACTCTATTTTCTCAGTGTTCTTTGTCTGAATCTTGAGTTTGTGAGTGCTACTTTACCCTCACTTCTATGCTGGGAAAATAGCCAGGTTAAACTGCTGGTGGATTGACACCTTTAGTTCTGATTCAAACCATCACAACGTACCATGCTGGTTCATGTTACCAGCTGGGCATGAACTAAAACCAAACCTGCCTTTCTCCACTAGATCTACTAAACAGCCCTTCTACAAGGGGGAACTCTCAACACGAGGGGGAACTTCTTTACTGTAAGTGTCACAGACCACTGGAACAAGCTCCCCACAGAGGCTGTGGAGTCTCTTTCTCTGGAGAGGTCTAGTTGTTCCAGGTTTAGTTGTTTAGGTGGGTTGTATTGTATTGTATTGTATTGTATTGTATTGAGGTGGGTTGGATTGGTTGATGGGTTGGACGCAATGATCTTGAAGGTCTCTTCCAACCGGGTGGTGTATTGTATTGTAGTGTATTGTCTGTCTGGAGGCATTCCTCTGTGACCTGAACTAGATTGTATGGTTCTGCTCTGGCAGGGGGTTTGGACTTGATGACCTTTTTGGGTCCCTTCCAACCCCTGACGTCCTCTGATCCTGTGAAGTGACTGACTGGCTTCTGGGCCTGTGCTTGCCACAGTGCCTCTCTGTATTCCCGCTTTCCACTTCTGCCAAGTGTAACTGCAACCAGCTAACATTGCTGTCAAATGCCTTTCTTTTCCAATTGGTACCAATCTGACTACAGAGTAGGCAAGGAGTTTGCTGACACTCATGCTTAAACGAGAATAATTTGTCTTATCCGGTAGATTTGTTTTTATGACCTTGTTGACATATTTATAGAATTCTTTCTTTTCCCCTCTCTCTCTCCGAGGGAGAGGCTGGTTTGTGTTTGCTCATGTAACAGATGTACTTTGTCCTTTAAAAAGAGAGTATGGTTCCTATGCCTGGCTATTTTTAAAGTACGTAGGTTTCACTGGTCATCTAAAAATAATTTTCTAATGTTCACACGTAGTACCCATAGAACCATCACTTGGCCAAATATGGTAGCATAAAGGGGGCCTCAACAGGTCTTTGACTTCTTCTACAACAGCAACAATGGTTTAAAAATACACCACAAACCCATAAACAGATCCTCTACTTCCTGTTTGCAAAACACCATAGGCAGAAGTTAATGCTTGTGTGCAAATAGAGTCTGGCCTGAGGAGTACACTCAGACTTCTCCCAGCGGCGGTCAAACAATGGTGGTTTTTATTTTCCTGAAGGAGTCTGGTTAATCAACCCCCCCTGTACAGCAAGGGAGCTCAATATCTAGAAGAGATAGCAAATGTTGACCAAAATTGCTGATCCTCAGAAATTTCAGGGAAAGGATTTTCTTTTCCATAAGTGTAATTAAAACCTCTTGTTATTAAGCTTTCATATCAGAATTTTGTCTCTGAAGACAGGCCCAAAATACTTAGGCCATCTGATTCACAAGGCTTTTAGGTTTCATCTTGATTATCAATTCAACTCAAAGGAGAGAACTCAGAGTACCTGGACTACTCAGACCCAAACCAATCCTCACAGAAGAGTCCAGCCACGTTTTGGCTATCCAGGCTCTCTCATAAAAAGCACACTAACCTAGCTAAGAGTGAAAGGCACAAGCCATATAACATCCAGACAACTGACTATACAGGCTTTGACAAAGGTTTTCATTTTGATTAACTGGGCATTTTTTGGACAAAACCCAGGGTATAAAAGGCTTTCAAGGGAAAAGCCCTTATGAAACGCTTTTCTCTCATAGTTTAAAAGAATGCCACAAGCAGTAGAATTCAGAGGGTCTGCTGCTGCTTGATTTGTGACTCACACATTTTTAGTAAGGGGTGAGTTGGTGGTTGAAGTCTCCCTCACCTTTCTGTTCTTTTCACAAATCCAGTAGGAGCATTGTGTTTCTGAGACAACTGCATTTCTTCCAAACCTGGTGACACCAACTGCATAAGTGGAGAACTACTGAGAATCATAGTATCAGTCAGGGTTGGAAGGGACCACAAGGATCACCTAGTTCCAACCCCCTGCCATGGGCAGGGACTTCTCACACTAGGTCAGGCTGGCCAAAGCCTCATCCAGCCTGGTCTTAAACACCTCCAGGGACAGGGCCTCAACCACCTCCCTGGACAACCCATTCCAGGGCTTCACCACTCTCATGGTGAAGAACTTCCTCCTCACATCCAGCCTGAATCTCCCCACCTCCAGCTTCATTCCATTCCCCCTAGTCCTATCACTGCCTGATAGCCTAAGAAGTCCCTCCCCAGCCTTTCTATAGGCCCCCTTCAGATACTGGAAGGCCACAATAAGGTCACTTCGGAGCCTTCTCTTCTCCAGACTGAACAGCCCCAACTCCTTCAGTCTGTCCTCATAGGAGAGGTGCTCCAGCCCTCTGCTCATCCTCGTGGCCCTTCTCTGGACACCTTCCAGCACCTCCAGATCCCTCTTGTAATAGGGGCTCCAGAACTGGAGGCAGTACTCCAGGTGGGGTCTCACCAGAGGGGGAGAATCACCTCCCTTGACCTACTGGCCACACTTCTCCTGATGCAGCCCAGGATCTGATTGGCCTTCTGGGCTGCAAGTGCACACTGAGAGCTCATGTTGAGCTTCTCATCCACCAGCACCCCCAAGTCTCTCTCCTCAGGGCTGCTCTCCAGCCAGTCACTGCCCAGCCTGGATTTGTGCCTGGGATTGCCTTGACCCAGATGCAGGACCCTGCACTTGGTCTTGTTGAAGCTCATGAGGTTGGCTTGTGCCCACCTCTCCAGCCTGTCCAGGTCCCTCTGGATGGCATCCCTTCCCTCCAGCGTGTCTGCTGCACCACACAGCTTGGTGTCATCAGCAAACTTGCTGAGAAAAGATGATCAGACTGGTGTTCATGAACACACAAAATACTTCACCACATCAAAAGACTTTTGCTTACTAAACCTACAATAAAGGCATTTATCAACAGAAGAAGCTCTGATGCTTTGCCTAGACAACTGTATATCTAAATTAACATGCTCCATCTCCATGCTATTCTTCCATAGTTAGGCGAAAGCACCAGGTTAGTGGTGTTGCATAAAGCAGAATTAAAATCAAATTAATAGAAATTTTGGTCACCTAGGGTTTCAAAGATGAATCCTAAAGACCTCAGTGTGGTGGTTTGGTTTTGAAACTAGTCAGAGCCTATTTATTTGATTAGCTGAACTGCAATATGCAAATCTTTGTTTTGAAAGCTGCTCAAGCAATATTTCTGTATGGCAGACTGTGTGATGGTAATGGGATATTTTTAGTGTAGTGTTTGAGTGCATTGCAAGTTTGCTTGCACTCCTCCAGAAGAGAATGAGTCATTACCCACAGACTAGATATGCAGAAATTTAACTTCTTTTTCTGTTCATGCAATACTGTAAAACAAAACAGAGTTTCCTGAGATGTAGTCATTATTGAAGCTCATTCCTCACTGAATTTTTTAATTTATTGTTTCTGTTACTTAAAATGTTTAAGTTGGACATGATGATCTCAAAGGTCTTTTCCAACCTGGTTAATTCTATTCTATTCCATACCTAGTACACATGTTTGTGACCTATCAGACATTAATATGATTTCATGGTGTCATTAGAGACATTAACTAGGTCCACTTGTGTAATATACACACAGCAAAGATTTCAGGGGAAGTACTGCACCCAACAAAACTTTGAAGGCCTGGTTGTGTGTCACATGTCTTGCACACTTCTCAAAGCTTTTCTTTAGTTTCCCATTATATTTAGGTCAGCACTGCCTGTTTAGGTCACTAACAGCTATCTCTGCTCAAGCCTTCTCTGTCATCATAGTGTGGCCAGCAGGAGCCTCTGTACTCAGCACTGGTTAGGCCACACCTTGAGTACTGTGTCCAGTTCTGGGCCCCTCAGTTTAGGAAAGATGTTGACTTGCTGGAATGTGTCCAGAGAAGGGCAACAAAGCTGGAGAGTGGTTTGGAGCACAAGCCCTGTGAGGAGAGGCTGAGGGAGCTGGGGTTGCTTTGCCTGGAGAAGAGGAGGCTCAGGGCAGACCTTATTGCTGTCTACAATTACCTGAAGGGAGGTTGCAGAGAGGTGGGGGTTTGTCTCCTCTCCCAGGCAACCAGCACCAGAACAAGAGGACACAGTCTCAAGCTGCACCAGGGGAGGTTTAGGCTGGATGTTAGGAAGAAGTTCTTCACAGAAACAGTGATTGGCCATTGGAATGGGCTGCTCAGGGAGGTGGTGGAGTCACCGTCACTGGATGTGTTTAGGAAGAGAATGGATGGGGTGCTTGGTGCCATGGTTTAGTTGATAAAATAGTGTTGGATGATAGGTTGGACTTGATGATCTCCAAGGTCTTTTCCAACCTGGTTAATTCTATTCTATTCACCCAGCATGTACAGTAAATGAACCCCAACACCACACCTGACTGTGACACAAATAATAAACACATCTTTATTGTTCCCTTCTGCAAGCTGTGGAAACGGCTGGTATTTCCTGAAACACTCAGTGTTGCTCTCAAATCAACTGAAAAAGCTCTAAGGGTGCTGTCATTTGGTTGTGATCAAAAGAGTTGTGCCCAGGCAGAGAGGGACCTGGGGGTACTGGTTGATTGTAGGCTGAATATGAGCCTGCAGTGTGCCCAGGCAGCCAAGAAGGCCAATGGCAGCCTGGCTTGCATCAGGAAGAGCGTGGCCAGCAGGAGCAGGGAGGTCATTCTGTCCCTGTACACTGCACTGGTTAGGCTGCACCTCGATTACTGTGTCCAGTTCTGGGCCCCTCAGTTTAGGAAGGATGTTGACTTGCTGGAACGTGTCCAGAGAAGGGCAATGAAGTTGGTGAGGGGTTTGGAACACAAGCTCTATGAGGAAAGGCTGAGGGAGCTGGGGTTGCTTAGCCTGGAGAAGAGAAGAGGAGACTGAGGGGTGACCTTATTGCTCTCTATTCAACTACCTGAAGGGAGTTTGTATTCAGGCAGAGGTTGGTCTCTTCTCCCAGGCAGCCAGTACCAGAACAAGAGGACACAGTCTCAGGCTGTGCCAGGGCAGGCTTAGGCTGGAAGTGAGGAAGAAGTTCTATACAGAGAGAGTGATTGCTCATTGGAATTGGCTACCCGTGGAGGTGGTGGAGTCACCTTCATTGGAGGTGTTGAGGAGGAGACTTGATGGGGTGCTTGGTGCCATGGTTTAGTTGTTTAGGTGGGTTGGATTGGTTGATAAGTTGGACACGATGATCTTGAAGGTCTCTTTCAACCTGGTGTATTGTATTGTATTGTATGCCAATATGAAAGGCCATTGTAAGGCACAGCTTCCCACGAAACAGAGGGAACGATGTTCAGCAGTTTCAGCTCAGCATGTGAAATTTTCATCAACATTTCAGGCTTTCTGCAGCAGCAGTTTTCATAAGTGAAGATGTTTCCACAATTGAAGATGGACTCACACACATCAGAAGAATGGGTTTGATCTTTGTGGTAGGATGGATGACCTAGTAATCACAAAGCAGCTCCTAAGAGAAAACTTCCATAGTGGGAACTTTGTGATCTTTATTGAAGTTTCAGTGCATATTTTTCCTTATGCCAGAGCAGCTTTAATGCACAACATGCTCTGTTGTATAAACAAAGTCCAGTTGTATTTTCACACAGTTCAGAACTGAGTAGCTTAGATTTCATGCAATCCAAAACAGCCATGGTTCTTATTATCCTTGCTTATATTATCATGAACCATGCTGTGATTACATAAACTGTTTCTTTGTGTTTAATAACAGGAAAGTATAGAAAGAAAATGTAGTATACAGACTGCATTATTAAGCTGGGATAAAGGGGTAAAAAGAGCATTCAGAAGAAACACCTGTTTGGAAAGCTATGGAGTGATTCCTAAAGTGTTGCTTTATGCAGGCAAACAGCTTGTTTAGGAACACTGAATTGTAAAGCCCATGGAGCATGGAGTCACAGAAAGCATGGGAGAAAGGTCCATTCAGAGGTTAATGACAGTAACCTGATGAAGGATCATTAAAGGGCAGAAGTAATCCATCCACCACCCTAACTGTTCTCTGTAGGGATGTCCTCCTGTATCTCCTGTGACTTGTGTTTGAAGCATGTAAAAAAACCCCAAACCAGTATGTAAGGTCTTCAGCAGGTAGATAATTTTATACTTGGCCTTTATTGGTAACCTGAAACTGAGGAGCTTGTATTTCAGCTGTTTGCAAGTCTTCTAAAAGTGAAGCTTATACAGGACAACCTGTTTTATGAGATTTGTGACATTCGTAGAATCATACAATTGTTGGGGTTGGAAGGGACCTCAAGGATCATCCCAGTTCCAACCCCCCGGCCATGGGCATGGACACCTCACACTACAGCAGGTTGCTCAGAGCCACATCCAGCCTGGCCTCAAAAGCCTCCAGGGATGAGGCTTCCACCACCTCCCTGGGCAAGCTGTTCCAGTGTCTCACCACCCTCATGGGGAAGAACTTCCTAACATCCAATCTGAATCTACCCATTTCTATTTTTTTTCCATTCCCCCTAGTCCTATCATTACCTGACACCCTAAAAAGTCCCTCCCCAGCTTTCTTGTAGGCCCCCTTAGGACACTGGAAAGCCACAATTAGGTCTCCTCAGAGCCTTCTCTTCTCCAGACTGAACAGCCCCAGCTCCCTCAGTCTGTCCTCATAGGAGAGGTGCTCCAGCCCTCTGATCTTCCTCATGGTTCTTCTCTGGACATGTTCCAGCACCTCCAGATCCTTCTTGTAATAGGGGCTCGAGAACTGGATGCAGTCCTCCAGGTGGGATCTCACCAGAGTAGAGCAGAGGGGAAAGAATCTCCACCCTGGACCAGCTGGCTATGCTTCTCTTGATGCAGCCCATGATACGATTGGCTTTCTGGGCTGCAAGTGCACACTGGTGGCTCATCTTCAGCTTCTTACCCACCACTCATTCTTTTCTATGCTGAGTGTTAAGATCTTTACAGAGAAGGGATGAGAAAGGAAAGGAGATTTCTGATTATGAGCCCCCCCCTACATTTTTCTTTCCATTACTGACTCTGAATACTTCCAAAACATGAAAAGAAATCTATTAGGTTTTTCTAACTTGGTGGAAGGAAAGATGGGATTTGGGAAGACCTTCTCTGCTTTGGGTGCAACATCATTTTTGTGAGGCAAAGAGATAATAAAAACCTAGGGCTAATAAATGGGCCTTCATCTTGCTCCAGTGATGTGCTCTTCAGGGCCATCCATTTGACAATGCTCTAGTTCCTGCTTCTGATTGAGGGTTTTAGCTAGGACAGTGTGATAGTTCTTTGACAGCTGAAAATAGAGCGCAGCTCAGAAACAGGAAGAAAAGCTTCTGCATTTCATTAAACAGCTTTTGCAGGCACAGTAAAACAAAAGTACAAAGAGATTGCAAAGGCTGAGAGAGATGTTTACACCAAGTTTCTAGGCTTCCCTTTAAATTCATCTCCTGGCCTACCAGCACTTGGCATCATCTTTGAGCAGCATGAATGCAGAAGGAAAGGAACGTGAATGAGCCCATTAGCCCAGATCTCATAGATCTTATGCTTTTGGGACTTCAGAAATTGACAGCATGTGTTGGTAAACCGCTTGAGAGATCAGCCAGGACAAAAAGTTACTTTTAGGGAACAGCTTGCTTATCTGGCTTCCATTTGCTCCAACTGGATTGCCTGCATATGTGGCTATAAGTGCACATAAAAATCTTTACACTGCCCCATGCAATTACAACCAGACATAGGAGCCATCCTTCAAACCCTGAGTGGCATGCAGCAATAGAACAGCTATTTCCCTGTTTGGATGCACAGCAGCAGGAAATGTATTCGAAACTCATCTCATTTAGTTTGGGGAATTGCTCAGGTTTCTTGCCAGCTCAAAGCTGGTTGGCAGACATACATCAGCTTCTAGCCTCTTTCAAAAAACAGCCTTATGCAGCTCATCAGAGGAGGCTATTAAATAAGACAAGTCAACATGTAAATGAGGATGGATTGGCTGTGGATGCTTGTTCAGTCTGTGCTGCCAGCGCTCACTATGTGTCATCCACACAAGGGTCACAGCTCATTGCCAGAAAAGGGAACAATGCCTCAGAAAGGTCACAGCACAGAATATAGTGCAGTATACACCATGGGTGACATCGCTTATAGACCACCCTGAGACAAATACAAGCAGACTCCTGCATTATAATGTGCCTATGCCACACCAATGACCCAGTGCCCTGTAGCTATGAGCTCCATAACAAAGTCTTTGTTTGGCCAAGAAGCATTAAATGCTCAGAGAGCCAACAACCAGAGAACCTTGGAGTAGTGGTTCCACTGCTGCCTCATTGCTCCAAAAGGCTGCAGAGCTTGGATGTGCAGCTTGGTCCAAGGGAGCCTAGCAAGGTCAGCTTCAGGAGTTCTTGCTGCTTTCTTTCACCCAGCCCACAAGGATATGTGGCAGTTTCAGACAGATATAAGACAGACAGCATTTCCCACGCCAGCACAGCCCAGTACCCAGCTTGACACACATGCAATTCAAGCTTCTGGCTTTTCCATTTGGCTTGATAGGCACAGCTTACACACCTTTATTTCACATTTGTCCTAGCTCCCCAAAACAGCAGCCAGGGGCTTTGTTATATCTCCTGAGGGTAATTCCATTGTAATCGAACTACAACTCACAGTGATTTCTTTTGAATTTCTTACAGTACTTAGTAGATCATGAATCAACATAAGTCACAATCTGTTAAATTAACACCTTGTATGGCAAAGGAGGTCTAAAAATATTTCTAAAGGGTGAAGTTTTTTGAGAAAGGTTTTTTTTTTTTTGGTCTAGAATTCAAGAAGTCTACAGCCTGCCTATAAACATCAAAGGCATCTGCCACAGATGTCTTGAAGAAAGCCATCTATAACAGATAACAGTCGTGTCTGTGAGGTGTGGATCACAGATACTATTTATGTGAAAGATATGTATTTAAAGAGTAAAGAGATTGCAATCTATGCTCTGGAGCTACTTCATTGAAAAATCAAATTAGAGCTGATTCTCTGGGGTAGGAGGGAGATGCAGACACCTGGCCATGGCCATGCTAAAAGGGCAGCATTAGGAAGAGGAGAACAACCTTTTTTTCCCTGTTTTAATGAGTTGAAGGCACACAACAGGCATCACTCAACCTGGAATTCACCCACAATGCCAAACTTATTGTAGTGATGCCACCCATCTTGACAAGAAGTCATCCTAGACTACCTCAAGAGGCCACCCTAGTTGTGTGTTGCTACTAATGGAAGATGTTTCTTCATGGATTGATCAATTTTTATAAGTATTTTTTCTAGTAGCACTATTTCTGCATTTAAACAAATGCTGCTGCCACACAGCACTTTTAGTTGCTGGAATAGAATTGTCTCGTTGACAAAACAGCCATGGGAAGCTCTTTGGGGAATAAAAAAGGAAATAAATAAAAAGGGAAAATATTCCTAAATCCATTATTCACTTATATTTTCCCTTCCAGAAGGAAAATCCAGGGAACTACAGGCTGTCCAGCCTCACCTTGATCTCTGGGAAGGTGATGGAAGTAAATACATAATCAAAGATATTAACTACCAGTAGGCTAGTGGAAGAGTTCAGCACAGACTGACAAAGGGATGCTTCCCCACCTCACCCATTGTGTGTTTCTGTGAGTCTGTGACTGAAAACTGTTTTATCTGACAAATACCCTCTACATGGGAATTTAGTAAGTAAATAATGGACTACTGATCACATTTAATTAATTAAGTAGCCCAATAAGAATAACTCTTGCTAGCTAGAGTAACTCGTGAGAAAGAAAGGGGGTGAGAAAGAAAGGGGGTGAGAAAGAAAGGGGGTGAGAAAGAAGGGGGTTAGAAAGAAAGGGGGTGAGAAAGAACGGGGGTGAGAAAGAACCAGGTTGGAAGCGACCTTTGAGATCATCGCAGCAAGATGTAAAATTCCTTAGTTCAGAAGGTAGCTCAAGAACTTGCATTTAAGACTGGGCTAAGAGTTGAGGCTTGGTGATTGTCTTGGCCAAAGTGGCCTCCCATCTAATAAGACTGTATTAATCTGGAATCTAATAGGGCAACGAGTAAAGCTACACACAGGCTCGCCTGATGTTCCAGAAATCAGACTGTTGGCATGACAGTTAGAACACATCAAACTACCTGAAGCTTAATTTGTATAATATTGCCATAAAAACCAACCAACCAACGCAACCCCAACGAATATTGTGTTGCAACAAATCCTCCTAAGCTATGAATATTGGTTTCTGGACATATCTGCTGAATGATTTGCTTCATCTCTGATAATACTGTAAGAGCAATTTTATATCAGCTGTGCTGTCCACCTTTGTCATGTCTGGGCCACCTGGTTTCAGGAATATGGTCTACCTATAATGTGGGCAAAACTGATTTCAAAGGAAATAAATCTTAGATATAGAAGACTTCACAGTCTCAGGCTGCACCTGGGGAGGTTTAGACTGGATCTTAGGAAGAAGTTCTATACAGAGAGAGTGATTGACCATTGGAATGGGCTGCCCCAGGGAGGTGGTGGAGTCACCTTCATTGGAGGTGTTCAGGAAGAGGCTTGGTGGGGTGCTTGGTGCCACAGTTTAGTTGTTTAGGTGGGTTGGATTGTATTGTATTGAGGTGGGTTGGATTGGCTGATGGGTTGGACGTGATGATCTTGAAGGTCTCTTCCAACCTGGTGGTGTATTGTATTGTATGAGGAGAAACAGAGAACTGGAACAGGCTGCCCAGAGAAATTATGGAGTCTCCTTCTGTGGACACATTCAAAACCTGCCTGGATGCATTCCTGTGCAGACTGCCCTAGGTGATCCTGCTTTGGCAGGGGGGTTGGACTTTATGATCCCTTGAGGTCCCTTCCAACCTCTAATGTACTGTGAGACTGTGAAGACAAAGTCTCAGCAGCAAAAAGCAAACAAGCAATGAGCATACTTAGATCCTATCGTTATTGCTTGCATAATTTGCATTGAAAATGTGAGATATTAAATGAAATGGTAAAAAAAAACCCACCCACAACAACAGTTGTCAGGCAGAGGATTGATTGCATGCTGGTTCTTAGTACCCTGTGAATCAAAGTGCATATATTAGTGTTCAGGAACTGAAGCTCTCTTAATACCCTGGTGGGATTACCTGGATTGGAGGCAGAGGAATGTGTATCTGTTTATGTGCAGGTTTAAAGAATTTCCTAAACACATTAGGGAATATTTTTTCTCATTCCATGTCTGTCAGCTGGCAAAGATCTATCTCCTTATCTCACATTTTATTACAAAGACACTGTTTTTACCAAATTATAGCGCTGGAATATCAATTGCCTTTCTAAATAATAATAAGAATCTAATGTTAATTCAAACTATCTCAAAGCATTCAGTTGTGAAGCTGTTAAATAAACTTCACAGTGTAATTTAAATTCTGTTGCTTTTTTTCCTTTCTCTGTAGCCTCTCAAAAGACATTTTGCTAACTATTTTCAATTTAATGGGAAAGTGGAAAACAAACACATGAGCAATATACAGTTAGACAGAATAGAATCGAATTGAATAGACCAGACCAGGTTGGAAGAGACCTTTGAGATCATCAATTCCAACCCATCATCCAACACCATCTAATCAACTAAACCATGGCACCAAGCACCCCATCCAGTCTCCTAAACACCTCCAGTGATGGCAACTCCACCACCTCCCTGGGCAGCCTATTCCAATGGTCAATCACTCTTTCTGTGGAGGACTTCTTCCTAACATCCAGACTAAACCTCCCGTGGCACAGCTTGAGACGGTGTCCTCTTGTTCTGGTGCTGGTTTCCTGGGAGAAGAGACCAACCCCCACCTGGCTGATTACTATTATAATATTTTATGATATTTTATTATTGGTGAGAAACTGGAACAGGTTGCCCAGGGAGGTGGTAGCAGCCCCATCCCTGGAGGTTTTTATGACCAGACTGGCTGTGGCTCTGAGCAACCTGATCTAGTGTGAGGTGTCCCTGCCCATGGAGGAGGGGTTGGAACTGGGTGATCCTTGAGATCCCTTCCAACCCTAACAATTCTATGATTTTAAGATTATTGTTATTATATGTGATTTTATTTCAGTTACTGAACTGTTCTTATCTCAACCCCCAAGTTTTACCTCTTTTTTCCATTTCTGGGAAGCGAGTGGCTACGTGGTGCTTAGTTGCTGCCTGGGGTTAAAGCATGATGTAGACAAGTTTGTGGAGAGAAACTGGAGGGAGTGAACTTGTTTTGTTCAAAAATATATTTCAGGAAAACTACAGGATGCCTAGAAGGAACAAGTGTGTATGTGAACACTTAGTGTGAGATCTGAGTCTTGGCATGAAGGAGGAGGAAAGATGATGTGGATGCAGACGCATACGGTATTCATAACTCCTGAGTGAGTTAAAGATAGAGTGATTGATGAGTGAAAATAGCAGCAGAGTGGTGGAATAAAAGGTATGGGAACTATGAATGGACATGGTGAAAATCCTGCATTTTGAAATGTCACAAAGTTACGGAGATCATTCAAGGTCCACATATTTGAAAAGGTGTTTTACAGACAGATGAAAATGACAGGCTGTTGGTGTCCAGAGACAGAGGTACCAGGGCAGAAGCAGCCAGAGTGCAAGAGATGGACAAGCAGAACTGAGGTAACAGACTAAAAGAAAGCACAGGAATATACTGGAGAATCATAATGGAGAAGGACATACGAACTACAGATAGAAAGGGAATTATAGACTACAGATACAAAGGTGTCCAGATTTGTTTTGACACCAGAAGAAATTGCACCTGCAGGATCATGAGCTCCTTGTCAGGGAAGCATCAGAAAACGCCTCCCCAGTGTTAGAAATCAGTTGAACTGATGAGAACAAAGATAAGGAAATGCAGAAACTTGCAATTGTTCTTTGTGCTGAGGCAACAACTGCTGGAATGCATCAAGGTTGTTATGATAAACTGTGGTCCTAAGGGAAAAGTCTTGGTGTTTTCCTACACCTTGCATTAGGATAGAATAAACCAGGTTGGAAGAGACCTTCAAGATCATCACGTCCAACCTATCAACCAATCCAACCCACCTAAACAACTAAACCATGGCACCAAGCACTCCAAGTCTCCTCCTGAACACCTCCAATGAAGGTGACTCCACCACCTCCCTGGGCAGCACATTCCAATGGGCAATCACTCTCTCTGTATAGAACTTCTTCCTAACAGCCAGCCTAAACCTCCCCTGGTGCAGCCTGAGACTGTGTCCTCTTGTTCTGGTGCTGGCTGCCTGGGAAAAGAGATCAACCTCTGCCTGTCTACAACCTCCCTTCAAGTATTTGTAGAGAGCAATAAGGTCACCCCTCTGTCTCCCCTCCAGGCTAAGCAACCCCAGCTCCCTCAGCCTTTCCTCATAGGGCTTGTGTTCCAAACCCCTCACCAACTTCGTTGCCCTTCTCTGGACATGTTTCAGCAAGCCAACATCCTTTCTAAACTGAGGGGCCCAGAACTGGACACAGTACTCAAGGTGTGGCCTAACCAGTGCAGTGTACAAGGGCAGAATGACCTCCCTAAAGTTTTTCTGAAGTTTTAAGATGCCTGACCAGAAGAAAGGATTTATGGAGGAAGGATAGAATAGAATAGAATTAGCCAGGTTGGAGAAGACCTTTGAGATTATCGACTCCAGCCTGGTAGATGGATTCCACTAGAGTCCAAAGGAAGCTGGCAGATTGATTGTTTTCACTCAGGTCCCCTGGAGAATAATATTTTCCAGGACTTCCTTTAAAACTTACACAAAAGTAAGTATAGAGTGGAGAGACAGAAGGGCATCAGCACACAGGAAAATAGGTATGAAAGAAACAAAGTAATAGCATGGAGAAAATCAACTATCTTTCTTTTTTAATGAAAGGCTTAATCTGACTGGGAAATGGAATGAATTAAGGTAAATAAATTTAAGACTCTCGTTGCAAGGAGACCGGAGAGCAAAATATAAGGAACAAGGCTGATTGATAGAGGACATGAGAAGAGCTATATGGAGTAAACAGAACAAGTTCAGAAAATAGTGATTTGAACAGAGTTAGTGAAGGACACTGAGTGTTCAAAGGAGGTAGAAACAAACATGAAGTCATCCCAGAGGCTGGAAAGCAGGGAATTACAGAATCACAAGAAAAGATATAGGTTGAAGGAGATTTCTGGAAGTCACTAGTTTAACCTCCTGCTCAAAGCAGAGCTAACTTCAAAGTTAGATCAGGTGGCACAGGCTTTTTTTTTTTAATGTTGAATTCTGAACATTTTCAAGGATGGAGATTTTTATCAGCTCTTAAGAGACTCTCCTGGAATTGTATATACAGCCTTCTAGAGACACTCATAGCCAGATCTGTCTACAATTTGAAAGGCCTTTGATATTTTTTTTTGACAGATAACTATTACAAGGAAATATCTCATCCTAAATGGCATAAACTTTCCAACTGGAAACTAAGAACAAATGTTACCAGTTATATTAGAAGTTACAGTGATTTCTTCATCAAATAGAAAACAAATCAATCAGGAGTGACAGCATTTTAGATTTGGCTTCAATTATCATACATAACAGTACAAGGAGAAGACGCTGGGTCAAAGGGTCTTAGAGTGATCAGAAGTTGAAGATTTAACAGAAAGGGGAAGAAAATGACAAGAAAATGCATCAGTAGATGTGGGAAGGTTTGTCTGCAAGCTTACACTGCTGGACATTCTGAATAGAACTGAACAGAATAAAACCGAACCAGGTTGGAAGAGACCTCAAGATCATCGCATCCAACCCATCATCCAACACCATCTGATCAACTAAACCATGGCACCAAGCACCCCATCCAGTCTCCTCCTAAATGCCTCCAGTGATGGTGACTCCACCACCTCCCTGGGCAGCACATTCCAGTGGGCAATCACTCTTTCTGTGAAGAACTTCTTCCTAACACCCAGCCTAAACCTCCCCTGGTGCAGCTTGAGACTGTGTCCTCTTGTTCTGGTGCTGGTTGCTTGGGAGAAGAGACCAGCCCCTGCTGGCTACAACCTCCCTTCAGGGAGTTGTAGACAGCAATAAGGTCTCCCCTGAGTCTCCTCTTCTCCAGGCTAAGCAACCCCAGGGGCCCAGAACTGGACACAGGACTCAAGGTGTGGCCTGACCAGTGCAGTGTACAGGGTCAGAATGATGCCCTGCTCCTGCTGGCCACACTGTTCCTGATCCAGGCCAGGATGCCACTGGCCTTCTTGGCTGCCTGGGCACACTGCTGGCTCATGTTCAGCCTACTGTCAACCAGTACCCCAGGTCCCTTTCTGCCTGGCTGCCTCTTGAGAGCCCAGAGATTCAGTGAAACAGGTACCAAGATAACACCTTGCATTATAAGATATGCAGAAGTTGTTGGCTTTGGGGTGGGTTTTTTTGGTATGGCATGCTTATTAAATTATTTTGTTAGCTGGCATTGCTGACAGGCTATGAAGCAATTTATTAATCTGAAAGGAGAATATTCTTATAAATTCCATTTGATGGATGTTGGTATCTCCCTACAGTTTCTACAGAGTGACTCCAAAGATGACATTTTTATCTTGTGAATGGATGATGTGACTTATTGATCATAAAAAATAATCAGTCAAACAGAAGATTCCATTTGCCACAGCGAAGAAGCTGGTTCCTTGTAATGTGTTTGTAAGACAGGATGAAAGATTGGGGGTAAAACTGGAAGATGATGACAAGGCATGCAGCAGCAAAGTGGGAGGAGTTTTCACAGTTGAAAAAGATTATTGATGGGTCTTAATTCAGTGTTTATGTGGAATTATTCACCTATGGTTCATTAAATGGGGAGTGTACTGCACTCCGTATGAAAAACACGAGGTGTGTGTATAGCAGGAGATCATCACCCTTTTTGTAAAGAGAAACAAAAATGTGCAAATGAAGGAAAAGGTGGACCCTGGGAATGGATTGACAGCTAAAATGGAGCAACACGAATCACAGGCTACAGGATTGCTTGACAGGGGATGTCAGAACATAACTAACATTTGCCCTGGGTTTGGCCGGGATAGGGTTAATCTCTTCCCTCCCACCTCTCCCCCAACCCTGATACCCCTACTTCCCAAGAATCTGGAAGGTGCACACTCAATAAGGGATGGGAGGGAAGCAGCCAGAGCAAGTTAGGGTGTTTGAAGAAAGCAGCAACGCATGGGGTTCTTGGTTTTCTCCCAATTTTCTTTCCCATCCCACCAGTGGGTGGGGAAGTGGTGCTATGGCTTTTTGGGGCTCAGCTGCTGGCTGGAGCTAAACCACAACACTCTCCAACATAGAGGAGATAACAGATTTTTTTTGTTACCCTCTTTTTGTTGTTCTCTTGTAGATACAGGAACTGTACTCAACCATGGACCTGAGCAGCAGCTGAAAAAAAATGCAAAAGAGCTGGGGGGGGGAAAAAGTGACAGATTGCTAAGGGCACAGTGAGAAAAATATCTGCAAAAAAACCCCAAAACATTTCCTGAAAGTTTGCAGCTTAAGAATTAGCTAAAAATTAGTTTGGTTCAGAGGGAAAAGTCAGTCAGCCTCTGCTTGTTCTGCTGTGATCATGAAAGCAGGAGTTTGTGTTTTCTTTGACAAGAGAGATGACTGCAGTAATACATGCCTCAAGACTGACTTCTACCCCTGAACCACGTTTAAATACCTTTCTGGCCATAAAGGGGTAACAGTATTTTTCTGTGTATATTCCTGATATAAAGCCTGGGAAGAAAAATGCCATCTCTTGTTGTTAAGACTTTGTGATACAGCTTAGCACTGTAGAACAGCCTGACTTAAATGTCCCTATTTTAATAAAAGTTGTGGGTTTCTCACCACCCCCCCTCTGGTCAGAGAATAAAGAATTCTCTAAAGACTGAATAAACAGTGCAGCAGAAGCACAAGGACATTTTAAGTAGGCAAGCTGAGAGTTACAAAAGGCATTAAAAGAAAATTTCCCTTCATTTAAATGGTTTACTTTCAGGCTAGGTCATGTTGAACAGGGAGAGCTAGAAAAAGAGTGCTTTGCACAAAGGCAGTGAACTGCAGGAAAGGGCCTTCAGTTCTGGCATTGTCAAGACTTCTTTTTAGGCTTGATAAGAAAATCACAACACAAAGTTCAGTAAAACTTGGGATGCACCACAAAATAAATGTGGTACAACAGATAAGCAGCAGAGGACTTCTGATGGTGCTCTGTTTAAGCTTGAAGCATTTTTAAGCAACCAGCAGCAGAACAAGAGGACACAGTCTCAAGCTGTGCCAGGGGAGGTTTAGGCTGGAGGTTAGGAAGAAGTTCTTCACAAAAACAGTGATTGGCCATTGGAATGTGCTGCCCAGGGAGGTGGTAGAGTCACCATCACTGGATGTGTTTAGGAAGAGACTGGATGAGGTGCTTGGTGCCATGGTTTAGTTGATTAGATGGTGTTGGATAATAGGTTGGACTCCATGATCTCCAAGGTCTCTTCCAACCTGGTTAACTCTATTCTAGGTCTTGCCTCAACTTCACAAACACTTAAGAGGATGTCGCAGAGCAGCTCCTGCTCATCACACAGAATTATTTGAAACCTTCTATTTCAAACACAGGCAGTCTAAGGAAGTCATTAAAATACAGCCTGAAGGGCTTTCCTCTCTATGTGGTATTGAAGACAGGCCCATTTTCATTAATGGTCATTAAAAAGACTTGATATTAATGACTTTTCACACTTAATTTCCTTTTCAGAGTCATAAATTATCTACGATTTGGAGTTCTACACTTGCCTCATTTGGTTGCAAGTATTCTGTTCTATGCAAGTAAAAAATGGAGACACTAAGACTAAAAAAAAGAAATGGCTTAGGCTTTCCTAATGTCTTAATAGACTGCATCTTGCAAGGTCTCCATGCAGAAGAGAGCACTAGTGCTTGCAGGGCTTTAGTAGTAATGATTTTACCCTTTAGTAGTAATGATTTCACCCTTTTATACTTGTGCCTGACACAAAGCCCAAACATCTATGAGAGTAAGTAGATTCCAAACAGTTTCTTGATGCTAACCAAAGTATACAATGCAATACACCAGGTGGAAAGAGACCTTCAAGATCATTGCCTCCAACCCAGCAACCAATAAAACCCACCAAAACAACTAAACCATGGCACCAAGTACCCCATCAAGTCTCCTCCTGAGCACCTCCAGTGATGGTGACTCCACCACCTCCCTGGGCAGACCATTCCAATGGACAATCAACTTGGTAAGAACAGATGGACAGATGGGCAGAGTCCAACAAGATGACATTTAACAAATCCAAGTGCCGGGTGCTGCACATTGGCCACAACAACCCCATGCAGAGCTACAGGCTGGGGTGGGAGTGGCTGGAGAGCTGCCAAACAGAGAGGGACCTGGGGGTGCTGATTGACAACCACCTGAACATGAGCCAGCAGTGTGCCCAAGAAGGCCAGTGGCATCCTGGCATGCATCAAGAATAGTGTGGCCAGCAGGAGCAGGGAAGTCATTGATCCCTGTACTCTGCACTGGTTAGGCCACACCTTGAATCCTGTTCTGGACCTCTCAGTTTAAGAAAGACATTGAGGCACTTGAACATGTCCAGAGAAGGGCAACAAGGCTGGGGAGAGGCCACAAGCACAGCACTGTGAGGAGAGGCTGAGGGAGCTGGGGTTGTTTAGCCTGGAGAAAAGGAGGCTCAGGGGAGACCTCATTGCTCTCTACAACTATCTGAAGGGAGGTTGTAGCCAGCAGGGGCTGGTCTCTTCTCCCAAGCAACCAGCATCAGAACAAGGGGACACAGTCTCAAGCTGCACCAGGGGAGGTTTAGGCTCAAAGTGAGGAGAAAGTTCTTCACAGAGAGAGTTGTTAGCCATTGGAATGTGCTGCCCAGGGAGGTGGTGGAGTCACCATCCCTGGATGTGTTCAAGAGGGGACTGGACGTGGCACTTGGTCCCATGGTTTAGTCATGAGGTGTTGGGTGACAGGCTGGCTTTGATGATCTTTGAAGTCTCTTCCAACCTTGGTAATACTGTGAAATACAACATGAAAAAGGAGACTTCTTGTCCTGATTCAATTACTGGGTTCTTATATTACCTCAGTGAAGTCCATCCACTGAAGTCCTTTTCCCTTGACACTTTACAAGCTTGTCTCTCCCTACCCAAACTCAATTTGAGAAATTTGGAAACTGACTGTTTTTTTCTTGCTTACGTTTTTCTCAGTGGAGAACAGAAAATGCTTTCATTTATTGTTGTCTTTTTACCCTATGGGTGTTTGGCTTATGTGTCTTAGTGAAAAATGTGACTCCTACCAAATAATTTCTTCACTGTAAAACCAAGAGTCTACACTGCACTCAGAACAGTGGGACTCTGGTCTCCTACTGGATCCTCTGGACACTGTGATAGAAAATATATAGATTCATAGAATCACAGAACATTAGAGGTTGGAAGGGACCTCCAGAGATCGAGTCCAACACCCCTGCCAAAGCAGGATCACTTAGGGTAGCCTGCACAGGAATGCATCCAGGTGGGTTTTGAAAGTCTCCAGAGGAGACTTCACAACCTCCCTGGGCAGGCTGCTCCAGTGCTCTGTCACCCTCACTGTAAAGAAGTTCCTCCTCACATTGAGGTGAAATCTTCCATGTTCAAGCTTGTACCTGTTGTTCCCTTGCTTGTTACTGCACACCACCAAAAAGAGATTGGATTCCCCCCACTTGACACCCACCCCTCAGATATTGATAGACATTGATCAGATCCCTCTTAGTCTTCTCAACTGCCCTAGGGTTCTCAGTTTCTCTTCTTAAGGAGATGATCAAATCCCCTAATCATCATAGACACAAACACTCTGCAACAGTAGATCAGGACACCCATATCAAACCTCTAGGAAACGTGTGAGCAGGAAGCTGACAAACACACCACTGAAGCAACCTGAATGTTGGCATGTGTTCACACACACATTTTCAAGGCTAAGCAAGGCAGCCAGAAATGTTTCTGTTTTGGGAGACTCTTGCAGTTTTCAGAGTAGAAGAAAAACCACCAGAACCAGAAAAAGTATATAACACAGGTTTATTTCTCACCAAACTCACCTGTTCCCACATCACACTCATTTTCTAGATAGATTTGTAGTCTGATGCTCTGCTTATTAGCACTCAGGTTGGGGATTTTGTGTAAAACTGGCAAAGAATAGAACAGAACAAGCCAGGTTGGAAGAGGCCTTCAAGATCATCATATCCAACCTATCATCCAACACCACCTAATCAACTAAACCTGAACACCTCCAGTGATGGTGACTCCACCACCTCCTCAGGCAGCCCATTCCAATAGGCAATCACTCTCTGTGTGTAGAGCTTCCTCCTAAGCACTACCTCTAGCCCCATTTCTTGGATGGCACCACAGAACCAGCCACTTGTAGTTCTGATTGCCTCTTAGACTGGAGAGACTGGAAGGTACAAGCTAAAGCCCTCACTGGGCAGACAAGCTCTTTGGGTAGATGCTCATTAAGATAATTTTTCTGAGTGCTAGCTGTATGGTCAGAAAAGAGCCCAGCTCCTGCCTCTGGCTGGGCTCTTTGGAGAGCAGAACCTAACAAAAAGTCTTTGTGACCCTTTTGAGAGGGCACAAAGCGACCACAGAGATTTTTAGAGGCTGTTCTTTGCTGATTGCAGATGCCAGTAGTGGTACAATCATCCCTGTTTTTGTGCCTGTGAAGCCTGACTGTAACAATCTGTTCATACACAGCTTTTTGCTTGCCCAAGCGAGCGTACAGCATTCCCTCATGTAACCTGAGGACAGTGCCGTCATTACCTGGATTTTTGCCTGTGTTCTGTAGTGAAACCAAGAATGTTTATAACCCCAGTTCAGATTGCCCATTATGCAAATAATAAATCACAGATGTTACTGCTTTGGTGTTCTAACCTAAATGCAGAACTGAGTTATGCTGCCAGTTCCCTTGGTAGCTGGTAAGGCAAACCTGACAGATAGCATTTTCAAAATCTCTGCCTAAATTGTTATTTTTCATATTTTATTTTTTTGAGATCAGTGTCCCAAATACAGAAGAAAAAACTGATTTAAAACTCTCCCTCACAGGAAGATTGCAGATCAATAACATCAGATGCCAGTGTGTCAAAAGAGAGAGAGTGGCTGTAATGGCCACTGCCATAGAGATTGTTTTATCAGACACAGGAAGATTCAGATAAAACACAACACCAAAACTACAGGAAAAAGACACCTTGAGAGGAACCAAGACTTAGAAATTCTGCTACTCACAGAAATCTTTGTTTGCTTCTCCCAGGCAGCCAGTACCAGAACAAGAGGACACAGTCTCAGGCTGTGCCAGGGGAGGTTTAGGCTGGATGCTAGGAAGAAGTTCTATACAGAGAGAGTGATTGCCCATTGGAATGGGCTGCCCAGGGAGGTGGTGGAGTCACCTTCATTGGAGGTGTTCAGGAGGAGACTTGATGGGGTGCTTGGTGCCATGGTTTAGTTGTTTAGGTGGGTTGGATTGGTTGATGGGTTGGATATGGTGATCTTGAAGGTCTCTTTCAACCTGGCGTATTGTATTGTATTGAATCTCAGTCTTCCATTCTATCCTTTTTTATGGAATAAAATAATCCAGCCACAAACATACCTGGTAACACTTCAAGCATCCTTTACATTTTTTTCCCCTCTCTGCAGCTCTGGCACAATCTGTCTCCTCACACCAGAATCACAGAATTGTTAGGGTTGGAAGGGACCTCAGGGATCATCTAGTTCCAAGCCCCCTGCCATGGGCAGGGACACCTCACACTCGATCAGGCTGCTCAGAGCCACATCTGCCCTGGCATTAAAAACTTCCAGGAATGGGGCTTCTACCTGTTCCAGTGTCTCACCACCCTCATGGGGAAGAACTTCTTCCTAACATCCAATCTGAATCTACCCATTTCTATTTTTGTTCCATTCTGCCCAGTCCTATCATTACCTAACACCCTAAAAAGTCCCTCCTCAGCTTTCCTGTAGTCCCCTTCAGATAATGGAAAGCCACAATTAGGTCTCCTCAGAGCCTTCTCTTCTCCAGACTGAACAGCCCCAACTCTCTCAGAAGAAACACCACCTCTGCTGTATTTCCCCCCCCCCCCATTTTCTGTAACATATCCAATGCACCCATAGAAACAGGTAAGTCTTTAGTCTTTAAAAGACAATCTCAGCATGCAGTCCTGAGGATACAGTGTTCTTGTCTCTTTAAGTTTACCTGCTCTTTAGCTGAGAAATTGCAAAGGCAGCCAAAGAGTTCCCAAGAGGCCTCTTGGCAGAAAGGCATCATAGTCCTGCAGTATAATGATATGAACTCTATGGTACTACAGCTCTTTTAGCATAACACTTTCCAAGGTGATTTTGGGTAACAAAATCTACCAACCAGCACAGAATCATGCAGGATTCAAGGGCACAGACAAAAACATCTAAGACTTCCTCTTTTCTTCTTGCTTGCTTGAAGGTGCTCTCAGCTCCATGTCAGTTGAGAATGAGACAACAGTTCAGCATTTTACAGAACTGAATACAGAATTAACCAGGTTGGAAAAGACCTTTGAGATCATCGAGTCCAACCTATCACCCAACACTATCTAAACAACTAAACCATGGCACTAAGGGCCTCATTCAGTCTCTTTTTAAACATTTCAGGGCTGGTGACTCCACCACCACCCTGGGCAGCACATTCCAATGGGCAATCTCTCTTTCTTTGAAGAATTTATTCCTAACATCCAGCTTAAACCTCCCCTGTCGCAGCTTGAAACTGTGTCCTCTTGTTCTGGTGCTGGTTGCTGGGGAGAAGAGACCAACCCCCACCTGGCTACAACCTCCCTTCAGGTAGTTGTAGACAGCAATAAGATCTCCTCTGAGCCTCCTCTTCTCCAGGCCAAGCAACCCCAGCTCCCACTTCAGA
The DNA here is from genome assembly GCA_015227895.2 of Colaptes auratus. NCBI lineage: Eukaryota > Metazoa > Chordata > Aves > Piciformes > Picidae > Colaptes > Colaptes auratus. The sequence goes on from CM026886.1 coordinate 10,978,334, forward strand.
CACAAGAGGATTCCCAGCAGGGTAAACCTGTGAGAGTATGTGGGACAGGCACTTGGAAGCCCTAAATATGAAGATGACCCTAAACAGGCCTCCTTTTGCTGATGTTGGAACACACAGAAAGACACCACCTACAATCTGAGGTGACCAATGAGGTTGGAAAAAACATTGCTGGCACTCCTTTGTTTAAACAATCTCACAGTATCTGTATGGCATGAGTAAAGTAGTTTGCCATGTATGGTAGTGGAGGGTTTTCCAGGTAGAAACTCAATACAAGTGAGGACAAAAGCCCTCTCTAAGCATGAGACAAGACCTTTGTAAAACTGAGCCCTGGAAAACAACCTTTGTGATTTTGCCCTGAGGGAACCTGTGGCAAAACTGAAAAACTTGATCCCTGGTGGATTGGGTCAGACTGGAGACCAGCTTTCCTAGTTTTCACATCTGTTTTGATGAAAGCAGCCTCACACAGAGCTTCTGGAAGTTCATTCTTGCAACAGCAGGTTGGGAGTCACTAACTGTGAAAATAAATGGCTGCTACAGCTAGGGATAAAATGACTGCTCTGAGGTTTCACAAAAGTAGTGTTTTCTGTTGAGAACCAGCAAGAGAATAACAACCAGCACTCTGACTCTTGTATCTAAAAGTCAAAAATCCACTTGACAGTCAGAAAAGTAACAACTGTTTTATGTATTTCTGGAATACCCAGATGCTGTGAATCTTGTGCAGCCTCAGGGAGTATCAGGTTACTTGATAGCAAGTGATTTGATATTCCAAAGAGAAGAATAACCTGACAAAATGATTTGCTAAAGAAACATTACCAGGAGCCTCCAACAGTTTCCATTTCTTTCTCAAGCAATGTCTCGGTGGTACACAAGGGGATGGACTGGAAGCACAAGCTTACCACCAGAAAGATCCAGACCAATGTATGTAACAGGCAGCCTATTGAACATAAGTATTTGATTCTTGTGCCACTAAAGAAATCAGTATTTCTTTATTGCCTAGATAATAAACTAAGTACTGTGCTGGAGATTAGCTGCACATGTGAGCATTTAAATCTGTAGGTATTTCAGATATAATTATATATAATTACTCTCAGATGTTGTGAAGATGGGGAGCAAGCTATTGACCCTGTGGCTTATAGGTAAATCTTGATTTTAAGAAATATTCTGGACTGTGCAAGGGCAAGGTGGTTTCAGCATACTCTTCAGGAGACAGTTACAAGGGCAGTGACTCTGTGCTCAACGTGGAGCAATGCTCAGCAAAGATACATTTGTGTAGAGCCACAGACAATTGAAACAAACCTGCCTGAGAGAGAAAGAAGATTCTACTTCTGTGCTATGAGCCATAAGGCAACTGGCTTCACACAACAGGCTGGACAGATGGGCAGAATCCAACAGCATGAGATTGAACACATCCAAGTGCCGGGTTCTGCACATTGGCCACAGCAACCCCATGCAGTGCTACAGGCTGGGGTCAGAGTGGCTGGAGAGCAGCCAGGTAGAGAGGGACCTGGGGGTACAGGTTGGTGGTAGGCTGAACATGAGCCTGCAGTGTGCCCAGGCAGCCAAGAAGGCCAATGGCATCCTAGCCTGCATCAGGAAGAGCGTGGCCAGCAGGAGCAGGGAGGTCATTCTGCCCCTGGACACTGCACTGGTTAGGCTGCACCTCGAGTCCTGTGTACAGTTCTGGGCCCCTCAGTTTAAGAAGGATGTTGACTTGCTGGAACGTGTCCAGAGAAGGGCAACAAAGTTGGTGAGGGGTTTGGACCACAAGCCCTGTGATGAAAGGCTGAGGGAGCTGGGGTTGCTTAGCCTGGAGAGGAGGAGACTCAGGGGTGACCTTATTGCTCTCTACAACTACCTGAAGGGAGGTTGTAGCCAGGCAGAGGTTGGTCTCTTTTCCCAGGCAGCCAGTACCAGAACAAGAGGACACAGTCTCAGGCTGTGCCAGGGCAGGTTTAGACTGGATGTTAGGAAGAAGTTCTATACAGAGAGAGTGATTGCCCATTGGAATCGGCTACCTGTGGAGGTGGTGGAGTCACCTTCATTGGAGGTGTTCAGGAGGAGACTTGATGGGGTGCTTGGTGCCATGGTTTAGTTGTTTAGTTGGGTTGGATTGGTTGATAGGTTGGACGTGATGATCTTGAAGGTCTCTTTCAACCTGGTGTATTGTATTGTGTTTCAATTTGTGGAATTTATAGCTGAAAGCTAAATAAAACCAGGTTTATCTCCCACTCTGGCTCCCCACCCATCAAAAAAATTCTTGAAACAGACTCCCTAGAAAGGTTTTGTTTTTTTTCGTAGATTATAGTTTCATAGTTTCATAGTTTCAGTTAGGGTTGGAAGGGACCACAAGGATCATCTAGTTCCAACCCCCCTGCCATGGGCAGGGACACTCTACCCTAGATCAGGCTGGCCACTCTACTTTAGAGGAAAGCCACTCTACTTTAGCTTGTAAAGCACAATCAGAGCTGAAATTAAATACTTCTGTTCATTGCTAAAATCCTTGTTCTCCAGTGTTTTATCCCAAAGATCAGGTAAAATGCGTCCAGAGAAGATGCTAGTCCCAAATGTTGCTTATTGTCAACTCCCAGTCCAGCCTCAAGGATGGAGTGTCTAAAGATGAAGTTGCAAACAAGATCTAACAACAGATAGGAACAAGCACAGATCTCCTTCCTGCTACAGGTAGTTGTAGACAGCAATAAGGTCTCCCCTGAGCCTCCTCTTCTCCAGGCTAAGCAACCCCAGCTCCTTCAACCTCTCCTCATAGGGCTTGTGCTCAAGACCTCTCACCAGCCTTGTTGCCATTCTCTGGGCATGTTCAAGAGCCTCAATGTCCTTCTTAAATTGAGGGGCCCAGAACTGGACAGAGGACTCAACATGTGGCCTAACCAGTGCTGAGTAAAGGGGCACAATGACTTCCCTGCTCCTGCTGGCCACACTATTTCTGATACAGGCCAGGATGCTATTAGCCTTTTTGGCCACCTGGGCACACTGCTGTCTCACGTTCAGCCATCTGTCAATCAGTACCCCCAGGTCCCTTTCTGTTTGGCAGCTCTCCAGCCACTCCAATCCTAGCCTGTAGCTCTGTATGGGGTGGTTGTGGTCACAGTGCAGCACCCGGCACTTGGACTTGTTGACTGCCATCCTGTTGGACTCTGCCCATGTGTCCAGCCTGTCAAGGTCCCTTAGAGGGTGGAAGTGCTCTCCAAATAGATCAACACCTGCTCCCAGCTTGGTGTCATCCACAAATTTACTGATGACTGACTCAATCCTCTCATCCAGATCATCAATAAAGATATCAAACAGGATAGGGCCCAGCAGTGATCCCTGGGGGACACCACTAGTGCCTGGCCTCCAGCTGGGTGGGTACACAAATCATGTTTCAAGAATCAGCACTGCCTCTTTTCTTAGCACTACCTTCTAACACAAATTCAGATTTGGGTCCCCTCTCAGGAGTAACAAAAAACAAGAACAATGCTTCGTGGCTTTGTGGTTATGGCTTATGTTAATGTTAAGGATGGTTTTAATCTGAAAAGCATTCAGAGTTATCTATCTATCTAAAAATCCCAAAATATAACAAAAATGCAATAGCTACTTTTGGTCAAAAGCAAACTAGTGGTGAGCTCTGTCCCACAAGTGAACAGGAGTTCCCATCATTTTGTGAGTAATGCCAGAGGTTCTGATACTTTTTGCATGTACAGAAGGTACTGAAGTTTACTGACTGCCAGAGGAACAATTAGTCCATGCTTCTGGCTGTTTGTTTTCAGCAGTTTTCAATATTAAAGTTGTATCAAATGCAATTTCATTTCAGTCTCTCTCAATTCAGTCTCTCTAAAGAAAATCCTGACACAAAATGCCTCCCAGGACTGAGCTCTCACTTGCAAGTTTATGGTATGGGCTAAAGCTCTGTGTGTGAATACACAGTGTCCTGAACACCTTGTTTTAACATCCTTATTTACTTTCTGCAGGTTGCCAGACTGAGATATTGCTCTGCTAAATTCAACAAATATTTCTTCTAAACCAGGGTAGGTTTTCTGGGCAGAGAGGCTTTGCAGAGGGACCTCGACAGGCTGGACAGCTGGGCAGAATCCAAGGGCATGAGATTGAACACATCCAAGTGCCAGGTTCTGCACATTGGCCACAGCAACCCCAGGCAGTGCTACAGGCTGGGGTCAGAGTGGCTGAGAGCAGCCAGGCAGAGAGGGACCTGGGGGTGCTGGTCGATGGTAGGCTGAACATGAGCCTGCAGTGTGCCCAGGCAGCCAAGAGGGCCAATGGCATCCTGACCTGCATCAGGAACAGTGTGGCCAGCAGGAGCAGGGAAGTCATTCTGTCCCTGTATACAGCACTGGTTAGGCCACACCTTGAGTCCTGTGTCCAGTTCTGGGCCCCTCACTTTAGGAAGGATGTTGACTTGCTGGAACGTGTCCAGAGAAGGGCAACAAAGTTGGTGAGGGGCTTGGAACACAAGCCCTATGAGGAGAGGCTGAGGGAGCTGGGGTTGCTTAGCCTGGAGAAGAGAAGACTGAGGGGTGACCTTATTGCTCTCTACAACTACCTGAAGGGAGATTGTAGCCAGGCAGAAGTTGGTCTCTTTTCCCAGGCAGACAACACCAGAACAAGAGGACACAGTCTCAGGCTGCACCAGGGGAGGTTTAGACTGGATGTTAGGAGGAAGTTCTATACAGAGAGAGTGATTGCCCATTGGAATGGTCTGCCCAGGGAGGTGGTGGAGTCACCATTATTGGAGGTATTCAGGAGGAGACTTGATGGGGTGCTTGGTGCCATGGTCTAGTTGTTTAGGTGGGTTGGATTGGTTGATGAGTTGGACACGATGATCTTGAAGGTCTCTTCCAACCTGGATTTATTGTATTGTATTCTGGCTTTTTTTCCCCCAGAAGTGTTCAGTGTTCTAGTTCTGGACTTGTCTCCAGGTCATAGGGCAGCTTTGCAAAATGCTTGAGAGAGGGTGAGTCCACAGCCCCTGAATACTGCTCCACTTACAGGCAATCTGCAAATAACAAATTTACAGTTCAAACCAGAAATTGGTTTCTCAGAAGGGGGTTTTCTAGGCTTTTTAAACTTTATTATTATTTTGGCTGTTGCAAGGAGTGCCTTGTTCCAGCCAACAAACATGACATTTTTACATTGCTGTGGAAATCCCTGAACTTCCATCTGCTTTATAGCATGTTGAATTCCTTTCTACTTGGTGAGATACCAGACTGTGGGCTGGTATCTCCATGTGACATGGGGAGAGCTGCAGTCAGTTTTCCTTTCGTAATACATGCTGTGAGGCAAAGGCATGATGTCTGTGGTCCTCTTCGCATAGTTGCACTCTAATTTTACCCATTGACCTCAAGGATGAGCAGAGGGCTGGAGCACCTCTCCTATGAGGACAGACTGAAAGAGTTGGGGCTGTTCAGTCTGGAGAAGAGAAGGCTCAGAGGTGACCTCATTGTGGCCTTCCAGTATCTGAAGGGGGCCTACAAGAAGGCTGGGGAGGGACTTCTTAGGCTATCAGGGAGTGATAGGACTAGGGGGAATGGAATGAAGCTGGAGGTGGGGAGATTCAGGCTAGATGTGAGGAGGAAGTTCTTCCCCATGAGAGTGGTGAAGCCCTGGAATGGGTTGTCCAGGGAGGTGGTTGAGGCTCCATCCCTGGAGGTGTTTAAGCCCAGGCTGGATGAGGCTCTGGCCAGCCTGACCTAGTGTGTGTTGTCCCTGCCCACAGCAGGGGGGTTGGAACTAAATGATCCTTGTGGTCCCTTCCAACCCTGACTGATACTATGACCCCTGACACCATTCTGGTTTCTGCATTAAACCAATTTCTTCCTCTGCTGGAAACTGCAGGTTGCTTTCAGTCTGCCAAAGACTGCAATTCCTCCTCCAGTTCTGTTTTTCTGCCTTTCAAAGGGAAACATACATTTTGTTGGTTGGATATTCTCCCACAGCTTTCCTTCCACTCCTCAGATTTCCACATACTAATACACGCTTGTGGTTATTTTCACAGCATCTGCAAAGAACAGAAAGCTTGGTACCCAATACAATCCCTGTAGAAGCTTTCCCTTTCTAAAAAATGAAACACTTAAATGTATCCAGCCAAATCTTTTCCCCCTTCCTTTCCATGACCTTGGACTGCAGCGCTGGCTTCCCATACAGAAGGGAAAAAAAAAAAGAGCTTTGCAGCAAACAGTCCGGGAAAAGAAATTAGCTAAGATCTTGATACCATAAGGCCTAAAGAGTTTCCACATGTTTATGAGAAGGGAACTTAGAGTACTGAAAACACAATGCTCACATCATGCTTTTGCAAGCTTTCCGTTTTTCATTTGTTAAAAATACCCTCACAGACTTTCCCATAACTAAATGTTCACGTCTGCATGCATCACGTCTGGTTCGTGTATGCAAAGCTTCCAGGAAGGCCACGCTCTGAGGGGGATGCAGTACCAGCGATACCGGATACCAACATGTTGGATGACAGCAGTTTTAGGTTCTGCCCCCAGCAGAAACGCAGAAGAGGTTGTTAGAGCTTTAGAAACTCATCAGCAACATGCGAATTAGCAGCCACTCACGTCAAAACAATTGTTTCTGCAAATCTCACGTGCAAATCAAATGTGTGAAACGGTCTGGATTGGAAATGAGAGCATTCCGGCTGAGGCACATGATGATGGGAGAAGTGGCTTGCATTAGCAAAAGGAAAGTGTAATTTAAGATGTGGTTTAGAATCACAGAATTGTCAGGGTTGGAGGGGACCTCAAGGACCACCTGGTTCCAACCCTCTGCCATAGGCAGGGACATCTCACACTAGATCAGGTTGCTCAGAGCCACATCCAGCCTGCCCTTAAAAACCTCCAGGAATGAAGATTTCACCACCCCTGGGCAACCTGTTCCAGTGTCTCACCACCCTCATGGGGAAGAACTTCTTCCTAACATCCAACCTGAATCTACTCCTCATTTTGATGCAAACTTTCCATGACTCCATAGGAGTCAAGGTGAGATGCACAGTGAGTGCTACCTGAAGGTTTTGGTGAGCCCAGGAATAATGTCACACAGTCATTCGCATAGGACACTTTCATTGTTATGGAAATGGCAGCATTATTTAGGCCATGAGAAGTCAGTTCTGGGATTATATCTTAGTATTTTCATGAGGGTTTACTTTGTTTACTTGGTTAGTCTCCTAAGGTACCTGCTGAAATGATAAATAATAACATGCCCCTATGCTTTCCTTGGAAACAGGGGAAAAAAAATGAGCCTTTTGAGTAACAAGATGTCAATAAAATGACCTTAAATTTAGACTGTTGCCAAAAAAGTTGGTACAGGGAAAAGTGTTCTTATTCAGGTTTAGGAAGGGTTTGGTGAATTTTATCTGTTTTGAAGACCCTTCAGTGACCTTACACTTAATTAGCACTGTCTGCTGAAGAGTGAGACAGCTGAAGTTCTGTTCACTGAGAAGAAAACCAGGCTGACTCTCCCTTCTTAGCCAAGATATACAGCCTTTCAGTAGTATGTTCATACTATCACAATCCTACTTCACTAGCTTGGCTGTGTCCTTACTAGCCTGGCATGAAGTTCTTGGCTTTGTCAGCCCAAACTGTTTTCATACATAGCGTCTCATCTGCATTTCTTTCATGATCTGTCACTATACCCAGCTTTGCATCTCTCCTTTTATCCCCAGGAACGGCAGAACTGTTCTGTTCCCTGCTTCACTTTTCAGTACTCAACACAAATGCACTACTCACGTTCACAGGAGTTTGTCCTCAGACCTAATATCAACCAACCCAGCCAGATGAAAGGAAGTCATGTCTCCTACAGACATACATCATGCCTACCTCCCAGTGTCACACAAAATCAAAGAGACAAGGGACCTATGAATTTGAGACAAATGGAATTCATAAGTAGCTCAACATGCCCAGAAGTGGTTTTTTTCTCAGTGACTGAAGCCAGTATTCAGGTTCTGCAGTACCAATATATTCAAGTGGCCTGGGAATGTGTGTTTGCTGCATAACCTGTAGCTCCTGATTCTAGCTGATTCTGAGAGTGCTCTTACACCACTTAGAAGAACATACTTGGCAGGGTGTTTTGATCTAAATGCGCCTATTGAAAGGCTGGTTAGAGTGTGGTGAAGGTGGTGACATATATGTATGCATGCATCACAGAATCTATCTGGTTGGAAGACACCTTCTGTGACAACCTTCAAGATCATCTAGTCCAACTTTTGACACAGCACTGAAGGGTCAACAGTAAACCATGCCCCTAAGCATCAGGTCCATGCTCTGCTAAAGACACCCCAGGGACAGTGACTCCACCACTGCCCCAAGCAGATAATTCCTGTGTTGGATAACACTTTCAGTGAAGAAATATTTCCTACTATCCAGTCTAAACTTACTAAGAAGAGCACATTACTCAGACAAGAAAGCATTCTACCCTGTTTGCAACAAGTACTCCATCTTCTAGAGAGGATATCTCTGCAAATGTCAGCTCCACTCAGGTAGCTTGGTGGAGTATCACAAGGGACAGCAGCAGCTACAGCCACAGCTGAAATCTCACAGCTCTCTGGTTGCATCATTTCTGCTTTTGAAACCTCTTTCTCTTCCCTGCTTTTGAGATTCTTACTCTTAGGGAGAGAAAAGCTTCACAGAGAAGGAAATGCACTCTCTAGAAGACAGCTATTATTTCAGAAACGAAATGAGTCTTACCTTGAAGTTCATCATCATGCAGTATCTAAATGACTGGAAAAAGTCAGAAGAGAAAATAATACATCCTGCTACATTTATCTCTTCAACCACCTCCCTAGTGGGCCCATTGCCTTCATAAAAATCAGCTGGTTTTTTATCAGATTCAGCTGTGAAGATACACGGGTCATCCTGTTGCATTTGTCAACAAGCTCCATCTTCATTAGAGCTCTATGGCTGCAAGCTTATTGTATTTCCTATTACTGCTTGCAAAGGCTGTGTGAAGAAACATTGTTAGAAGGTCATTAAGAGCCCTAGAATACACCTTCTTTAGGGAAAGAAATCTGTTAGTAGCAAAATTTTCAAAAGAGGTCCCTTTACTGCCTATTCAGTGAAGATCAGAGACTCATGAAAATCTGACTGAAAACGATATAAGGGGATCTTAGCTGTGAATTTTAGCCTGCAGGCACTTCTCTCCTCTAGGAGAATTTGTCTAGTAATATGAGTCTTAGGTAACTGTATAATTGAATTTCTCTTATAATTAAAAATTAGATAATACCCTGTGGTGTCCTAATTGAACTGTGGCTTTTTTTGGGGTTCTTTTCTCCTGTGATTTTAATACTGACAAAGGTGATCCTGTCATTTGCATAACCAAATGAGTATGGTGGTTCTGCATCAACTGCATAGTAACTGTAAATCCTAAAATGTAGTCTGGGCCTATGGAAACATGTGTAGGGAAATAATTTGCTCTTTCAGAAGTAGATGTTTCATAGTTTCAGTCAGGGTTGGAAGGGACCACAAGGATTGTCTAGTTCCAACCCCCCTGCCATGGGCAGGGACACTCTACACTAGATCAGGCTGGCCAGAGCCTCATCCAGCCTGGTCTTAAACACCTCCAGGGACGGGGGCCTCAACCACCTCCCTCAACAACCCATTCCAGGGCTTCACAACCCTCATGGTGAAGAACTTCCTTCTCACATCCAGCCTGAATCTCCCCACCTCCAGCTTCATTCCATTCCCCCTAGTCCTGTCACTCCCTGATAGCTTGAAAAGTCCCTCCCCAGCATTCTTGTAGGCCCCCTTCAGATACTGGAAGGCCACAATGAGGTCACCTCGGAGCCTTCTCTTCTCCAAACTGAACAGCCCCAACTCCTTCAGTCTGTCCTCATAGGAGAGGTGCTCCAGCCCTCTGATCATCCTTGTGTCCCTTCTCTGGACGCATTCCAGCACCTCCATATCCCTCTTGTAATAGGGGCTCCAGAACTGGAGGCAGTACTCCAGGTAGGGTCTCACCAGAGCTGAGTAGAGGGGGAGAATCACCTCCCTTGACCTGCTGGCCACACTTCTCCTGATGCAGCCCAGGGTCTGATTGGCTGTTGGATGTTGCTGTTGGCTCTGAAGCGCATGCAGAAGCCTATACTAGGCATAAGCATGTGACATTTTCCAAATGGCAGTGCTCACTAGAGGTAATTCATGAGTTCTTGAAGATTTCAGTTTGATTTCTCTCCCCCCCCCATCTGTTGGTGAAGATGTTACCAAAATGATTGTGCAACCACATATTTTGACTCTGAAATGATTGCCTCAAATACCACTACAAAAAGGTGGTAAACTGAGTCACGGAGTATAGATCAGCAGCTGAGAAAAAACACGAACCCTCTTTATCCTGAGACTCTTTTAATCAGGTAAAGCTTAAAAACAAGCTTCCAGACTAAGCTGTGCTACCTCAAATCCAGACTGTCCAGTTGAGAAACAGGCAAGGTCCGAAATAAGGAACTGTGTAGCTGATGGTTGATGCTGAATGATGGAGACGTACCATTAATTTATAAGCAGCATCTCTGTTAATAATCCAAGAGGAGGACCTGGGAAATAGAATAGAATAGAATAGAATAACCAGGTTGGAAGAGGCCTTTGAGATCATCATGCCAACCTATAATCCAACACTATCTAATCAACTAAACCATGGCACCAAGCACCCCATCCAGCCTCTTCCCTAACACCTCCAGTGATGGTGGTTCCACCACCTCCCTGGGCAGCACATTCCAATGGCCAATCACTCTTTCTGTGAAGAACTTCTTCCTAACATCCAGCCTAAACTTCCTTTAGCGCAGCTTGAGACTGTGTCCTCTTGTTCTGGTGCTGGTTGCCTGGGAGAAGAGACCAGCCCCACCTGGCTACAACCTCCCTTCAGGTAGTTGTAGACAGCAATGAGGTCTCCCCTGAGCTTCCTCTTCTTCAGGCTAAACAATCCCAGCTCCCTCAGCCTCTCCTCACAGGGCTTGTGCTCCAAAACCCTCCCCAGCTTTGTTGCCCTTCTCTGGGCACATTCCAGCAACTCAACATCTTTCCTAAACTGAGGGGCCCAGAACTGGACACAGGACTCAAGGTGTGGCCTAACTAGTGCTGAGTAAAGGGACAGAATGACCTCTCTGCTCCTGCTGGCCACACTCTTCCTGATACAAGTCAGGATGCCATTGGCCTTCTTGGCCACCTGGGCACACTGCTGGCTCACGTTCAACCTACTATCAACCAGTACTCCTAGGTCCACTTCTGCCTGACTGCTCTCCAGCCCCTCTGACCCCAGCCTGTAGCACTGCATGGGGTTGTTGTGGCTAGGTTGCATAGAACCTGGCAATTAGATGTGTTAAATGTCATGCCGTTGGACTCTGCCCATCTGTCCAGCCTGTCAAGGTCCCTCCTGATGTCAGAAGAGGCTGAATCTCTTTTATATAGATACTGCCTTCTTACAGAGTTCTCCTTCACCATCCTCTGTCAAAAGGATCCACACATATATGCTGTTATGGATTGGATTAGGCAGCAGAGGCCGATTTTGTGTTTTACTGGGGTTTTTTTGGTCGTTTCTTTTTCATTTGTTTGCTTGTTTGGTTTTTTTTCAGTAGTGCTGAAGAATTCACCTACAGGAGAAGGAGTAATTGTATTCATGTTAGAAGACATTCATACTCCTCCCTGAGGGTGACAATAGACTGTGACTTCTTCTCAGATGATGACATCCCTTGGGGTCTTACACATATGAGTCAGGATCCTTAATTCTGAATTTCTTAATTGTTTTTCATTCACTTTCAGATTTTAATGGGACAGCTGACACCAGAGATACCTAAGCAGACTGCATACGTGGCAGTGATGCCTACACAACAGTTTGCAGCACAGCATATGTTCCTCATCTTCAGACCTTTACACCCTCTCTAAGTTTCAAGGAAGATGAGTTCTCTTGCTGTAATCCCTGTGGTATCATGTGGGCTATGATGGAAGTCTGTACAAACTAATGATGTCTAAAGTGATTTCATCCCTCAGAGAACTTTGTTTGACAGCTGTTAAGGGTGAAAACAACTTTAGAGCAATCTAACAGATTGAGGACTTTGGAACTAAAAAATCTCTTTACTGCTACAGAGTTGAGTAATGGAAGTAGAAACACATTCCTGTTAAAACAGAAATGAAGTTCCCCACCTTCAAGCCCAGCAGAAATCTCTCCTGAGTGTCAAAAGAATTGCCTCACTGCTCAGCCTTGGTGCAGCGCTGTATGCCCTGGACCCGAGTCAGGTCAGAATGTATACTGAAAATCTCCTCAGAAGGGCCCCTTGAAGTTGTTTCCTTTCTGGCCTCAAGAAGCTCAAAATGACCATGCTGGCTCGTTTCCAGCACACAGAGTGCCTATAAATCTCTATGAAGTTATTGATAGATGCTGGTACTTACTCCAAAAGATGAAGACAAAACTAAAGTTGCCATGAATTTATTAGAGACACTATTTTATGTGACATACAATGACCTACCTTGCCTTTGTTCCAAAATAAAGGCTTGCTAATGTCCTAGAGCATCTCCTGGAATTTTCAGAGGGCACCAGGACCATGCTTCAGCAAACAGTTCCTGCTTTTCTCAAACAGCCTGAGATGCTTGGTGGAAGTGAGGCAGTGAGGAGAGCAGCTCTGTCAGCATGGCACTCACTATAGTCGCACACCCAGGTTACTTCACATCACACTGCCAGGGTGTGGGGGGTGAGCTGCTGGTTCTGTGACTGTGCATGAACCAGCACTGGCATGATTTTTTCCCCTCTGAGGAGCTCTCAGTAGTGCTGTGGTGGTGTTTATGTCTCTGTGCTAATGCAGAAGACTTGGTTTGAGTGTGTCCAATACTTTGCATGAGTACTACTAGTCTCTTCTTGTCACTGTGGGAGCAATGACTACCAAAATAGCTCGCCATTTGGGAATCTGCTGTCAGCCTTAGAGTATTGTTGCACCATTTTACCTTGGTTTTGTAATTAACTTTGTTTAACTGCCTGAGACACAACCCAGGAGAATGGCCAGTGGTCTGCAAGACAGGAGTGCTGGGGGGGTTATTTCAGTCTGTCCCTGGTTTGCACTGCAGCTTTGAGTAGACTGACGTAGAGATGCAACAGCTCAGGACAACTCTTTCCTGGGTTGTGTAGATAGATAGAGGTACAGATATCAACATACAATTATTGCCTCATCAGTAAGCTTAAGGTTAACACAGAATCACAGAATTATTGAGGCTGGGAAAGACCTCTGAGATCATCAAGTCCAGCCTATGAACTAACACCAGGACATCAGCTAAACCATGCCACCAAGTGCCACATCCAATCTTTTCTTAAAGACCCCCAGGGATGGTGACTCCACCACCTCCCTGGGCAGTCCATTCCAGTGCCTTTCTGTGAGGAAGTGCTTCCAACCTAAACCTCCCCTGGTGCAGCTTCATACCATGTCCTCTTGTCCTGTCAACAGTTGCCTGGGAGAAGAGCCTGACCCCCACCTGACTACATCATCCTTTTAGGTAGTTGTAGAGGGTGATAAGGTCCCCTCTAATACATAGCACTTGGTTACTAGGATATGAGCTTACTCATTAAAAGCACCCAGGTGACAGATGTTGTGGGAAGGACTTTTCCTTGGTGTTGTGGAAGCGGTGGCATGTGAGATCCTCCCCCACAACCCTGCATGAAAGGCTGCCACTGGGCAGTGCTTCACTGCACCGTGTTCCTTGCACCCATGTGTGGGGTTTGGCTGAGGGCTGCAGCACATGGCCGTAGGGGAGCACATATATCTTGTGCTGGGAGGCACTGTGGCACAGAGACAGGAGAGGTTCAGGCAAAAACTATGAAGTGGGAGTGAGCAGCATGAGTTAGTCAAAGTAGAGCATATAGCAGAGCTCAGGGAAGTAACAAAAAGCTTTGAATAATAATGTATCTAAAGATAGATTTGCATGCATCTCATAAGAATGTATGTTTCATATGTTCTTATGACTAGATGGCAAACTGTTTGAGCAAGAGTTACTCCCTGAATATTTTTCCCCTGTGGAAAAAAAGTGAGGCACGTTTATTTTCTTGGGAATCACAAAAGCAGGTTCAAGGCTCAGCTCAGGAGCCGATCCTGGACTGGACAGCTTCAGTCACTGCGTCATTGTGAGATGCATGGCAACTTGAAAAACATCATGTTTCATGATTAGAGCTCCCCTTCTCATGGCCCACTGCTCCCATAAAGACAAATGTCATCCCCAAATGTCAATATTTTAGAAATAAAAACCTCTGAATAGGTTGTTATGAGGAGCATTTTTTTGTCAGGCTTACTTTCCTAATTAGAAGTTACCAGGGCTTTACCAGAGCAGTCTCAGGGTGTTTATGAGGGGTATTGAACAAAGCACAGCCTTATGCTAACAGTGAATGTCTGTCCTTATTAGCCACAGCTAGTGGTAAAGTCTCTCCATTTCTTCACCGAGAGAGTCGTTCATCATTGGAATGTGCTGCCCAGGGAGGTGGTGGAGTCACCATCCTGGAGGTGTTTAAGAGGGGATTGGATGTGGCACTTGGTGCCATGGTTTAGTCATGAGGTCTGTGGTGACAGGTTGGACTCGATGATCTTCGAGGTCTCTTCCAACCATTGTATTTTGCCATCCATGGATTTGGTCATGATTGTGGATGTGTCCTTGTGAGTGCAAAAGATGAAGTTTGCTTTTTCTTTTCCTTTTAGCTGAAAAAAAGTTGCATGGCAGAAAGCTATCATAACAGCCAAGCAGAGGGACTGTCTGCAAGAGGGAAATGCAGTTATCTTCCCTAACAGGAGAAGAGTGTATTTAGAAGCACTTAGAAGACCAGCACAGATTTATTTATGGTAACAGAAATACAAACCTGAATCTTGCCACCAAAAAAACCCTCCTCAAAACAGAAAAGAAAATTCAATTTAAAAGGTGAAAGTCCCAAACAAACAAACAAAAAAAAAAAGCCAGGAGGTCCTTTTTGGCCCACATCAAGTTCTCTGAAGAAACTCTGCCAGGACCATTTCCCTACAAATCTGCTTCTCCATGTTGTTAGTTTGTCTTACCACAGCAGTAGACAAAAAGGCAATGACTCTCAATCTGTTAGGCCATTATTATTTCATGTGTGGGGGTGACATTGCCACTTGATGATGCATGGTGATGATGCATAATGGCCTGGTGACGCGAGTGGGCTGGCTTGATGCTGCCTGTCACCGGAAAACCCTGCAGCTGTGGCTGTGTGGTGTAGCAGTGGGATAATTTTAAGTGCAAGCAGAGGCATAAAGGTGTCATCATCTGCTTGTGGGGCACTGAATAAACTTTCAGGGCATGAGGAGTGACATATTGGTGTTGTGTTCAGGAACTAGCTGATGATCACTGAAACCACTAAGTATACCCAAATAAGCTGTGTAGAGTGCTGCATCTTAGTGCTTTAATGCTGAGGTAGATGCCAAGTCTCAAAATATTCTGTTTCTAGTCTTGTATATGAAAGAGAAGGGCCCAAGACTGACTGTGGCACAAGAGAAGAAAGATGTTTTTTCTTGTCTTTTTCTTTAATAGATCTCTTTATAGTATGTGAGTGCTCCAGAGGAGGGAAGCATTATAGTGAATAAGCACCTCCATCTTCTCCTTATTGGGAGGATTATGGAGGCAAAAAACCCTACTAATTTATATTCTTCTGCTGGGTTCTTAACTTTCCCTCTATCTTTGCACCATACTATTTTGCCAGGTAAAGTAAGCTGAGCTACTGCAGGCTTTTTCCCCAATATGATTACTGTATCAACTACAATTTAACTTCGTCTTCAACTTGCGATGTTGTGATGCCCTAGACATGTCAAAAAGGATCTCATTACCTATGCTCACTAGTCCTTCACCTCCTCCTCCGCAGCTGGACATAGAAAGGCACAGCCAAGTACCTCCAGATCCTGACTGAGACAAACTTCTGTTCTTGTTTTCTCTATTTCAGCATGGTTTCCCAATTCAGTATCACCTACAGTTGATGTTGCACAAGCTCTGTTGTCTACCAAGTTTTCCAGCCCTGTCCACCACAGACATGAACTAGGGCAGACCTCATCTGGAAGTGTGCAAAAAAAGCCTGGATGAGGCACTTAGTGCCATGCTTTAGTTGATTAGATGGTGTTGGGTGATAGGCTGGACTTGATGATCTTGAAGGGTTTTTTTCCAACTTGGTTCATTCTGTGATTCTGTGAAATGAAACTCCATGCTGTCCCACACATGAGCCATTTACAGCACTGCCTGTAATTTCCTACCACTGTTGCAAAGTCAAATATTACTGATATCTTAAAGCAGTATGTATTGTTCAATATATATAACCAGCATATAAGCTTTATAATAATCACAGCTGCTTTCATCATGGGGCTAATTATCCTCCTCTGCCACCTTCAGCTCCTCTGTTGGCTGTTGAATAGGGGTTGTTGTTTCCTACCACAGGAGATGAAGTCTCCAAGGCCCTGGTGGGTGATGACTCCTTTTAGAGTCATTGCCTCATTTTTGCCTCCCTGTCCATCCCAGTTTTGGATGGAGAAATCTGGTGCAGTTCTGCCCAACACGCTACTATAGGCGTTGGGCAAAGAGCTCTCCTTTTGGGTACCATTTTGCAGTGCTGCATGTGAGTCCTCAGCTATCATTCTGGAGCATTTTGATGCCAGTTATTTAATGGGAATATTGTTGTGGCTGCTTGCAGTGCCCCAGGTCAGCTCTGCCATAAAATACAGAGGGAGACATCTTATGCCTCCCATGTGAGCTACCTCTATCCCTGAAGTCTCTCAGACAAAAGTGATAATTTTAATTTCCAAACTCTCTTTTGCATTGCTTTTCAGCACTTCTGTTCAGAAGTTACAGCATCTGTTTTCTCTGTGGCTCCTCCATGAATTGCTTTTATGAACATAAACTCAGCCAAAACAGAATTTATTTGAAAAAAAAAAAAAAAAAAGAAAAAGAGAAACAAAAGGAAATTGGGAGGGGGAAAAAAAAAGAAAGAAAAAGAAAGGTTTATTTATCATTCAGCATAGATTTATTTACATTCCTCCGGAGTTAAACTGCTCAGCACTGTGGTAAAAATAAAGAGAATTACGAGTAGCTCCCTTTCATGAAAATCAATCTTCTGTCTATTCAAATTCCCTGTTACCATGAACTTGCTGTCTAGAGAGAGATGCAAGAGTCCTACTTGGTTCTCAGCAGTTTTCTCCAGGTAAACATAGAGCAGAAGCTGAATCCATCACTTGCCCTGACAGTTGGCTCATTGAGGTTATTATCCTAAGTGTGATTAACAACTGCTTCTCAAATGTGCAGTTACCTATTTCAGATATTGTCTTGCACAGTTTGCAACATCTCAGCAGAGAAAAAGTTATGCAGGCATCAGCTTTCTCAACTTTTCTTTTCTAATACTTTTCCCTTTGAGCAATTTCAACCCCCCCTGGACTCAGCTTAACATTTGTCGAGCCTGAATCTTGCAGCAACTTTTTGATTGTGTTTGCTGGAGATGGGTCAGAGGTGGAAACCTTGAGCTGACCCCACTCAAACTTTCTCAGATTTGAGGTCTGAAGTATCTCTGACTAACAAAATAACACCTAAAATGCACCAACTCTATGTTTTTGTAAGAGACTTCTTCTGCTTCCTAAACTCCTAAAAATGTAAGAAACAAAACTAAATCACTGTAAGCATTCAGACAACTTCATGTGAGTCACATGGGAAGTGTGCAACTGAATGCAATTTTTTTACCCACTGGCTTCTAAATTTGGTATGAAGTGTACTGCTGGAATTAAGATACTTCAGTTAATGAGGCTGCCTTGTCCTAGCTTGCCACAAATTAATAATGCAATTAGGAGAGGCTGTCTGGCAAATAAGCAAAGTGTCATTGTGGGCTGTAGGAAGAATTCTTTTTGCCACATCTCAGAAAATGGAGGCAGCTTTTCTGTGAGGCTCATCTGTACAAAACCCTGCTCTTGTCAAGGCCAGATGGGAGGCAACTGATCTATGCTGAGAGCTGTTCTGAGAGATGCTGTTAGGCTGTAAGTGATGCTCTCCTTGGCAGCCTCTTTCAGAGGGCTCAATCTTATCAACATTGAGTATGTGACCAGACAAGCCTTGCACGTGGGTTGATGGACAATTGCATGCCTTAATGTCCATGAGAAGACATTGCAGGCCTGCTCCCAGCTTGATGGTCCCCATGAAGCAGCAGCATTTCACTCCCTGTGATTCTTACTCTTTATTGAGCTTCTGCTTGATGATTTTGGTCCTGGACAGATGCCTTCATGTATTATAACATTAAAAGATAATTTCTCCTAGCCACTTTTAGTGTCTCCACGGTTGTTGGTTCCATTCCCTCCAACAAGGCACTTCTGGTGGAAGATTATTCTCTAACCTCATGTAAGCACAAGATGAATCTATTTCTGCAGACTCCTTTCTCTGACTGCTTACCTTAGGTCAGCTAGCCTAGACTAGACATGCACCTTCATGGTGGCTAAGGCTACGTGAGAGAAGAGCCATCATGAGTATTCTGAGGTCTAAATCCCTAAATTCAGGCTTGGATTAGAACTGCCATTTGTAAAATAAGAATCATCATTTCAAGGTTTTGGGTTGGGATAACTGCTGCTAAAAATGCTTACCTAAACCATCTCATGGCTGATAAATTCAGTGAAGCTCAGCTGAAGGTTCAGCATTAGGGCCTGCCTGCTCGTTGCTCCATATCATCCTTCCCTTGGTATAACTGTTGTGATTAGTTCATCCTCCCCTACAAGTCTGGGACAAGGAGAAATACATAGCAGAAATGGAAGCCTTTATTTGTGCAGGGCTGAAGTCTCATCTGTCAGGATAGTCATGCTGATCCAGAGCTAACTAATTGCTCTTTTGGCTTCGAACTGGGGAGGGTTTAATGGTGAAAACAAAGCACTTCAACCATGCTTTCCCCTATTTTCCTAAAGGATGAGTGGCCAGACCATTGTGTGGATCTTTCTCCAGTTCCATTACTTTTATCAAAGCAAAAGCTGGCAGCTATTTTTATGGGGAAAGTCATATGGCTTGTAGAGTAGTTTAGTTTCTCAAAGCAGTCCAGGGGATTTCAGACACATACCTTCCATTTGCTTTAATACACTCTCACTGTAATGAAAGGTATGTGTCTGAATCCCCCAGGCTGCTTTGGAAGTCTCAGCCAGAGAGTCTGATTTAAAACCCACTGATATCAGGTCTCTCCACTGACGTCAATGGGTTTTGGATGGTCCCAGCATGAAAGAGGTGTCTTTATTGGATATGCCTATAAAGCAGAGTCTAAGCCAGCTCACACTGACCCATTTTTAATTTCAGGCAGACTTTGCTAGTCCTTACTAATGGCCACAGCCATAGAGCAGTGGCATTTTCCAGGTTGCCTGGTGATTAAACAACCACCAACACAGTGAAGTCTTTAGAAACTATTAGACACGGATCAGGGCAGGGAGTAAGGTTGCCTGAGAGACATTCATTGTGATTACAGGGGTCAAAAAAGATTCCCAGAAACAGAAGATGGAAGCTTAAGATGAATCTGAAGAGCAGAAACATGTTTTACATGCTCTTTATACACAGCTGACTTTCTGGGCTACTTTTCTTCATCTACTTCTGAAACAGTCAAGATTAGATTCAGCTAAAAGGAGAGGAATAGAGGACACTGGAAAGCCTTTCAGGGTTCTGTTTGCACTTAAGGTTAAGCTGCCTCTCAGGAAGATTCCCCCACAGATCAGACCAGTGGAGACTGTTTTCCTTTGGAAATAGAAAGAAGGGAAAAGAATGAAGGCCATGGGAAACATGGAGTGTTTGTTTTTCTTTGTGTATGGGCTGTGGTCCTCTCTCTCAGGTCACTCAGTGCAGTGGCAGTGCAGGCTATTTCTTCTACATTTCTAACCATGTGTCTTCATTATCTGTGGATATCTGCAAGGCTGACTCTTTGTTTCTATAAAAAGATGACAACTTTTTGAACAGTTCTTGTGTTTCCAACTTTTCCAGGCAGACTCAGATTAAGAAACTGTCTCCACCTGGGTATTTGATGCCTGTTCTTTAGCCTATTTGACTAAACAATGCAAGTTAATGAAAATAATTGAAACTTTAGACAGTTCTAACCCAAATGCAAAGTCTGCTCAAATAAAGAGTTCATTTCTCAGCAGTGCAGTGTTACTCCACTGGCAGTCACACAGAATTATATGGCCACAGAATACAAAGGAGCCTTCCATGAAGCTGGAAAACAAAGAATTAGGGAAAATTTCCAACTTGGCACCTTTGGCTTCTGCCTAATTGCAGTTCTACTGATTCACAGGTATATGTCTGGGATTAGTGTACATGTCTGTTTACATACACATGTGTACACCCAACTATACTTGCACACACCTCCCCTGCCCTCTTATTTAGGAACATGAATCCAGCTTGTTTTTGCAGAAAGTCCCTCACATTTTATGTAAAGCATGGGTAAGCTGTCAGAGAATGGTGTCCTTAGATTGCTATGACAGGTTGTGGTAGGTTAAGGGAAATTAAGAGTTAATTGGTATAACCACAAAGAGAGTCCACCAAAACTTAGAGAGTCCCAAGGGGACAGACAATATGTCCCAGGATATTGTCCCTGGACAGATGGGCAGAGTCCAACGGCATGAGATTGAACACATCCAAGTGCCGGGTTCTGCACTGTGGCCACAACAACCCCAGGCAGTGCTACAGGCTGGGGTCAGAGTGGCTGGAGAGGAGCCAGGCAGGAAGGGACCTAGGGGTACTGGTTGACAGCATGCTGAATGTGAGCCTGCAGTGTGCCCAGGTGTCCAAGAAGGCCAATGGCATCCTGGCCAGTATCAGGAATAATGCGGTCTGCAGGAGCAGGCAAATCATTCTGCCCCTGTACTCAGCACTGGTTAGGCCACACCTTGAGTACTGTGTCTGGTTCTGGGCCCCTCAGTTTAGGAAAGATGTTGAGTTGCTGGAACATGTCCAGAGAAGGGCAACAAAGCTGGGGAGGGGTTTGGAGCACAAGCCCTATGAGGAGAGGCTGAAGGAGCGGGAGTTGCTTAGCCTGGAGAAGAAGAGGCTCAGGGCAGACCTTTTTGCTGTCTACAGCTACCTGAAAGGAGGTTGTAGCCATGTGGGGGTTGGTCTCTTCTCCCAGGCAACCTGTGAAGGAACAAGAGGACACAGTCTCAAGCTGTGCCAGGAGCGGTTTAGGCTGGATGTTAGGAAGAAGTTCTACATAGAAAGAGTGATTTGCCATTGGAATGTGCTGCCCAGGGGGGTGGTGGAGTCACTGTCCCTGGAGATGTTCAAAAAAAGGTTGGATGTGGCAGTTGGAGCTATGGTTTATTTGTCATGAGGTGTTAGGTAATAGGTTGGACTTGATCTCTGAGGTCTTTTCCGACACGGCTAATTCTACAATAACCATTTGAAGATGATGGGAAACTAACAAGATCATAATTGCACATAAAATTTGGAAGGAAATATGTAGACATGTGAAATCCCACTATAATGCTTCTGGCTCTTTTACAAGGGTTCTCCATATACCTGTATGATTATTCTACACAAGTCTGTGGATTAGCTGTCACAAGATAAAAACTAATTCTGCTATGTTGACTTTCACAGAGCTACCCAAAATCAGTTGTTGTGCTAAACATGTAACATACACATTGATGCTAACCTCATTTCTGAGGCATTTAGGTTGTTATTTTGTAATTCAAGCTATCTTTAAAATCTGAGTGGAGATGTTAGATTCTCTGATTTTTCCTAACTGCTGTCAACATATGGACATTATTTGCCTGTGTGTCTGGGCAACACAGAATAAAGATTGTTGATGCTATAGCATCGAAGCTGCAATCCAAACTTTCTGAAGATGCTGATTTAGATGTCTCAGAAAATTGCTCTTGATCCATACATATTTTGTCCCTAGGCTGAAAACCCTGCTGATAGCAATCAAAGGTGATTATTTCACTTGTCCAGGAGGTAGGTTTGATGCTGAGGACTTTCTCCACCCTGCTATATACACATCATTAAAATTCCCCAGAGCAGATGCAATTTTGTTGCATCAGAAGATAGTAATGCTACTTTGCTTAACTTATTTGCCCCTCACAAAGAGACCATTACAATTATTTTTTCCTCCCCCACTCCATTTATTCTCTGTAGATTCTTGGTCTAAACTGCCAAACACAGTAAAGCAATGACATGGATGTGTACTACAGGGGAAAGAGAAGACCCTCTCATCAACACTTCCTCATGTTACTCTTGCCAGATTTAATTTCAGACTGTCTGATTTTT
Organism: Colaptes auratus; assembly: GCA_015227895.2. NCBI lineage: Eukaryota > Metazoa > Chordata > Aves > Piciformes > Picidae > Colaptes > Colaptes auratus. Next base: position 11,000,545 of record CM026886.1, read on the forward strand.
ATCCCACCTCAAATGTCTCATTCTAGCTGAAGTGGGTATTGGGTTTGCGTGGAATTAGAGGAAAGAAGAGCTGGAGTCCAACATCTATAGACAAAGTCTTGTAGCTTTTCTTTCTCCCCCTTGTTTTTCTCGATTCCCTTCCTGTTTTCAGAGAAGCAGAGCCGTTTCCTCAAACAGTATTGCAGCTAAAAACTACTTGAGGACTGAGTTGTGTGCCAGCATCTGTGCCAAGTCCCTGGTAGGACAGGGAGCTTTTGAACCATTCCATTACTAATCAAACAGTCTGGCAATATCATGCCAACCCTGTCCCTGTCATCTGCTGCTCACTCTGCGCTAGCATTTGATTAGCTCAGCATCAGATTCTCCCTGCTGTGCAGGGTTTCGTTTCTTTTGCTACCAGCCAAAGGAAGCAGGGATGGACTGATTTTAAAATCTTGGCTCATCTTGTCTGGCTCATGACAAATGCATTCTCTAATTAGTCTTGCAAGTCACTTTTTCCTAACTAGAAATGACTTTCTACAATAGCCTGTGACATATTTTTATTCTGCTTTATAGCCTTCTGGCCTGCTTGTCTGTTTTCCTATCCCAGGCTCATGTTCCCAGCCTCTTTTTTAGGCTTTGATTCTAAAAAGTGGAATGATTTGCACGTAGGAAAGTGTTTAAATTAGACATGCACATCCTCCTGCTTTTGGATCACAATTATTTGTGATTTTAGAGTTAAGCCTATGGCCAAGTACTGAGTTGCAGTAGGGAAAGATTTGACCCCAAAATGTAATACTACTAATGGAAGCATGTAATAAAAATCAGTGTTCTTTTCCTGAACACAGAGTAATGGTATCTCCTCCTTTGTGTACAACAGCTCCCAGAGGTTTAGCTACCTTTCCACCTCCTTCGTTATGTTGTTTCCTCCTCACTTCTCAAGACAAAACACAAAACAGAGCAGGAAGAAGATTATGAAAGCACAAACCCTCTTGGACAGTTCAGATCAAGGATGAAGAACTATCACTCATAAAGCACAGCTGGAATCATTCCCACGTGCAGGAAAAGGTCAGTGAGTGTGAATGCCTGTGGAGAACTTGTCCATAGGGATTGATGATTTTCAGAGACATAAGAATTCCCAAGAGTACATGGCAAGCAGAAAAGTGCCTTGAAAACAAGCAGTTCATTCTCTTTTGGGATAAGGCCACCCTGTCATGCTTTGAGAACACAAACAAGGCTGAAAAAGATTAAATCCTTTGATTGCATTACTAGTAGAAACAGGCCACATGGCTACTTACCCTCATGGGGTTAGACATCAGGCAACTGAATATTCTTATGGTTGTGGATAATAGCCATCAGCCACGTTTCTACAGCAGTGACTTTACAACCTAAGAAGCCTAATCTTTTTAAGTTTCAGCCTTCACAATAAATATGCAGATTAAAATATTCTTAGGGATCATGGAGTTAGGCTGCTTTACCCATCCCTCATACTACCTCAGGTAACAAAATGCAGCGACTCAGCTAGTAAGTCATATACACTGTTTTGTGCTGGATGGAATTGTGTCTGCCCCTAGTCCTGTGAAATTTGATATGGAAGATTCTTCTAACATTTACTGGGGATGGAAGTCCCTTCCTGATCATCCCTGTGCTGCTCTAGCCATCATCACCAGCACAATGAAGTTCATAGTGATGGTGGGGTACAAGGGTGAAGTTCTTGGCAGGCAAACATCATTTTGTAACTGATGACCCTGTGGAGTGCTGTCTCACTATATACCCTCTTTGAACACTTGCTTCTTGGTGGTTATCTGCAAACTGGGGATCTCCTCTTGGAGAGCTGGGCTAGGTACTATATCTATCTATATCTATCTACATATCAATGTGAAAAACCTCCAGAGGACAATGAATCGCTTCTCAGGTTTCTCTTTCATAGAATCAGTAAAGTTAGAAAAGACCCCAAAGATCATCAAGTCCAACCTGTCACCCAAGACCTCATAACTACTAAACCATGGCTTCAAGTACCATGTCCAATCCCTTTTTGAACACCTCCAGGGACTGTGACTCCACCACCCCCCAGGCATTTCTGTGGACAACAGAGACAGTCAAGAACAACATTCACAGAACTACAGAATTGTCAGGGATGGAAGGGACCTGAAAGGTCACCCAGTTCCAGCCCCCCTGCCATGGGCAGGGACACCTCACATTAGATCAGATTGCCCAGGCTGGCATTAAAAACTTCCAGGGATGGGGCTTCTACCATCTCCCTGGGCAACCTGTTCAAGTGTCTCACCACCCTCATGGTAAAGAATAGAATAGAATAAACCAGGTTGGAAGAGACCTTCAAGATCACCGCATCCAACCCATTTTCCTAACATCCAATCTGAATCTACCAACTTCCAGTTTTGCTCCATTACCCCTAGTGCTATCACTACCTGCCATCCTGACATTTAGTTAGATATCCATCTCATGGACAGCTGGTGTAGAGAGTCATTTAACTTCTTGGAGCCTAAGCAGAGCATATGTCCCATTCAAATTGCAGATTGTTCAGTGTCAGAGCAGATACCATACTTTGCAGTACACTGTTTGGTCAGCCACCTGTTTTGTTTCTGAGTACTGCATCACAGGGTAAACTGGTTCTGTTTCATTCAAGGCTATGGTAGGAGAAGGACCATAACACATGGAAAGTCAAATGAAAATCTTCCTTCTGGGGACTTGAAAATAATGGCACAAGAGTATGTATAGGGAGATGCAACAAACAGAAGGCCATGTGTTCACATTGCAGCAGTTATCAGAAAGAACAAGAAAGACCACAGATTTTCTCTTGAAGTAGCAACCCTTTAAGTTCTATTTTGCCTTTGGTTAAATCCCTGTCTTGCAAGGGGATGTTGATTCTTTTACCCCTGACACCTACACCCTTCATAGATGGGAAGGAAAAACCAAAGATAAGCCCAAGCAAAATATATGGGAGAAAAAATTCCCCAAATTCTAGAAAAGATTGAGCTATCACAGAAATCTTGGCCTAGGTTGGCTAGTTTTTAGTTGCTGAACTAGGAAAGCTGTGAAGGGCACTGAGGACAGAGGAAAGGTTTAAGCCTACCACAGGATCTAGTTAACCCGGCTGTGTTAAGCACGAATCTGTCCCTGACATCAATTCCACATTAACATGCAGTGATTTCCCCAGCTTAGTTCCCCTTTAACAGCTGCTCTGTAACTTCATTCAGTTGGATAGTTTCATGGATCTGTCCTTACATGCAGAGCTGTGTTGTGGCTGTAGCAGCTGCAGAGGGGAGTCAGCAACTTCCAGTTCAGGAAAGAGATAACATCCTTGAGGCAGGACACGGTTTCAGGCAGGGAGCACTCCCTTGGAAATAATTGACCACAGAATGAAACTTAAACACACACCCAACCCCCCACCAGCACCACAAAACCCCCAAACAACAAACCAACCACCTCCATCCCCCTAAAAAAAAACCCCAAAACCCATCAACCCAAACCTAAAACAAAAGGGATGACATTTTGCTTTTACTACAGCTTAAAAGCTAACACCTAAAAGCGCTGCAAGGCTATTTCGTGGTGTAGCACTCCACAGCTGGGAAATGCCAGAGCTAAGTTATGAGACATTTCAGAGCCTTCAAGGCTACTATACCTAAAGTATTATTTAGAGCTCAGCTTGATCAACTGCTTCATATCTGGGATCTTTCACAGACAACACAGGAAAGAACTGTCATGCCTCAGCTCCAATGTGGATCCATGCTGGAAATCTACTGAGGCATAAATGTTTTAGAGCATATTAGCTGGAAGCTTTCCCATGAGCTGAACAAGTAGTCCTTGATTTGCATGAAAAACAGAATAGGAGTTGGCCTTGTAATTAATTTTGGTGTAGCACATTGCACTTATCTCTCTGCAGGTGCTCTGTTCAATCTCCTGACAATATCATTACTTCCTAGTCACTGCAGTAAGGCCCCTTTCAGTCATATAATATGGCAATTTCTCCCTGAATCCTGGTGAATCTGGATCTATGTTCATATTCTCTTGCACTGGGGCTGTTTTACCTAGCATTTTACTAGTCCTAAAAGCAGAACTTACAAATACCTATTTCCTCTACAGTAGTATACAGGGGATGACTGTCATGATGAAGGAAGCTGGGAAAGGTTTGGGTTAGGAATCTGTATTAGAATTGGAGGTCACTGGTGATTTGTTCTTTGGTTGAAATCTCATATTCATTGTGAGGGCAGGAGAGGGCTTAATGTCAGCTCTAGAAGTGAAAACCACAGAAAGACAAGTACTGTAGAACAGGCAAGCAGCTTTTAAATACATCCCACTAGAACAAAAAGCTTAAGACTTGTAGTTTCAATGATTCATCAGATAATAACAATGGTTGATTTAGCTGACAGCTCAGAAACAAATTGCTGCCATTTGACAGTTTTACATGTCAGCCAGGCTGGGCTAACTCTCTCTGCCCAGCTGGGCTACTGTATACGAATGACATTCTTCCTCAGCAGGTCCAGTCGAGCACGCTCATGAGGGATCTTCCATAGAGCGGAGCAGACACACAGCCACATGCTGAGGATCGCTGACACCTTGGTTTTCTTGTGGCTGAGCCCCAAGCCACATGCAGATCACAACACATTTCTCAGAACACCCAGTTTTCAGGCTTGACCTCACTCATGGTGAGAAGACAGTAACTACACAGCGTAAGGGACTTGTGTGTAACCAGTTTGCTTGGTCTCATAGTCACCAAAAGACAAAACTGAAGAAAAAGCTGCAGCTGAAAAATTTGTTCATTTCTAAAGAAAAACATGGGAGTATTTTAAGGAGAATTCCTGATAAAGAGTTTACTGGGATCAGTGGAACTCTTCACAGGCTGCCGAAATGGTTAGGACTTAGAATCTCACTTGTTGCTACTCCTTTAAGTTAGCAGGCATCTATGCATTTACTGGGAGGGATGCCTTCCCCTCAAGTTAGTTGGCTAAGTCCTATCTCATGGAGAATATCCCCCTAAGGTGACTTGTGCATTCTCAGGGAAGGACTCCACCTGCAGTTGCAAATAATAGCAATATTCCTGTAAAGAAAATATGGTATCTTGCTTTCCCTGCTTTTAGTGTGGCATGTTCCTGGCAAGTGATAGTCCATGGAATACATAAAGCAGCCTTATGAGCTCATTTTTTTGGTAACTAAAATTTGCTGCAATTTGGATCATTAAGCAATCCTCCAAGTAGCATTCTCTTAACAGAAAACACATTAAAAGGCCATCAGAATTGCTGATATCACATTTGTTATCTGAAAACAATGGCTGTCACTGGAGACAAAGCTATTGGCTTCTGGCAAATTAACCTCACAACTAACCATGAAAGCCACATGATTACCCAGTTTTACATCTTGATTTATAGAAGCAAACTTCTTTATGAATTTCAAGCTTGCAATGCTGGATAAATGTCAAACAAAGCCCCTAGGGGTAAGATTAATTTTCCCCCACTCAGAATCCTGTTTTTATGGAAGAATATATCAGTTTGGTGCCTAGCAAGTCAAATGCATGATGATATCTCCACAACTTTGGAAAGGCTGCTTTCCCAGTGTTTGGATACTTTAAGTTGGCAAATTGGTGGAGTGGGAGGAGATGACCATAACTTTCAAGAGATGTTTCTTTTATGCATTTTTCCAGTTCCTTTTTCTTTTTGAAGCCATAAACTTTAGTACCCACTAAAGCATATCCTGCAGCAAGGAGATCCATAACTCCGCATTGTGTGAAGCATATTCCTTGCTTTGGATAAATCTGCTTCCTGCTAAGAACTATAAACACCTCCTAGCCTGTGTTTTGCCAGAGGCAAACCTTTCCGTGCAAGGTTTAATAGATCTCTATCATGCAGCACCTCCTTTCCCCTCATTCATCTCTTTTCCAAACTAGGCACCAAATCAATACACTCCTTTTTCACATGTAACCTAGCCTACACCACCATAAGAGCACTGAAATCCTGTGAAATTACAGAGGTGAGAGTCCAGCTCAAAGCAAATAAAAATAACAGAAAAAAAAGGGATGTGGTACATATCCAGAGAACCTTAGAAGTATCACAGTATCACCAAGGTGGGAAGAGACCTCAAAGATCATCGAGTCCAACCTGTCACCACAGACCTCATGACTAGACCATGGCACCAAGTGCCACATCCAGGTCCCCTCTTAAACACTTCCAGGAACGTGACTCCACCACCTCCCTGGGCAGCACATTCCAATGGCGAATGACTCTCTCAGTGAAGAACTTCCTCCTCACCTCAAGCCTAAACTTCCCCTGGTGCAGCTTGAGATTGTGTCCTCTTGTTCTGGTGCTGGTTGCTAGAGAGAAGAGACCAACCTCTCCCTGGCTACAATCACCCTTCAGGTAGTTGTAGAGAGCAATGAGGTCAGCCCTGAGCCTCCTCTTCTCCAGGCTAAACAACCCCAGCTCCCTCAGCCTCTCCTCATAGGGCTTGTGCTCAAGGCCTCTCCCCAGCCTTGTTGCCCTTCTCTGGACACATTCAAGTGTCAATGTCCTACCTAAACTGAGGGGCCCAGAACTGGACACAGGACTCAAGGTGTGGCCTAACCAATGCAGAGTACAGGGGCACAATGACTTCCCCGCTCCTGCCGGCCACACTATTCCTAATGCAGGCCAGGATGCCATTGGCCTTCTTGGCCACCTGGGCACACTGCTGGCTCATGTTCAGGCAGCTGTCAACCAACACCCCCAGGTTCCTCTCTCTTTGGCAGCTCTCCAGCCACTCCGACCCCAGCCTGTCGCTCTGCATGGGGTTGTTGTGGCCAGAGTGCAGCACCCAGCACTTGGACTTGCTGAATGTCATCCTGTTGGACTCAGTTAATGGTCTGATTCTCCAGAGTCTGGAGGCTATGGGACCTATTCTTGGGTGGTCTTCTCAACTGCTCATCCCACCAAGCCTGAATGAGCCTTCTTAATTGTGGTGGTTTGAGCCTTAACTGGGAATTAAGAGCTCAGATGGGGGCAAGGCTGAGAATCTCTGCCCCACTCCCCCTCCTCCCTCCCAACAGAGAGGGGAAAAAAAGGGAAGGAGCAAATCCACCAAACAATACTTTGGAGTCAGCTTGGAAGTAGAGAGGTAAAGAGTTTTCTTTAAACAATATATATATCCATAACAGGAAAGGTTCACAAGGGCAAGGAAGAAGGATGGACAGGAGGGAGACAAAAAAGAATAATACAAAACCAGTCTTTCTCTGAAGAGGCACGGAGGCAGCAGGGAGAAGGGTCAGGCCCAACCACATGGCAGAGGAGCAGGAAAGCAGCTGCAGTAGCTCTCATCCAGGAGAGGCAGGAGCCAGAATGAGCTAATGACCCCAATGCTTTCCCTTTTATACCCTAGCTGGGCAGGGAGGGGGGAGTGGAACAGATTCAGTTTCCCAGGGGGAAAACGCCCTGCAGGGAAGGCAAAGCACTGGCAAGCCCTCCCCTCTTTGTTTCCAGAAAGGGCATTAACCCACCACACTAGTCTCTGTAGGAGCTCCACAGACTTTTCTTCAGTGGCCTACTCCTGTTTCCTAACTTTTCACCTTTTGCTGGTTGTCATTTTTCAGGCATTACCTCACTCTCCTGAGGTACATATTCTCACGAGACTTCCCTTACAGCAGATCCAGCCCAAAGATACTCCTGTCTCTGAGCCAACACCTTGGAACAATGTGGATTCACCTCTGATTTCCTTCAGGATGAAATAAAAAGTATAAAACTGAAGTGCAGAAGGATTGGATTTGAAATTCTAGCGAGAGTCTATCCCTTAGCTATGTATTCTACACTTCAATGCCATTCACTGACATGCAGCCACTTCTGGGATAGTGAGCAGGACCCACCCAACACCCTGCTGAATCAGAGCAGGTGGGATAGAAGGTCAGGTTATCAATAGCAAGCCAAACCCTTATCGTGGGAATTGTGAGGTGCTGCAGAGCTTTTTATAGCAGTGCAGAAACTTTAAACCTCATTGAGCCCGTGCATCTTTCAGTCAGCAAACATTTAAGCTTCATGATATTTGACAACTGCTTTCTGTAAACATGTAAAGGATCAGCCAGATGGTTTTAAGGATGGCACCTATAATTCTGAGGGGTTTGGACTAGATGTTTAGCCCTGTGAGCCACTGCCTACTGCTACAGAGGCTGCAGAAGTTTACTTCTTTACACTTCCTGCAACCTCTCAAGGGTGAATGAGAAACTTTCTACTTTTTACACTTGCCATTAAAAAGAAAGTAAGGGTCAGGACAATGCCCATTCCTGGTTATTAAAGAAAACCACTCTGACTTTTAAAATGCACTCAGGGCATCTTTCTTCTCCAAATCCCCTCTCTGTGTATGGATAATTCTCTCTGTTTTGCATTCCTAATTCACATATTTTTATAGCGTGGTCTTTGGATGTACAGAGCTCAACTATGACACAAAGCAAATGCTGTATACAATCCTCTAGATTCAATAGCACTGATACAATCTGAAAGCACCTCAGGTCTTGCTGGTCTGCTGAAGAACTGAAAACAGAACCAGAAGGGTGCAGATGGAACTGTCTCAAGACCACTATGATGTGGGCCTTAAAGAATAACAGCCAGTAAACACATTGCATACATCATTCAACCGGGAAGAGGTTTGAGTCATCGTGTAATGAAAAAGAAGACAAAGATTCCATCTCATACACAGCAGCAGAAGAAGAAAAAATAAAATCCCCCAAAATTTCAGCAGAAAAAGTCCCCATCCAAACTTCCCCTGTCAAAAGTAAGGTCTTTTTAACTTGGAGACACCCCCCCCCTACAAATAAGTGAAACTTTTCCTACATTCTTCAATTGTAAGACAATTCCCTGACATGTAAAAAGCTGCAAAATAGTCAGAAATTGAGGGACAAGAGGTTTTGGGTGTTTTGAGGGCGTCTATGCTTAGCCAGGGCTAAATCATAGCAATTGCTGTATCACCCAATGACCTCCTACAGAGAAGGGGGGGCATCAAGAAAAGAAAAAAACACCCCTGGGTTAAAATAAAAAGAGATGCAGAGAAACAGTCAAACTAATACCAATGCCATTATAAAGTACACAGAATTATACTTAGCCCAGGGAATGTACAGCAGCCACACTACACAGGTAGGCAGTCTTCAGGAGCAAAATGATAAGAGAGCCCCTCCAGCCTCCAAGCAGGAAATCTCTTGTCCTCAGCAAAATTCCCCCTTTATGATGGGGATGTGGTGTTTACAGTATGAGATACACCTGTATCCAGCTCCATTCAGCTGCCCTGGCTGATTCCAAACTGCTAGTAGCCTGTAAACCATGGCTGGCCTAGGATTCTTCACCAAGTGAAAACAGGACAAAGAGCAGCACCATCACTTTTAAGTCACAGCAAAGGAGAAAGTGGTACTTTAAAAGTGAAGAGTAGCCCTTAACAGTGAAGATTTTTTTCTCAGATGTTTTGTTTTACAGCTTTTGTAAAGGAGAGTATTAGAATAGCAGTGTTTTGTGAAAGAAAACAACACTTCCAATGAAAACTGATTTTGGCAGATGATTCCTACACCCCTGGCAGGAGCAGGATGTTCTTAAAACAGTATTTTGGTCTCGTCAGGAAGGAATGCAGTTGAGTTTGCAGTATTAATATTACCACTGCTGAGCCTTTTCCTTCTGAAAACAATGCAGACAAAGTAGAACTAAACCCTCTATTTTTTTTATGGCTCAGCATTATAGAGGCATAAAGGCAAAACTGGCCAAAGGTCCAATCCAAAGCCTGTTAAAGATCAATGAAAAGCTTTGCAATGGGCTTCCAGTATGGGTTACCTCTCCACTGACTGTAAATTAAATTAATCTGTCAAGCAGCAATAATACAGTGATGTAATTAACTTGCTTAGAATACAATCACTTTAACTTTCATTAAAAGTGATGAGTTCCTTTCAATTTTCTTGCCAAGCTGCATTTTGGTGGTGGTAGCTTGTTCTCTGTGGAAAAAAAAAGTAAATCCTTTTTTGGTTAATTTCCCCCTGGACTGGTGATTGTGTCTGTAATAGAGTCTGACTTCCAGGGTCTTGCTTGCAAATAGAGTGACAAATAGGGACATCTGTAGAATGGTGAAGCAACAGCCATTTTCATAGTGGATCCTGGAGCATGCACACTTCACCCAAAAGTTAATAAGGAGGTGATGCAGTATTGATCCTGCCTCAGCAGCATAGTACTACAGCAAGAGATTGCACAAGCTTTCCAAAGAGAGATGGGCAAATGAGGGGAAAGTGCAGGCCCAGAGTCTGCAGAGACAATTACTTTGGCCCTCCTTGTTCTGAAAAACTCCTTGACAGACAGGCTCAGGATTTCACTGGGCTTTGGAAACTCAATAGTTTTCATTGACCTCTCAGTACCATGGTCAAATTGTGCTTTCTCTTGGGGCAGGAGCTAGCAATGAGAAGTGATGGCCTCCTCTGGGGCATTGCTTCCTTTCTCACCAGACTCTCAGGCCACTTCTGACTGCCTGCTTGTGATGTCTTCCTATCCTGAATCTCGCATCTGACCAGGATGACAGGGAGGCGGAGTGCTTCGCTCTTCTCCTAAGTACCTGATACTTCTTCCCTGTGCACTGTAATGGAAGTCAGAGAGAAGAGCTGCACTAAACTACAGCAGGGTAGAAAAGAACATTAAATAAAGATGAGACTGTACCAAGTGGAGCTATGAAGAACTTGGCAGGTTTGATTCCCCACAAGGTTCAACTGAGCATCTTCAGCTGCGATTCACCGAATAGCTGCCAAAGACAGTAGATGCAGGAGCTGTTTCAGCCAGGGCTACAGAAAAGGAAGGGCCAACTGGAGTGGGATCTTTCCTTGCATCCACTCTCTGCCACATTTGTATACACATTAAGATTTATATTAATCTTCCCTTTCTTTCACTTTTTCAAGTTCATTCCTGAAAATATTAAAAGAAAGTCCACAGTTTTCAAACTGAGACTGTAGTCAGAGGTAGAATATTGTCACTTTTCAGAGATCCCTGAGATGGATTGGTTTTGACCTAGTAAACTAACCACAGATATCTCTTTATCCTTTGAGAAATTTTGGGCAGGAGGTGTTTGAAAGCATGAAGGTCACAGTGCACAGCCACAGTAGAGTGTCAGAATGTATTGTGATACTAACAGTCAGAGAAATGTTTAGACACATATTTAAGCATCAACTCAGGGCTAAACAGCGGTCTTGGACACACTGAAGAGTCAGGGGAGAAACTTTGTTGGTTTTGACATGGAAGAATTTAGAGCAGTGGACCAAAGGAGAAAAGTACATATATAAATTTTAATCCAGGTGAACCTATTCTATTTTCACATTATTTAAGACTTACTTTAATATTAAATGTAGCTTCATTTTTAATGGGGTGAAAATGTCAGTTGGAAGGTAAAGAAACAAAACAGGAAAGTTCCTGTTTGAGAAAGATCATGAAGGTCTGACAATGTGCCTGCTGGTTGGTCTTGCCTGACACTTCTTCACCCTCAAAATGCACCACATGACAAGTTTACCAAATACCTTCAGTTGGTCTGGAAATTAACCTTTAGGTAAAATTTCTGTTTATCTGAGTTCTTTCCTGACACTTCTTCAGCCTCAAAGTACACTGTGTGTGAAAAGTTCATCCAATCACCTTCAGCTGATCTGGAAATTAATTTTTAGGTAAAATCACCTTGAGTCCTGTGTCCAGTTCTGGGCCTCTCAGTTTAGGAAAGACGTTGACTTGCTGGAACCTGTCCAGAGAAGGGCAACAAAGCTGGGGAGGGGTTTGGAGCACAAGCCCTACAAGGAGAGGCTGAGGGAGCTGGGGTTGCTTAGCCTGGAGAAGAGGAGGCTCAGGGGAGACCTTATTGCTGTCTACAACTACCTGAAGGGAGGTTGTAGCCACGTGGGGGTTGGTCTCCTCTCCGAGGCAACCAGCACCAGAACAAGAGGACACAGTTTCAAGCTGCACCAGGGGAGGTTTAGACTGGATGTTAGGAAGAAGTTCTTCCCAGAAAGAGTCATTGGCCATTGGAATGTGCTGCCCAGGGAGGTGGTGGAGTCACCATCATTGGAGGTGTTTAAGAGACTGGATGGGGAGCTTGGTGCCATGGTTTAGTTGATTAGATAGTGTTGGATGATAGGTTGGACTTGATGATGTTGAAGGTCTCTTCCAGCCTGGCCTATTCTGTTCTATTCTATTCTATTCTATTCTATTCTATTCTATTCTATTCTATTCTATTCTATTCTATTCTATAAGACTTGCTGAGGTCTACCAAATGTGGTATTGGGTGTACAACTTCTGCCTTCTCTCTATATTGTGGACAAGTCCTCCAGTGTGTAGCCAGTGCCTTATTATCCCTTTAAACAGACAAGCTGGTCTCCATTATTTGCCTATACAGTGATTTGGCTGGTTCTTGCAGACTGCAAATCTATTTAGCACAGCACTTCCAAAAGAAAAGGACCAGGCATTAAGCACTTGTCCATTTTTGCAGTATGAAGGAGCAGGAAAGCTATCAGTATAAGGAGAAAAGAGTAAGCAGTATAGTAAGAGTAAGCAGGAAGCTTTTGCAGATTACACTTTTCAGACTTCGTCTCATGTTTGCAGGAACTGTCACTTACAGGCCCAATTTAAATATCAACTTGATCTGTTTCTTGTCCTTTCTGAGCCTAGCTTTGAGTCCAGCTAAGCAGGCAGCATCTGTTCAAGAGTCCTGTTTTACAGTGGCACCTATCAAAACTGGAATAATAAGACCAGCTGGCAGAATTAGTTGGAATCCAGGGTGTGTGGGTAATAACATTTATGCTTTCCTGGTAGATACTTGTAAGCAGGGCAAAAGACAGTTCACCCTTTAAATTCTGATTTAGGTCTTTTCTGCTTAGAATTTCCTTAGGAAGTCTTTCTGCATTCTGTGTAATCTTTAATGTATGTGATGGTTGGCAAGGAAATGCCTTGTTAAATCTGGCTTAGTATTCAGTAAATATCCAAAGGGCTGAATGATGCTCTAATTAAAACCTATTTGCCTCAAACTTCCTCTATATGCATCAGCTTTCCTTTATGACTGCACTGTATCCCTTGGCATTATCTCAGATGTTATGCCACCTCATTTCTCCTGCTGCTGGTGGATTTGTTACCAGCTCAGTAGGTCAGCCTGCATTTTGCAGGGAGTAGCAGGACTTTGGACTCTGAACTCCCTGTGGGCTCAGTAAACACAGGGATTTTCACTGCTGACCTTAGAGTCACAAATGCAAACAGATCCAAGCTTGCAGCTTGGGGCAGGGTAACTGGAGGATCATAGAATAAGCGATTGGGAGGGACCTCAAAAATCATCTGGTCCAACCTTGGGAAAAGCATAACCTAGATAAGATGGCCCAGCACTCTGCCCAACCAAATCATAAAGTATTGGAACACGCTGAAAAGGTCTCCCCTAAGCCTTCTTTTATCAGGTGTGAAATCACAGTATCACAGTATCGCCAAGGGTGGAAGAGACCTTGAGGGTGAAGAGATGAAGGCTGAGACATACTGCCATTACTTGGCTCCAGGGAAAAGCCAGTCTCCATGGCAGTGTGCACAGAAGGTTCTCAAGCCTGTGAAGTCACTTGCAGTGGGGTACTGCATGTCAGATGGGGCAGTTTTTGTTTCTGGGTGAGGGTTTGTTGGTTAGAGGTACAAGACGGGCATGCCTGGGACCCCTAGGCAGGGTAAACCCTACATGGGGTTTAGTAGGTTCTAAATGTGGCTTGAATGTGAGATCACTGTTCTTTCTCAAATCCATTTGCATCTCTAGGATTTAATTTACCTCTTTATTGTAATACTTTTAAAACTGCCTGAAGAGCCTTCTCTTCCCAGTATTTATATTTGACATGACCAAGAGGAAGGAAAGCTGAGGCCTTGGTCTGCCATGAAGACAGGTACTGCCCTCCCTGCTCTCTTTTTTCCCCCCTCATGCTTTCATGTGAAATTGGAAAGGGGCAGCCAACACCTTTCCAAGTGCCTGGCATGGGGTGGTATGGATGAATGTGATTTGTCAGCACAGCTGCCTCCCAAGCTGTGGCAATGTATAATTAAGGACACTAACGATGGCAGGAGCAGTCTTTCACTCCCAGCCCAGGATTAATGTCAGAGAAGATTGTGTCGTCAATGCTTTCAAGTCATCAGCCCCTGCCAGCTCTCACAGGCATCTGCAGACTGCATGGCCCTCCTCATGCTCTGAGGCCTTCAGGATTTAAAAAAGCAGCTCAGAAATGATGTCCTTTATTTGAAAACTTTCTTTTCCACCAATTCATTGAACATTATGTTAAAAAAAAAATATTAAACCCAGGCTGTCAGAGACATAATCCAACTCACATGAAGCCTCCAGGCTAAGTGCTAAAATTAACTTATGACGTAAACAATACCAAAATGGAGGATATATTGGTTTCCTTGCATAACAGATTTATCTAGATGTATTAATTCACCAGTCAGGCACTCCTGTGTAGTATGCCCTGGGAGATCTCTCCCTCCCAGCTAGGTTACAGACTGGAATTCAGCTACAAAGATGTTGACGCGCTGGAACATGTCCAGAGAAGGGCAACAAAGCTGGGGAGGGGTTTGGAGCACAAGCCCTGTGAAGAGAGGCTGAGGGAGCTGGGGTTGCTTAGCCTGGAGAAGAGGAGGCTCGGAGGAGACCTTATTGCTCTCTACAACTACCTGAAAGGAGGTTGTAGACAGGTGGGAGTTGGTCTCTTCTCCCAGGCAACCAGCACCAGAACAAGAGGACACAGTCCCAGGCTGCACCAGGGGAGGTTTAGACTGGATGTTAGAAAGAAATTCTTCATAGAGAGAGTGATTTCTCATTGGAATGGGCTGCCCAGGGAGGTGGTGAAGTCCTAATCACTGGAGGTGTTTAGGAGGAGACTGGATGGGGTGCTTGGTGCCATGGTTTAGTTGATTAGATGGTGTTGGATGATGGGTTGGACATGATGATCTTGAAGGTCTCTTCCAACCTGGTCTATTCTATTCTATTCTATTCTATTCTATTCTATTCTATTCTATTCTATTCTATTCTATTCTATTCTATTCTAAAATGCTTGAGAGGAAACTGCTCGGGAGGCCATTTCCTACCAGTGTCTCCGACTTGACACACCAGAACACATTGATTTTCTGCTGCTGTTGTTGGCAGACACCCCATTTTGCAAGGCTGACAGGTTAGAGGAAAAGTGTGCAGCTTTTGCTGAAAAGCAGTAAATAAGTTTGGGGAATAAGTAGTCCTGTGGGAAAACCCCCCACACAAAGCACTAGTTAATATTTTGTAGATTAATCTGCATTTGCACAAGGGCTGTGGGGCAGGTTTAGCTCCAGGTGCTTCATGGCTCTTCTGTGGCTGTGCCAGTCTGCTATCTTAGGAAGGCTGCCTTTGCCAGAGCTGCCCTAGGGTGGAAATGTCAATTTTTTCCGGTCAACATTATTTTCCACTCTTCTCACAGAGGTCGTGCTTAAATTACAAGAGAAGATAAGTTTAAATCTCTTCCATGCTTCTCTTATTAGTCCTCTCTTGCTGTGATTTACTGGACTTTGTTAAAGGCAAATCTCTGGCTGGGAAACCCAAGGCTGAGTGCTTGAGCAGAGGACAATGGTGGCTGAGATTTTATCGGAAGGCAGCCTGGCCTGTTTCAGTGCAGCTCATACTTTAAGAGTGCTTGCCACCTTCTGGTTTGAGAAAGGATCACAACTGTTTCACGGGCATGTTGAGGAAATCGACTGTAAAAATGCTGGTCCTGGTCCTAATCCTCCTGAAATGAATGAGAGCTTTTCAAGATGTCATAATACCCATGGGAGAGCTTTGAAGTGAAAGGATGGATTTGCCCCCCCCTCCTTTTTAGTCAGAAGGACACGGTGACATCTGGCAAACCACAAACAAAAGTGATCTTTTAAATGAAATGATTTGATACTGTTGGCATTGTTGGAGAATGCCCTTTAATCATTATCTAAAGCATTCAGGAACGATATTGAAAGAATAGTGGAAAATTAATCTTGTAGGTGAAATAGGTAGAACTCTTTCGTAAGGAGAAGAGCTTTAAAATTGAGAACATTTTTTTTTTCCCTCACCAAGCTGTTTGCAGATTATGGACCAGACACTTCCATTCAATCTTGTCAGCTGTCAGCAGTCTGCCTGATTTCAGTGATGCCACTTAAAAAAGTATTATATGTGCCATTTATATGAGAGGAGGATGCACGTTCTCGCTAAAAATGTCACTTCACAATTATGGGTATTCAAATCAAATGAATATTATGACTACCCAAAATCAAAACATCCCCCAGCCAGTTATCTGCAATTTAGCCAGATGGAAGAGTTCCACAAAACATATATATATATATATATATATATATATATATATATATATTTCTTGAAGGTTGCTACATGTTTGTTGCAATGTGTGTCACGTTTGCCTGGCTTCATCTAAGTCACACTTCATTTCAGCTGTGACTCCACTGTCCAAAAAAACCCCAACAACCCACCCCAAAGTAAATCAATTATGCTTAACTTTACAGAGATTCTAATTGAAGTCACCAGAGTATCTGAAAGCGTTCCAGCAGTGCGTGAAGCAATGTGACTAACATATGCCATTTGTTTGTTCAATTTCTTCCTTCCCAGCAAGGGACTAATGGGCAGTGAAACAGTCCTTGTGGTGTGTGTATATTTTTGGCACACAGAGAATAATGTTGCTGTTGGAAAAGGCAGGTCGAAACTAATCTTCCCCACGCAGGGAGAGCCGCAGTGAAGCTTCGCTGCTCCGCAGTCCTTGGCAGTTCACATAAGAATTCTGGCCGAGAAATGGTTCATTATTTTTGCTTGGATCTGACTTGTTCATCTTTGCTAATTAGAACAAACTTTGCTGCACTCCACCACTGCTTCAGTGATGACTGTAGGTACAGTGTGGTGAGCTGCAGCTATTTGTTGAGTATGATCCATTAAAGAAGGTGTGGGAAGAAGTGAGGAGTGAGGAGTCTAGAAGAGAAGCTGAAAATCGGAGGAAAGCTGGCAGGTATAGAACAATTCAGTGATGTGCTGCAGAAGCCTTTGCTGAGGATGCTGGATCTCTGTGGATGCTAAAATCTACAGAAAACACACAAAAGGACTAGAAAAATAAAGAAAATAAAGTCATGGCTTTTGTGCTGCCCTAGAGCAGAAGAGAAGTTCAGTTGAGGGTAAGAGCTCTGTCAAGTCTTTCTACCACAAGAAGGCAAAGCAGGGTCAGAGCCAGTGGAAGCAAAGGAATAAAGAGGAACAAGAGGTCTCTGAGACATAAAGAACTATTTCTGCACCTTTTGCATTTGAGCCTAAGCTCATTTACCCCCAGACCTTCACTTGGGGCAAAGTTCAAGAGTTATGAAAATGTCCTGAGGATGAGTAACTCAAACACCAAAGTCACAGTTAGCTGAAGAAGCAGCTGGCTGCTGACCCAGGTGACTGAGTGATGGCCTGTCTGAGTTTTATCCTAATCCCTCACAAATCACTGTCAGACCCATTTTGGATCTGTGAAGTTTTGTCAGAGCTTCTGTCCCTGACCAGGAAATGCATCAGGTCTATGAAAAGGAAAATATCCCATCCAAGATAACTTCCTCCTTTCTCCAAGCCTGGAAAAAAATAAAATCACAACTGTTCAGTCCCTGACTCTCTTGATGGGGCCCCACCATACATAGGGCCCAAAGCAAGTGTAGATTTGAACCCAGAAACTTTGTCCTGCACAACTTGATGCTGTGTATTGCAGTGTTGATAGCTGGGAGATCTCTGCAGCAGTAGGTGTGAAATGGGTCTCTCCTTCTCACATTCACCTTATGTCTTTGGCCAGGGGAAGTTTGGGCTCGAGGTGAGGAGAAAGTTCTTCACTGAGAGAGACATTAGCCGTTGGAATGGACTGCCCAGGGAGGTGGTAGAGTCACCATCCCTGGAGGTGTTTAAAAAGAGACTGGATAGGGTGCTTGGTGCCATGGTTTAGTAGTCATGAGGTCTTGGGTGACAGGTTGGACCTGATGATCTTTGAGGTCTTTTCCAACCTCATTGATTCTATGATTCTATGAATTGTCCTACTTTCTGTTCAGCCATTTGAGACTTATGGAGGAGAAACTGGCAAAGTTTACTTAAGAACCCTGCTTGTTGTATCACAAGCACAATTTATTTTCCAAACCAAACCAGGGTATGTTTTTCACTCAATATTTGAGTTGACTGTCAACAACAAATCTAGCTGGTCACGTTACAGACAGAACAGCCACATTTGAGCATTCACTGGCTATGTGTTTGGCTAATACAGGAAGTAATTTTGATACCTGAAGAACAGCATAACAGTGACAGTGAAATCTACAAGTCTGCAAGGTCTCATGCATACAATACAATACACCAGATTGAAAAGAGACCTGCAAGATCATCACGTCCAACCTATCAACCCATCCAACCCACCTAAACAACTAAACCATGGCACCAAGCACCCCATCAAGTCTCCTCCTGAACACCTCCAATGAAGGTGACTCCACCACCTCCACAGGCAGCCCATTCCAATGGGCAATCACTCTCTCTGTATAGAACTTCTTCCTAACATCCAGCCTAAACCCTGCCCTGGGGCAGCCTGAGACTGTGTCCTCTTGTTCTGGTGCTGGTTGCCTGGGAGAAGAGACCAACCTCTGCCTGTCTACAACCTCTTTTCAGATAGTTGTAGAGAGCAATAAGGTCACCCCTGAGTCTCCTCTTCTCCAGGCTAAGCAACCCCATGGATGTTCCTGCCAATACACTTAATTCATTCAGGTCTTCGAGCTGTATCCAAACTGACTACTTATTTGTCGGAATGGGTGGATGCAGGAGGTCAACATTTTCTGATGTCAGGACATACAAAAGAAATTCTAGCTTCCCTGCTGCTGAGAGTGCTTTTCATTTCGAGGATGGCTGATCCCACAGCTCCTAAATTATGTTTTCAAAGGAGAAATCCAAAAACCAGTGTAGAATCTGTTGCATTTCTCAGGATGTGTGAGGCAAGATGATTTGAGGTACCACCACAAGGCCAAATACCATTCATATCACAGGCAAGAATGTAGATGAATTTATCTTGCCATGCCATTTACAGCTGAAATGAGAAAGAAAAAAATCCCCACAAGAATGTGTGCCATTGGCTGGTGCCAGTTAGATGCAAGCTTTGCTTGTGATACCTGCTCTTTGAAGACTTCTGCCTGCTGTACCATATCGCATTGGTAAAAGGATGATTAAGTGTAAGTAACTATAGCCATAAGCCAAAAGCTTTCAGATGAAATAATGCTCTCTCTCGTAACAGAAGCAATTACAATGTAGCTGTCTGTATTGCATTTAGCACAGCTACTAAAAGGCTGTGCTGCTCTCAAGTACATGAGCGATAGCAGCTGAATTTTTATGGGTCAAGAGTAGTTTCTGCTGAACACATCCTAAAGCCTCTGCAACTTCTCAGGAAGCCAGAGAACATCCACCTGGTCCCTAGAATGCGTATTTTGGATGTGAATACAGAGCTTGCATAGAAACTATGTCTGCATGCCTTCCTTTTAAACATACCTAAGCACATATGGAGAGGAAAAACAACTCCCATTTTTCTCTCAAAAATCACAGTATCACAGCATCACCAAGGTTGGAAGAGACCGCAGAGATCATCAAGTCCTACCTGTCACCACAGGCCCCATGACTAAACCATGGCACCAAGTGCCACGTCCAGTCCCCTCTTGAACACCTCCAGGGATGGTGACTCCACCACCTCCCTGGGCAGCACATTCCAATGGCGAATGACTCTCTCAGTGAAGAACTTTCTCCTCACTTCGAGCCCAAACTTCCCCTGGTGCAGCTTGAGACTGTGTCCCATTGTTCTGGTGCTGGTTGCTAGAGAGAAGAGACCAACCCCTTCCTGGCTACAATCACCCTTCAGTTGTTGAGAGCAAGGAGGTCTCCCCTCAGCCTCCTCTTCTCCAGGCTAAATAATCCCAGCTCCCTCAGCCTCTCCTCATAGGGCTGTGCTTAAGGCCTCTCACCAGCCTTGTTGCCCTTTTCTGGACACGTTCAAGTGTCTCAATGTCCTTCCTAACTAAGGGGCCCAGAACTGGACACAGTACTCGAGGTGTGGCCTAACCAGTGCAGAGTACAGGGGCACAATGACCTCCCTGCTCCTGCTGGCCACACTATTCCTAATGCAGGCCAGGATGCCGTTGGCCTTCTTGGCCACCTGGGCACACTGCTGGCTCATGTTTAGGAGGCTGTCAATCAGCACCTCCAGGTCCCTCTCTGTTTGGCAGCTCTCCAGCCACTCCAACCCCAGTCTGTAGCTCTGCATGGGGTTGCTGTGGCCAATGTGCAGCACCCGGCACTTGGACTTGTTGAATGCCATCCTGTTGGACTCCGCCCATCTGTCCAGTTGGTCGAGGTCCCTCTGCAGAGACCTTCTGTCCTCTAACTGACTAACACCTGCTCCCAGCTTGGTGTCATCTGCAAATTTGCTGATGACTGTCTCAATCCCCTCATCCAGATAATCAATGAAGATATTAAAGAGGATGGGGCCCAGCACTGATCCCTGGGTGATGCCACTGGTGACTGGCCTCCAGCTGGAGGTGGCACCATTGACCACCACTCTCTGGACTCTGCCCTCCAGCCAGTTCCTAACCCAGCGCAGAGTGTTGCTGTCCAAGCCATGAGCTGACAGCTTAGCCAGCAGTTTGCTGTGGGGGACAGTGTCAATGACCTTGCTGAAGTCCAAGTAGACCACAGCCACAGGCCTCCCCATATAAATATATATCACTATTTCTTAGTGATATGTGAAAAATTCTATTCATAGTTCCTCTATTTTGGACATGGGATGCATTTTCATGAGAAAGCTCTTTCTTTCTTTACTTTTTCATAAAACAAACCCAGAATTGTTGAACAGGTTGCTTTGGTGTTCCGTTTTGGGGTGGGTTGTTTGGGGTTTTTTTGGTTTTCAGGAGGGAGTAAAAAATACTCACTTTGCTCTCATTTGAATCGAAGTGATTTCTTGACTTTTCAACATGAAGAAGTTCTTTTGAGGGTGGCTAAAAAAGTGGAACATTTTCCAGCTGCCTCTACTAGTTGCCTCAATGTGTTCAAGTGCTTAGTATAACTCAACAATTTACAGGAAGACCAAATTGTTCACCAGATGACATTTAGAAACCAGTGTCATGCCTTCTGAACTGCTTTCCCCAAGGAGTGATGTGCTCCAAGCTCCACCATGCCCTGATCCTCCTGACCTCAGCAAGTCAGATTGTGAAACATGAATAAATTTGTGCTGGGAACTGATGCTCAGAAGAATTCTATGAGATCCATATTTTTTTTTGTGTGGACATAAGAGCATACTAGCCAAATCTTCCCACTCAGAGGTACTTAGAGGTCTTAGCATACCCCAATAAATTAATATCAGGGTCATAATTTGATTTGGAGTCCTAAAGAAGTAGAGAGGTCATCACATCTCTAGACAGTTAATTAGGTGATTAATTACCTGCACCCCTTAAGAAAACATTGTCATTTATGTTTTACTAGCCTGTGTCTGATCTAATAACCTTTCCAGTTTATGGAGACTGTCAGTGCACATTGGTTTTTACACTCTAACTGCAGAAAATGCTGCTTTGACATAATTCCTCTAGGCAGGACTTCCCAGTTGCTTCTGAGACTTCAGGTTACATCTCTGTAAAATGTTTTGCTATCTGATCTGAATCTACAGGTCAAGATAAGTTTAATTTGGGGGGGGTCTTTTGCACAGCATAGATCTGCTTTCTGTGTAGAATGCATTGCAGGATTAAACTCAGCATATTGTAAAAAGTGAGCTTTCAATTCCCTGTTCCCTGCTCTTTAATCTTCTCCTTGTATAAGTTAAGAGTCGTAACAAAAGAGAACTGGGTTTCAAGAAATGAAGTCGTTTGTTCTTCTCTGTACCTCACCATCAGCTGTAACCTCAATAATTCAAAAGACACTCGTGAAATCCATTCTTCAAGAGACTTCTCATAATCACATCACTTTCTTCAGCAGTTACACTCGTTTGTTTAATGAACATGACTGCTAAACCCTTTCTGTATATCCCTGTATTCCATCTGTCATAACATACCATTTTGCAGGAGGGTATCTTGAAGTTCTCTGAATAGTTCAGATGGTAACCAAATGATTCTAGATCTTATCCTGTCCTTACTTTTACTTAATGGCTAATAGGCTTTGTCTATACTTAAAAAATGACTTTTCATTTTCCTGGTACTCCTTGATGAAATGGGTAGAACAGCATATCCCTGAGGAATAAGACTTGATGACCTTTGAGGTCTTTTCCAACCTTATTGATTCTATGATTCTAAGAACCACTCCCAGACAATCTGCCCAACAACTGCCCCTTTAGAATAGAATAGAATAAGAGAATAGAATTAGCCAGGTTGAAAAAGACCTTTGAGATCATCAAGTCCAACCTATCATCCAACACCATCTAATCAACTAAACCATGGCACCAAGCACCCCATCCAGTCTCTTCCTAAACATTTCCAGTGATTATGACTCCACCACCTCCCTGGGCAGCACATTCCAATGGCCAATCACTCTCTCTATGAAGAATTTCTTCCTAACATCCAGTCTAAACTTCCCCTGGTGCAGCTTGAGACTGTGTCCTCTTGTTGTGGTGCTGGTTGTGTGGGAGAAGAGACCAGCCCCCACCTGTCTACAACTGCCCTTCAGGTAGTTGTAGAGAGCAATAAGGTCTCCCCCTGAGCCTCCTCTTCTCCAGAAGGAGAAGCAACCCCAGCTCCCTCAGCGTCTCTTTGTAGGGCTTGTGCTCCAAACCCCTCACCATCTTTGTTGCCCTTAGGTTAATGGCTTCCTAGTGATAGATCTCTCCTAGGATGTCAGTCACTTCTTTGTCCATATTCTATAATCTTTGTTGACTCTGATGCTTAATCAATCTTGGAGCCAACTCAATTTTGAACACTTCAACAAACATCATAGCCTAATAGCAAGTGCAACTGGGGGAAACAAAAGGGATAACCAATTCTTTCCCACGCCCTCAGACAGAATTAACAGCACCACTACCTCATTCTAAGAATATCACAGTTTCAGACATACCTTTATCATGCAGGCTTGCATCCTTGTCAAAGAACAAATTAGGTGCTGTGTGACAAAACTCTTTTCTACAGCGCAGTGTTGATTGGCATTATAGACCTTTATCTTACTTATTACATCTTTAAAAGTGCCTTATAATTGCAAGTGTTCACATTTGAATATCACTTCAAATGTAGAAATGAAGCACCTGCAATCTGCACTGCAAGAAATTTCATCTATTTCCAGTGAGATACTACGAGGCTTAGCATCTCTACCCAAAATTACAGCTTGATGCAAAGATCATTAAAGCCAGCAGGAATATTTGCAATTATTTAATAAGCCAGGATTGTTCTACTCTTCAAAA
The DNA here is from genome assembly GCA_015227895.2 of Colaptes auratus. NCBI lineage: Eukaryota > Metazoa > Chordata > Aves > Piciformes > Picidae > Colaptes > Colaptes auratus. The sequence goes on from CM026886.1 coordinate 11,023,913, forward strand.
TGTTAAATATTTGTCGGCTTCTTAGCTTAAAGAGAAGTCACAAATGGGCAGATTTCATTCTACTGGGACAAAATAAGATGTAGGAAAGCAGGGAATAGTTGTCTGCTTTATATTCACATAACAGCATGTTACTGGAGAATTAGACTCCCTCTTACAGTGACAGCCTTCCAAACACCCCTGGCTGTTGGAGAGCAGGACATGAGCAGAAAACAAAGTTTGCTAGTAAGAAGACCAAAGCCTGAGATGGATAAAAGAGCATGTAAGAGACTGCCATATGCTTAAGATCTTGTCTTTATTATACAAGTTTGACTTCCAAGAGGTATCTATCCTAAGGACGTTGGATTGTCTCTGACCTTTCCTTGTATTAGCTCAGAATAAACTGTCTGAAAGCAGATTGTTGTGAGGCTCTACATATCGCTCCTCACCATCCTTGCCTTAAAGTCTACACTACTCGTGTTGCAAACTAGAGGACCTTTACTAATATGTCTCTTTCTTTGTTTTCTCTTGAAATTCAGCTGCTTGATCAGATCTGCTTTTCCTAAGCAGTTTAAAAGCAAAATTAGTCTCCAAGCCCCTAAAGTGACAAACATTTAAAGCATTATTGCCCATTTTCCTCTTTTTGCATGGGGATTTGAAGATTAATGTGTTACATACAATGGAAGAACAGCAAGCAAAATAAGCTTCTTGTGAGGAAAAACCATGAGAAGGCATTTCTTGGTGGCACCTTTTGTATTCTTTTAGTTTGTTTGTATTATGTGTTTCTCTGTTACTTGCAAAGAAAACCCTCCGGGTTACTACAACTACTTAATAGAAGTCAACATTTTTGGAGGAGAGGAAGGAGCAATTGCCACAAGTGCTACAATTTTATTACTAAAACCTGAGCTCCTTAAAACTGTAATGTACAAAACAATTGCTGTAATCTTTCTAGGCCATTTTGGTTTGTTTTGTTCTGGATTTTTTTGTTTGGTTGGGTGTTTTTTCTTCAGCTGGCTAGAAGGCATATGGGTTTGGCAATTGCATGCAGTTTTTTTCTACCTGGAATGCTGCTACTTGCTTAATGGATTTGCTCATTGACACTCATTGTTGCAAGATAAGAAGAGCTTGAAGTTTTACCAAGGGAGGTTTATATGCAGTTCCTGCAGTGTATACATTCACAAGAATTAATGGGTAAATGACTTGCAGTTGCACATGCAGATATTCATGGTAAATGCATTTGTGCAGCTGCTAAGTTGAAGAGGAGAAAATATCATCTGGCAGCCCTGGCAAGTCGTACTGAAAGAGATAACACCATCCAATGTTTTCAAATAGTCAATAATACAATACATTCACAGGACCTCCAGAGCAGTTCCAGCAATGAGCATGTTTCAACACTGCCAGCTCAAGGCTTCTCAGGCTCCAGAGCTGAAACTTACTACCTTGAAGGTAAGGATCCAAATCCTGGCAAGTATAAGGCTTCCATGTAGACAAAAGGGAACAGAATGAGGAAATTTTGGTCTGGTTGCGAGGAGCAGAGTTGGATTTGATACTCTTGTTGTCAGCTGCAGAATAAGCAGCAGCTGCTGTCAACCAACGCACCCAAATCCCTCCCTTGGCTTGTACAGCCCTGTTCCTCACACTGCAAACCACAAAGCAGAGGATGAGCCTGTGGTTACAATGCTGTCCTGATAGACTGCTGACCAGGGTATATGCATATTTCAGTTGTGCCTACAGTTAGCCCTCCGTGCCTGACTTTTGTTGCATAGGTTAAGGCACAAGCACCAAAAGGAAGACACATTTGCAAAAGAAAGCCCTCATCAAGACAAAAATTATTCATGGCACAGGGGAACACTTCAATCACAACCAATTAAATTTGTTGACAATTTATTTAGACATGCATAAAATCACAATTTTGGATAGCTGTTGAACTGTTCCTCCTGTTCCTCATGCTTCACTGAAATGTCTGTTTGATGCAACTCCAAAAATGCAAAGATACCATTTTTCTGTGGGTTTTTTTTCTTCCCCTTTCTGAGCTGAACTAAACTGAGATTTTCCTAAATCATATGACCACATAAGCTGTTCTGTTGTTTTCTTAAAAAGCTTGCAATGTGTCTCTCATTCAAAACATGCTCTTTTACTGCTGTGAATGTTATGATGAGTACAATTCTGTATTGCATCTCATTCAGACAAGACAAAAAGTATGCGAATTACAGAGATGGAAGTGGATGAAAATGCTGTGGCAGATGCCTGTGGCATAATTTTGTTGAAGAAGTATCACACAACTATATGAAAAGACGAGAGAGAAAGACTTTCATCCCCAAGTTCCTAAAATAACAAAACTGACTTGAAATCAAAGAAGAAGAAAAAGCTGCTCTGGGTGAATTATAGGGTTCCCCATGGCTGTATTGATCTTCACTGAAGAATCTTCTGTCTTTCATCTCTTTAGCTGTAAGTTCAGGGTTATCTAAGGATCTGCATCTTTGGTGGTATGAGCAGCCTTCTGAAAGGAGTACTGTAAGTAAGACACAAAGACTGGAGGGAGACTGCCTCTCTTATGCCTGAGCAGGCCTGTCTGACTCTTTGAACAACTGTCAAGTCCATAAACAGCACAGATAAACTACCTTGTTAAATCTTCAGTGAGTATCCTTGCAGTAATTCAAATACTTCTTACTAACAAAGAAAAAGGGGAGAGGCAGATCTCAGAGGATGAAAGCTACCACTGAACAGTAAGAGCGAGTCTTATGATAACTAAACATTTCATCCTCCCCAAAGGAACTGCTTTGAAATAATGTCTCACTCAGGAAGAGGTATTAGAGAGAATCTGAAGTGCTGGTAAATGTCAACAGGGACATGTCAGTCCTCTACTTTCCTTGGTCTCGCTTTTGCATGACTTACCTCCTACATTTCCCAATTTTCTTATTTGCTATTGCTGATTTTGTGCTGCCTCATGAAAACGTAACTTTCTTTCTGACCTTTTTGTTTGACTTTGAAAAATAACTTTTATGCATGGTTTGTTTAAAATTTCACCCCCTAGGCAGTTATCAAACTAGTTAAATGCCAGCATTCCAGGAAGATTACAGTGCTCCTGCCCAGCGTGATGTTTCACTACTCCCACCTCATTCCAGCCCTCACTGATTTCAAGTCAAAGTCAGGACATATACCTTGCTTTCCTTTGAGCATCTCTGACCATCTATGTGTCTTACAAACCTCCTGTTAGAAATACCTTGCTGGGCCAAATTTAGTCATTGTAGTGGATGATGCTTATGGCCAGGATCGTGCCTTAAATATTTCTAGGACGTACTCTTCTGTGCGTTAACCCTCCTTTGTTCCCCCCCCCTCCTTTCTGAAGGCAGCAGGGGGATCCTGGCGCCACTGAGTCCAGGTAAACTGCCTGCCTGGGCGTGGTCTCACCCCTGTGATAGGCAAGGGCCAGGCTATATGTTTGTTTCCCTGTTCATGGCATAAGCTTACACCATATTTGGTAGCTGCCAGTTCATTGGTTAACCTTGGTGTTAGCAACAGATGCTCATTGGACCAGTATTCACTGGGGCAAATGATAAATAGGGGTTGTTTGGTGATGAACCCCCCACACATTTGTGCTCGAGCCTGTATCTGTGTGCGCACCAGTGCTGTTGTGGTTCACCTTACTCGGGACTAAAGCCAGTGCTCCAAGAGGCTTCGTGGTACTTTGCCTCCACCACCCAACTGTGTGCAGTGCCGTGGACAGTACCCCGTGGGATCAACTGCTGCATGATCCATCGCCACAGGAGGACCTGGTAACCCGTGCGAACCAGCGCTGCTGAACTGCCGCAGTGCCCCCCCCTCCTCGAGCGGGGGAATCTCCGTATCCCGGGAGCAGCAGCCACGTGGCGCAGCCACGCGGTCGGCGCCATTTCCTGTCTTCTCATTACGGTATATCCGTGCCACGTTCTGCGGACTATAAACCTTATCAAGGGAAGATTTCACTAAGTTCTCAGCTTGTGAGTAAGCCAAGCCTTTCTTCATAAAGTTTCAGTTGGGGTAGCGTGCAAATCGCTCCGGGTGGAGGATCGCCGGTCACTGACCAACCCCCTCCCCCGCCGCTTTCCAAATCAGTTTTGATCCTAAGTTCTGTGAATCATTTAGTTTAAGTGTCTATACCTAAACATTCTGTAAAGATAGTTTCACTAACCGAATATCGATACCTGTGAAGGGGAACTGTTTATACCCCGTTGCAGAGTTTGTATATATATAAAAATAAACCTAACATTTTTTCATTGATATCTCTGCCGCTCATTTCTGAGGGCATATTCATAACAGTCATGTATTTGCAAAGCCCTAACAGTGACTGGTAAGATCACAGCTGAACGGGACAGGCCACTTGGAAACCAGGCAGGTGGCAACCTGATCGCTATTCCTGCTGCTGAAAACAGACCAGAGCATACAAGGATGACTGAAGTAATCAAATCCACTCAGTATTTTCTTCCTCTCCTTGTTTTTGGTAATAGAAAGTACAGTCCCTAAAGGGGGGTAACTTATTATTACAGTCAATTGAGTGTACTGTGCAGTTATGTCTCAAAATACTCATGTGAGAATATATTCTAAGTCTTTTCAGGAGTCAGTGAGCAAACCTTAGCACTGCTGACAAGCCCACGGAGAGCTATTAAATGCAGAAATACACCTCTGGGCCAGGAAGTTTCTCAACCACAATTTCCTGAAGGCTGTGAGAGTGCTTTGGGAACAGTATCATCATACACTCATGGTTTTTTATAATCTCCAAGAGTCATCTTCTATTGGCCACTACTGGAACAGAGGGACTGGAGTAGGTGGATGCATCATGGAAATGAGAACTGCTGTTCTAAGTGAAGCTGCTGGGAGTTTAACTGAGCACCTTAGTGGGGAAAGACTTCTCTCACAGCTTTCACAATGGCAAAATTTAATTACCTAAGTAAAAGTTCTCCTAAATAAATGTGTCAAGTATCAACATTAGTGCTTAGATTTACGCTGCTAGGGCTGGGCTACTTCCAGCAGCCAGATCATTCCTATAGAGCTGCTTTGGGTATCTTCATACTAAACAGAATTTTTATGTAAACCAGCCCTGGTACTTGAAGATTTCCCTGAATTTCAGTTACGTAGCCCAGTTATGGGAAGCACTGCCAGAGTAGCTGCAGCTTTTCTTTGTAGTCATTGCTGTAGTCAGTGCTCACCTCTGTTAAGGATTATGCTAGGAAAGAAAGCAGAACCTGTCACTTTGGGAGTGGAGAGTTACTTGTCTTTTTGTCTCTGCCATGGCACTCCTAGGCACAGTTGTAGCTTTCCAAGAGATAAGGGACAACAGGGAAGGCCTGTGAGCTACGACGGCTGCCAAGGACGTTGGAGCAGTTTGTCTGTGGTCAAGAGATCTAGGATCTGCTCCTGTATGAATAACCACAGATGTTTTCAGAGCCCAGATTTTGAGATTACTTGTCCTTATTTTATCCACAAGGAGAGAGGATGCCAGAAGAAAGGTCACAGGACCATGAGAAGGAGATAAATGTGTGTATATATGTATGTGCGTGTGTATACATACATTGGGGAGGGACTTTTCAGGCTATCAGGTAGTGATAGGACTAGGGGGAATGGAATGAAGCTGGAGGTGGGGAGATTCAGGCTAGATGTGAGGAGGAAGTTCTTCACCATGAGAATGGTGAAGCCCTGGAATGGGTTATCCAGGGAGGTGGTTGAGGCCCCGTCCCTGGAAGTGTTTAAGCCCAAGCTGGATGAGGCTCTGGCCAGCCTGATCTAGTGTAGAGTGTCCCTGGCCATGGCAGGGGGGTTGGAACTAGATGATCCTTGTGGTCCCTTCCAACCCTGACTGAAACTATGAAACTATGAAAATATAAAAAACTGTACATGGAAAGAGACAACTCCTCCAATTTACAGTGCTTGATCAAATTCTAAATGTACAAAGTCCAGTATCAGCTAAAATGTTGCTTCTACTTACAAATCTAAGTGCTGGGTTCTATGTCTTGGCCACAACAACCCCAAGCAGTGTTACAGGCTGGGGTCAGAGTGGCTGGAGAGCAGCCAGGCAGCACGGGTCAGGCCACGCCTTGAGTACTGCGTCCAGTTCTGGGCCCCTCAGTTTAAGAAAGATGTTGAGTTGCTGGAACGTGTCCTGAGAAGGGCAACAAAGCTGGGGGGTTGTGGTTTGAGCACAAGCCCTATGAGGAGAGGCTAAGGGAGCTGGGGTTGCTTAGCCTGGAGAAGAGGAGGCTCAGGGGAGACCTTCTTGCTGTCTACAACTACCTGAAGGGAGGTTGTGGACAGGCAGGGGCTGGTCTCTTCTCCCAGGCAACCAGCACTAGAATATGAGGACACAGTCTCAAGCTGCGGCAGGGTAAGTTTAGACTGGATGTTAGGAAAAAGTTCTTCCCAGAAAGAGTGATTGCCCATTGGAATGTGCAGCCCAGGGAGGTGGTGGAGTCACCATCACTGGAAATGTTTAAAAAGAGAGTGGAGGAGGCACTTGGTGCCATGGTTTAGTTGATTAGATAGTGTTGGATGATAGGTTGGACATGATGATCTCAAAGGTCTTTTCCAACCTGGTGAATGGAATGGAATGGAATGGAATGGAATGGAATGGAATGGAATGGAATGGAATGGAATTCTATTCTATTCTATTCTATTCTATTCTATTCTATTCTATTCTATTCTATTCCATTCTAATGCTTGTGACCATAATGATGACTAGAAATTCGGACAGCTAAAAATGTTCTAGCAGTCAAGTAATCTTGGAAGAAAACCCAGATATCAAAGAGCAGGCAGCACAGTCTGCCCATAAAAGTGCTGCAGTGTTCACATTTTGCAAGTTTTTTTCCATTCATGCATTGTTCTGTCTTCTTGGATGCCCCACAAATCCCTCCAGTGAATTTTCTGCCATCCATGAAATAAACCAAAGCCCAGATTTTAGAGGATATAATCCTTTGAAGAGGTACTTGACACACATTGCTGTTTTCCACTCCCAAATGCAAATGAAGTGTGGTCACTCCTGGTGTATGGTTTCCATTAAGATTCCTCTTCTGACTGTCAGAACAAAACTGGGAAAACACCCTTTCCAAAGCAGGTCACTGCCTCTTGCTTCAGTGCATGAGGCACTCAAGCACATGGAAACAAAGATCAATTCCTATTGTTTCAGCATGACCTCATTCTCCTATATTGTTTGTTTTCCTTTCCACTAGGATCTAATGGAGCTGAATATACAGTTTATGTCATTCCAAAGCAGATGTGCTTCTGTTACTTGAGCACATCTGATTTCTATTTGAAATTTATGGAAATTTATTGCTGACTTCAGATGGGAGATGATTGAGCCCTAAGTTAATGTGGCAGACATAATACACCACCTGTACTCCTATCTAAGCAATTTCTGGAAGTATACATAACAGCAATGACGTTTGGGAACAGACTCAATGACATTTTGCTAAGCAGACTGTTGGCTAATATAAATGTTGGTAAAGGGGCCCCAAAGCTAGTCTTGAAATCTGCTGCTGCAAGTAGGCAGCAGTACTCTTGACATCTTAGCCATCGCCTTCATAACAAACCATTGCCTTAACTGTGAGGGTTCAGCGAGAAGAGACCCAACTAGGGCTAAACTATTTGGTTATTTGTTTCTAAAGGGTTTATACAGATGTGCATTGTCTCTGGCTCCTTCACAACAGCAATTCTGCCCACACCTCCTTAAAACCCATAGCTCCCTGCTTCTCTCTCTGCTCCTCTCTCTTTTGAGACAGGGAGTGAGGGGGCAGTGGAATGGCTCCTCTGGTCTTCTTGAGCAGGGGGCATTTCATGTTGCTTACTCATTGTAAATATCTGTATAATATTGTAAATACTGTGTATTTTGTACATAGTCATTGCATTCCATTGTAAAGTGTAGTCTTTCCTTGTAGATACAGATTCATTTGCTTCTAACTGAGTTAGGTTAAAGGTTAATGCTGGGGGGAAACTTCAACCCATCACACTTGATCAGTGTTAAATAACTTTAGTTAGTGTTGAATAACTTTAGCTAGCATTAAATACCACCTGGAGAAGAGGAGGTTCAGAGGAGAACTTATTGCTGCCTACAACTACCTGAAGGGAGGTTGTAGCCAGGTGGGGGTTGGTCTCTTCTCCCAGGCAACCAGCACCAGAACAAGAGGGCACAGTCTCAAGCTGCACCAGGGGAGGTGCAGGAGTCTAAGCTGGATGTTAGGAAGAAGTTCTTCACAGAAAGAAATGATTTGCCATTGGAATGTGCTGCCCAGGGAGGTGGTGGAGTCACCATCCCTGGAAGTGTTTAAGAAGAGACTGGATGAGGCACTTGGTGCCATGGTTTAGTTGATTAGATGGTGTTGGATGATATGTTGGATGTGATGATCTCAAAGGTCTTTTCCAACCTGGTTAAATTCTATTCTATTCTAATGGTATTAACCTACAGTAATTTCCAAAGACAGTTCAAACAAAAAAGTTATCCAAGTCACCTGGTCTCAAGCTTTGTGTGTCCCCCCTGACTCATTCATTTAGTGCTGCAAGTGGAGTCAGACAGAAAAAGAAAAGCCCAAACCTGAGCTGCAGGTCCTGTACCTCAGTACCTTAAGGCTTCTGTCCCTCCTGACTCCGTCATTCCTTGAGAAAGGGAGACTGGAGATAATGCCTACTGGGAATAATAGTCTTTAAAAGGAAGGATATGGATTTCTTAGAGCTGTGATGTGGAATGCTGGAGATTTTTCTTGTGTCAGAGGGACAAAACTGCCCCAGGATTGTCCCTATCAAGAATACTTGCTCACATCACATTATTATAGCTTATATGTATCCATCTGTAAAACATGTCTAATGCTGTTGCATTATGTCATTAAGGTATTTGAGATTTCTGACCATAGAATACATGACATGGAAGCTAGTAGCTTCCCTTCATGTGTGCCTTGCCCATGTTTCCTTCTCTCTATACAACTGCTTGCCCTTTGTGCACTCCCTGCTGCCAATTTCTATCTTACAATTTAGGCTGCAGGCGTTCAAGCCCTTGTTCTGGATAGCTTTGAGCTTTGATACTTAAAATTGAAATGGAGCCTAGCATGAACTAGGACAAATATTTACTTCTCTTCTTGAAAAGCATGGATTTTTATGTGTGGGGTTTTTTTGTGAGCACAACTGCCATGAATTTTACAGAGTTTATCTCGCAGCAGTGCAGCAAAAGAATCACAGGAACCGGCACAATGTTTGAGGAAGCTTTCATGCTTAATGGCACACTGTACACAGAGTAAATAAGTGGGCCCCACTCCAGTCCACTATACATCCTGTTAAGGTTATGAGGTTGTCTCATGTGACAACTTGCTTTGGGCTGAATTGTCCACAGAGCCTGAACTTGCAACCTAGTTTCATAGTTTCATAGTTTGAAACTTGCAGCCTCTGCAACTGCAGTTATTATTTTCTGTGACTGGAGCTAAAACCACTAAGTTCATTACCTCACAGGAAGAGTGCTTCTCTGCACTTTAGTTAGTGGGAAAGAAGAAAAAAAAAACAAACCATGAGGAAGAGTATCATGAGGAGTGTGACTGACAGCAGAAACCGTCTTCCATCTGGCTTGCCTAAAATGTAAGCCCCACTTGGCCATTCCACTTCACAGTCATCATTAAAAATCAGAGACCCTCTTCAACAAGTGCTACTTAATGCAACATTTGATTTCTTGAAAATTAATGCAGCCAAGTCTACAGCTTATGCAAAATTCTGGGATGTCTCTCTCTTTAGAGCAAGACAAAACAGTGCTTTCATTTCAGAAACAGTGAGAGACAGAAGAGGGACTAAAGGATCCTGCAATAAGGGTGTTGTGTTGGTTGAATATTAAACCAGTCATATAAAACCTGAGTGATAGGCTAACAGCCTAGCAGAGGTGGAATAAACTCTGCTATAGGAAAAAACCCACAGTTATTTACAAATACATTCCTTGCAAAGGTCATAAAATGTTGCAGATGAAAACATTCACCATTAAATGCAGTCTCAACTGGGATGAGTGAGTCAGCATTGTAGGGGGGAGATTTTAATCCAAAATTTGGATGAATACTTTTTCCAGTCAAAATCTTTGTTCCAGACTTTCCCTTTGCATGGCAGAAATCACTAAGATCTGAGAGGGCTCATCTCCCCATGGTTTAGTTGATTAGATGGTGTTGGATGATGGGTTGGACGTGATGGTCTTGAAGATATCTTCCAACCTGATCTATCCTATCCTATCCTATCCTATCCTATCCTATCCTATCCTATCCTATCCTATCCTATCCTATCCTATCCTATCCTATCCTATCCCTCATGACTATGTCCAGTATTTAGCTGCATCCTTACAATACAACAACAGGTTGGAAGAGACCTTCAAGATCATCACGTCCAACCTATCAACCAATCCAACCCACCTAAATACAATACAATACAATACAGTACAAAACAGTACAATACAGTACAATACAGTACAATCCAACCCACCTAAACAACTAAAAAACTAAACCATAGCACCAAGCACCCCATCAAGCCTCTTCTTGAACACCTCCAATGAAGGTGACTCCACCACTTCCACAGGCAGCTGATTCCAGTGGGCAATCACTCTCTCTGTATAGAACTTCTTCCTAACATCCAGTCTAAACCTGCCCTGGCGCAGCCTGAGACTGTGTCCTCTTGTTCTGGTACTGGCTGCCTGGGAGAAGAGACCAACCTCCGCCTGGCTACAACCTCCCTTCAGGTAGTTGTAGAGAGCAATAAGGTCACCCCTCAGTCTCCTCTTCTCCAGGCTAAGCAACCCCAGCTCCCTCAACCTCTCCTCATAGGGCTTGTCTTCCAAACCCCTCACCAACCTTGTTGTTCTTCTCTGGACATGCTCCAACAAGTCAACATCTTTCCTAAACTGAGGGGCCCAGAACTGGACACAGGACTCAAGGTGTGGCCTAACCAGTGCAGTGTACAGGGGCAGAATGACCTCCCTGCTCCTGCTGGCCACACTGTTTCTGATGCAGGCTAGGATGCCATTGGCCTTCTTGGCTGCCTGGGCACACTGCAGGCTCATGTTCAGCCTACAATCAACCAGCACCCCCAGGTCCCTCTCTGCCTGGCCGCTCTCCAACCACTCTGACCCCAGCCTGTAGCACTGCATGGGGTTGTTGTGGCCAATGTGCAGAACCCGGCACTTGGATGTGTTCAATCTCATGCCGTTGGATTCTGCCCATCTGTCCAGCCTGTCGAGGTCCCTCTGCAAAGCCTCTCTGCCCTCCAGCAGATCAACTCCTGCCCCCAGCTTGGGTTCTGGCTGGTTGGACTTTGTCAAGTTGCACATTTCAGTAATAATTCCTTTTATAGGCATTAGTGGTGACAATTAGGAACCTACTCTTCTCTCCAACTTCATTTAGTCTGAACATAATCATTCTGGCATGCAATGAGACAGGGTTGCTTAGTGTTGACCTGAAAAGGATCTCTTGAGCTCTCTTTTACAGGGACTCAGATATTCCCCTGCACTGAAATCTCAGATGGCTGTCACATTTTGAGAGCTAGGAGGCTGAATGTGTCCTCCACTAACTTCCCTAGCATGGGGAATGATTTTGATAAGTAGCTCCCATGGAAAGAAACAAAGCCCTTTGTAGTCACTGTCCTTGCATGGCTATGCAATCAACAAGTGGTGTTAAAACAGCATTGCACTTAATAACTTTACCTTCTTCATCTCCATCACAGCTAATGAAATATTATGCATGCAAAGCAAACAGTGTGTGCAGGCTAGCTCAGGATTCACACAGCACCTGAATGTGCTGCATGAATTATTCACACTGTTTTCCCTCACTGGTGTCATCACTCCCACATCACAGAGTAAAGGTCCTTTTCTGGCCTTAGCAGAATCCTCTAAAGCTGCTCCTATTACACCGAGGAAAGTTTATTTCGAGTGTGTAAAAAACAGATGAGTTAGGTCACCTAGTAAATGAGAAATGATGAAAAATTAATATGCTCAAGAAAAAAAGGAAGAGAGGGGAAGACCTAGCAAGCTTCCTCCTCAGCATGGGTGAAGGTCTTTCTCATTTTTTATTTTTTAGCAAAATATCCCAAGAATCATAGAAAGGTCCAGGCCAGAAGGGACCCCCAAAGCTCATCCAGTCCAACCTCCCTGCAGTCAGCAGGGACATCCCCAACCAGATCAGGCTGCCCAGGGCCCCACTGAGTCTCACCTTGAATACCTCCAGGGATGGGGCCCCAACCACCTCCCCAGGCAACCTGTTCCACGGTTCCACCACCTATGAGTAAAGTATCTGTTCCTAACATGCAATCTAAATCTGCTCTTCTCTAGTTTGAAGCCATTGCCCCTTGTCCTGTCACTGCAGGCCTTTATAAACAGTCTCTCTCCATCTTTCCTGTAGGCCCCCTTCAGGTACTGGAAGGCTACTATTAGATCTCCCCAGAGCCTCCTTTTCTCCAGGCTGAACAACCCCAGCACCCTCAGCCTGTCCTTGTAGCAGAGGTGCTCTAACCCCCTGATCATTTTCATGGCTCTTCTCTTGACCTACTCCTTCAGGTTGTGCTTTTCTGTACTGCTGTCCCACCCACGGCAACTTTCTTCTTTTTAACCTATAAATGATCACACTTTGTTCCTCTCACAAATTCCACGTGGACTCTGGTACTCTCTATGGACATCTCTGCAGAGGGGAGCAGCATGGGGATGCATCATTTTGGTAAAAAGAGGCACTAAAAGAGGAAGAGGCAAGCTATCTGGATTGACTGCATCGAGCTCCTCTTGAGGCAGACACTGCCTGCCTGGCACAACTCACATTTCTTCACAATCAAGGTGCACTTAGTGGTGTTAGCATTCAGAACCAATGCTGTTTTAAATCAGTATGAACTGCTTCCCCCATGCCTTTCCTCCCTTCTCAGTTGGCAAAAAATTACTGTTATAATTACTGTTTGACCTGTACGACCTCTTTGTTAATTTTTGCAGCCAGAAAATAAGGGAGATTCAATTTTGGCTTCAAAATCAACATAATCTGTTTATTATCATTGACCTGCTGTTTGTCTCTGACCAGGAGGCAAATATTTGCAGTGATGTGATAGGCACACAGAAAGCAGACTGATAGCCAACCAGCATGCCAAATACTTTGCTATTTGCTCTTATGAAAGGCTGCTGAACCTGCTTTTTTTGTTTGCTTTTGGAGTGTTTGGTTTTGGTGGATTTGGGGTTTTTGTGTGTGTGTGTTTTTTCTTTTCTTTCTCCCCTCCCCCTTCTCCCCCCCAAGTTTGCTGCCTTGCCCACAGGAGAGCTGATCAGTTTGTCAACATCTCATTGCAATCTCCAACTGTAGGACCTCAAATCACTTATTTTTAATAGTTCCAGAGTTTTCAGAGTCATACAGTGGGTCTCAGCCTGGCAGACCAGCATGCACAGTGTGTCACAGCATTGATATAGATAGGAAGCAACACAACACTTTAATTGCCTGCAAAGCCTTTTGGCAGGTTTAGTCAGGGAAGAAATAAGAAGAGTGTGTGATGGGAGTGGGAGTGGTGCGGGTCCTACCCTCCTCATCCCCAGTGAGTCAGAAGGATGCATTGAGAGAGATCCTAAAAACCCCTATGCCACTCTCTCTGGATTCCTGGAGCACAAAGAAGCAGTAAAAGTGGTTGCAGGAAGGAAAATGACAGGAAACAAGGGAAGTTTTATACTCTTGCTCTGTCTGGAGAAACAACTGAGTACATCTCATCTTGATCTGAACCAGCCTGTAAGCTCCAACAGTCTTCTGCATCCTTACCTTACCACACTTTGCTATCTTAAGGTATTGCTAATCATGTGCTAGTTCTTATGCTGGCCCTGTATAGATCAATCATTTCACATGAACCATGAGAGGCCTCGAGCACAAGCTCTACGAGGAGAGGCTGAGGGAGCTGGGGTTGCTTAGGCTAGAAAAGAGGAGGCTCAGGGGAGACCTTATTGCTGTCTACAACTACCTGAAAGGAGGTTGTAGCCAGGAGGGAGTTGGTCTCTTCTCCCAGGCAAGCAGCACCACAACAAGAGGACACAATCTCAAACTGCTCCAGAGGAGTTTAGGCTGGAGGTAAGGAGAAAGTTCTTCACAGAGAGAGTTGTTCGCTATTGGAATGTGCTGCCCAGTGAGGTGGTGGAGTCACCATCCCATGGATGTGTTCAAAAAGGGATTGGACATGGCACTTGGTGCCATGGTTTAGTACTCATGAGGTCTTGGGCAACAGGTTGGACTTGATGATCTTTGAAGTCTCTTCCAACCTTATTGATTCTATCGTAACATCCTTGTGCCATTCTTCCTTCTTCCAAGGTCCCCAATGCAGTCACACATCCCACCATGCCTTAAAGATCATGAAACCTCTCTTACCTGATGGGGATAAACAGTACTCAGGACTATAATGTCCTCATGATCTAGGAGCATGTTTTTTTTCTTTTCTTTTTGGTTCCCCATATCTGGAAAACAGTTCCACGGATTGTGTCATCTCCTCAACAGTGTGCTGGGTTCATTGAAGCGCCCAACCAGGAGCATTGTGCATCAAGGGCACTTCTGACCTACTGGATCTGTTTTGTGTCAGGGGTCCCCTAACTTCTGATCTGGGTAAAGTGCAGATGTTTATGGTTTCCTCAGGTATGAAATGCTGCCCATGACTTCTTTCCAGAGAAGTCTTAAGGCAGGGACCCAAGACCTTTTGCAGTGTGCAGTGACCCTGCTGTATAATCAGAGACAAGATTAGTTTCATAGTTTCATAGTTTCAGTTAGGGTTGGAAGGGACCACAAGGATCATCTAGTTCCAACCCCCCTGCCATGGGCAGGGACACTCTAGATCAGGCTGGCCAGAGCCTCATCCAGCCTGGGCTTAAACACCTCCAGGGACGGGGCCTCAACCACCTCCCTGGACAACGCATTCCAGGGCCTCACCACCCTCACGGTGAAGAACTTCCTCCTCACATCTAGCCTGAATCTCCCCACCTCCAGCTTCATTCCATTCCCCCTAGTTCTATCACTAACTGATAGCCTGAAAAGTCCCTCCCCAGCCTTCTTGTAGGCCCCCTTCAGATACTGGAAGGCCACAATGAGGTCACCCCAGAGCCTTCTCTTCTCCAGACTGAACAGCCCCAACTCTTTCAATCTGTCCTCACAGGAGAGGTGCTCCAGCCCTCTGCTCATCCTCGTGGCCCTTCTCTGGACACGTTCCACCACCTCCAGATCCCTCTTGTAATAGGGGGTTTTGGTGATTGTAAACTGTCAGTAATTGCAGAGGCACTGTCCAAATGCATAGTTGGACTATGAAGAAAGGTGAGGCAAAACATTTCTGACTGTAGCTTCCTGCTGCATGTCTGGTTTGGTGCAGCTCAAAGCATGAAGATTGAGCAGCTGGACTTGGAGAAATAACCTGCCCTGCTGATCCTCCTTTCCTCTAGGCTGCTGCATTATTCCTTATTATTGCATCAAGCTTCAAAATACAGACAGAGAACACAGTTAGCAGCATGAAGTTATTTCCTCAGGTGCTCCCATTCCTGCCCTTTCTCAGCTATTAATCTTTCTCCCTCTAGGCAGCAGAGAGAACGTGACATATTTATTACATCACACTCAGCTGTCCTCGACTGATAGCTACACAACAGTCAAACAGCTCTTTGCAACCCCTTCATTTTTGATGAAGGATGCAGGTTTAATTGTCATGGTTAGTCTTTTGTCAAACGTTTGTGTGCTGCTGAGAAATCTAAGGTTACAGAGTGGCTGTTACTGCAAGATTAATGAACTGCATGTTCTGTTTACACAAAAGTGACACTGAGTTAAGTGACTACATGCAAAAAATGGATCTTGGTTAATAATTGGCTACGAACTGAAGGCAGCAGCAATTGCAAGCAGCCAGGGTCTGTCTTAGGAAGTATTCTATTTTTAAACAGGAAATCCTTTATTCCTTTGAGAGTTATGATCCTAATATTTGCTGTTCTCAACCATTTTAATGAAGATATATATAAAAGTACTGGCACATTTGTATTTTCACATTGAGTGCTTCAGCTATTGCAGAAAGTTTTATGTGAAGGAAGGTTAATTTCCCAGAGTGAGCACAGATATACACAATACAATACAATACAATAAACCAGATTGGAAGAGACCTTCAAGATCATCACGTCCAACCCATCAAACAATCCAACCCACCTAAACAACTAAACCATGGCACCAAGCACCCCATCAAGTCTCCTCCTGAATACCTCCAATGATGGTGACTCCACCACCTCCATGGGCAGCCCATCCCAATGGGCAATCACTCTCTCTGTATAGAACTTCTTCCTAACATCCAGTCTAAACCTGCCCTGGCACAGCTTGAGTTTGTGTCCTCTGGTTCTGGTGTTGGTTGCCTGGAAGAAGAGACCAACCTCTGCCTGTCCACAACCTCCCTTCAGGTAGTTGTAGAGAGCAATAAGGTCACCCCTCAGTCTCCTCTTCTCTAGGCTGAGCCACCCCAGCTCCCTCACCCTCTCTTCATGGGTCTTGTGTTCCAAACCCCTCACCAATTTTGTTGCCCTTCTCTGGACACATTCCAGCAAGTCAACATCCTTCCTCAACTCAGGGGCCCAGAACTGGACACATACATGTATATTATATATATATATATATAATATATTTTATATAGTAGAGCCCAATTCAATCATCTTTGAAGTCACAGAATCAACGATGTTGGAAAAGACCTCAGAGATCATCAAGTCCAACCTATTACCTATTACCTAACACCTTGGGACAACTAAACCATGGCTCCAGGTGCCACATCCAATCCTTTTTTGGACACCTCTAGGGACAGTGACTCCACCACCTCCCTGGGCAGCACATTCCAATGGCCAATTACTCTTTCTATACAGGTGTGTATCATGTATATCATTTGTCAAAAAATTATTTAAGGCTCCAAAGGAGGTCCCTCTTACATCCTACATTGCTGTTTTCCCCTAGTCTCTCTTCCTATATATCCAAATAAATGCATATACAAACAAATCAGTAATGGTGAGCCTTTGCCATGTCTACTTGAAATGCATGGTTAAAATTCTTGAGGCAAATACCTATTGGCTGGTGCCAGCACAGATCTCTGCTGCTGTCAGTGGTTTGCCATCACTGTTATAATGGGATGTGTTCCTTGTAGCTGACAGCCCTCTGGGTGTTCTTGGGGATCTTGACACAGGAGCAACTGTGTCTTGAAGAAGGTGGTCTTGAAGCTTATTAAAGTTAGTGTTCAAGTGACAACTAAATCTGAGCTTTTTGATCTCTCCAGGAGAGAAAAAAGAATCACAGAGAAGAAATGTGTAGAGGCTGGAAAGATATTGGAGCCACAAACCCATCTGTGGTTATTCCTTAAATGTGGGATTAGTTCTTATTAGATTCTGTATTTCACACACTGCATCCATCTGTCTCCCATTCTGTATTTGTAATCCTTCAGAGAGAAATGATAACTTAGAATACCTGTGAACTCTGAAAGCTTTGAATTTGAGAGCTGAAGGTTTATCACAGTTGATCCTCTGTTATAGCAGAAAGGACTTGGACAAACATGTGGTGATGGACCAAAAACATTAATGTCATCTAAGACAGATTGTTGGTTAACATTCTTGCTGCCTACTTGTATACTCCTGGTCCAAATACTAGTTTAGGTGCTTGCCAAAGGTAAATTAAATCATTTCAGTTTTAATAAACCCAAAAATAATTTAGGGCTATTCTTGTAAGTGCCAATTTATCCTGTTCCAGTCACTTGCTGAGCATTTATCAGCAGTTTCTCAGCATCAAGGTCATTGATTAAAGTTTAATTGTTTCACACTCACTTAAAATATGGGGGAAATAATTATTAATGGCAAGGAATCTTATCCAGAAAGCAATAAGTGCTGTCCATTAAGTCTTCCTCTCCACTGATGTATAAGGATCTTAATGCATCAGTCCTGTGAAATTCTCATCACTGGTTCTCATCCAAAAAAACCACTTAAGCAGCTGCTTAACTTCAAGTCTGGTAACACATCTGGCAGATGTCCTAAAATGTGGCTGAGCTGAAAGCTAAATATTCATCAGCTAAAAGGTACTGTCCTATTTAATGACTGTTACTGAGGGATGGAGAAGACATCAAATGTATTGCAGAGTGTTACCAAAAAAAGAAGTAGAAAGAATTAATTCCTCCAATGCAATTGATAATAGTATTAATCCCAGGAGAGAAACACTTGGCAGGGGCAAAGACACATTATATAAGTCCACTGCAGCTTATGAATAAATGTTCACTTTGCTCTTATGTACTTATCTATCAGGGGAGTCCTCAAAGCAGGATCTAAGCATCTCAGATACTTGAGAAAAACTGGGAGGAACAATGAGGATTTTGGTGAAGTCCACTTGTGGGAAAGAAATGAAGGTTAGGAGGGTTCTTGGAAGGGGTCCTGGGAAAGATCTTTGCCTCTTTCTCTCTCCCTTTATTTGGAGCAGCTGAATCTGTCAGCACAGGCAAACCCATTGCCGGGTTTGTCTTCTGCCTTAAATTAGTTTTGGTAGCTCATTATTTTTGCAGTGATCTACAGGATGCTTTGGTGATAAAATACATTCTGTACAGATTATGACTAAGCCAATCCATTGCAGTGAACTGGCAGGAGAGGAGTTTGATATGAGACACACTTCTGCTGGTGGTGAAAATCGGTGGCAAAACTCGTTCACTGGCACAGGAGAATCAGCAGGTTTAATATCTGCAAAGGCAGATGTTTAAATCAGAGACATTTCTTTTCATTAGATCTGCTCTGCAGAAATTCATTGCTTGATTTTTTAATGTGGTAGCTATTGTATCCAGGTGAAATAAATGCTCTCTTTGTTCATGTGAAATTTGCATTTGCTAGTAAGTATAAACTAATAACTATATACCTGAGACAGATTGGCAGAGCTTATTGCAAACAGCTTGTTAAAATGAGACTGTTTCAAGTCACCTGTCTGGGTTTTGATGACATTTGACAAGTCCAGTGTTCAAACCCAGTTGTTTTCCTCAGAGAATCTTCTGTTTGATAATGGCATGATTTATTTGCTTAACCTTGTATGTCTCTGTTGGAGTGGCACGGACTATTAGCTTTTTATCTTGGAAGCAAAAGGACATTCCTATAATGCTTACTGCTCCCTACTTCCAAAACCAAAAGAGTTTCCACAGAGAAGTCAAATCCCTCTTTTACCAGCTGAAATGCTAATGAGAATCAATGGGAGCAAGCAAAACTGCAGCTCAATATATTTTCTGAAACTCTGTTCAGATTGCTCAATCTCAATCTGTCTGTGGAAGCCAGCAATCAGTTTGAAAACATATTGAATATTCAGAAGAAGATGATTGAAGATTTGCTAAGTTTGGTTATTTATTTATCCAATATTTCATAAGGAGGAAATGGAAGAAGGAGAGACAACATCATTCTCATATTCCACTTGTTAGTCATTCATCATGAATTCCTCAACATTTCACGGGGAGACAGCAGCCTCAACACTGAGAGGAGTGGATCAAAGCCTACGTACTGCCAACACTGGTTTTCAGCTGTCCTGAGCCAAACTCCTGGAAATGCAGAGGGGTTCTCAAAAATCGCTGCAGCAACAGATGCCTTAAATACAGACATTCAAAAATAATCCTTGCCTTGATATGTGGGATAATCTGCACCTCTTCCTCTCTTTCCCCAGTTGTATCTCCCGTTCCTGTCACATACTTTATATCATGGCAGGAAAAAAAGGCTCACCTACTTGCATGCCAAAAATCAGTGAAGCTGGGGCTTGATTCTGAAGATCTCAGATTGTGCATAGTGCAAATAATCCCAAATGAGAATCACAGAAGATGTGAAGTTTCTCTCACCATGAGCAGCTGACATCACAGAACACTTCCATAGACAATTAGCATTTATCAGAGATGTATCAAAGCAGGAGCTCAGACTAGGACTATGTAAAATCCTCCTCCAAATGGTAGAGGAACCAACAAGAAAAGGTGCTCTGCTGGACCTTGTTCTCACCAACAGGGAAGGGCTGGTAACCAATGTGAGGCTCAGAGACTGCCTTGGCTGCAGTGACCATGAAGCAGTTGAATTTAATATCCTCAGGGCTATCAGGAGGACCTATTCTAAGCTTATGTCCCTAGACTTTAGGCGTGCAGACTTCGATCGCTTCAGGAGTCTGCTAGCCACAGTGTCATGGGACAAAGCCCTGGAGGGAAGAGGGACCCAGGACAGCTGGTCAGTATTCAAGGACCACCTCCTCTGTGTCCAGGAGCTATGTATACCAACAAAGAGAAAAACAGGGAAGAACGCTAGGAGGCCTGCCTGGATGAACAAGGAGCTCCTGGACACACTATTACTTAAAAAGAAACTCTACAGGCAGTGGAGGGAAGGACAGATAGAACAGGGGGTATATAAGGAAGCTGCCCGAGCAGCAAGAGGCCTGGTTAGGAAAGCCAAAGCAGAGTTTGAAGTGAATCTAGCCAGGGAGGTCAAAGGGAGCACTAAGAATTTCTACAGGTATATTAATGGCAAGAAGATGAGTAGGAAGGTGTGGGCCCCCTCAGAAAGGAAACTGGTGAATTGGTCACAAGGATGTGGAAAAAGCTGAGGTACTCATAACTTCTTTACCTCAGTCTTCACTGCAAGGGCCTCCAGCCACACTCCTGGAGTCATGGCAGATGATGCCAGGGATGGGGAGGAAGAACTGCCCTTCATAAGTGAAGCTCAGGTTCGTGATCACCTGAAGAACCTGAAAGTGTTCAAGTCCATGGGACCCGACGGGATACACCCACGGGTGCTGAGAGAACTGGCAGATGAGGTTGCTAAGCCCCTCTCTATTATATTCCAAAAGTCATGGCAGACTGGGGAAGTCCCCACAGATTGGAAAAGGGCAAATATTGCTCCCATTTTCAAAAAGGGTAAGAAGGAGGAACCAGGAACTACAGGCCGGTCAGTCTCACCTCTGTGCCCGGAAAGATCATGGAGCAGATCCTCCTGGAGGCACTACTGACTCAGAAGAGTAGTGAAGAGGTGATTGGGAGCAGTCAGCATGGCTTTGCCAAGGGCAAATCCTGCCTGACAAACCTGGTGGCCTTCTATGAACAGGTGACAGCATTAATAGATGAGGGGCGAGCAACTGATGTCGTTTACCTGGACCTGAGCAAAGCCTTTGACACTGTCCCACACCACATCCTGGTCTCCAAGCTGGTGACACACGGGTTTGATGGATGGACCACCAGATGGATAAGGAACTGGCTTGATGGCCGCACCCAAAGAGTGGCTGTCAATGGGTCCATGTCCCAGTGGAGGCCAGTGACAAGCGGAGTCCCTCAGGGATCAGTCCTGGGACCAGTCTTGTTCAACATCTTTGTGGGTGACATGGACAGTGGCATTGAGTGCACCCTCAGCAAGTTTGCTGATGACACCAAGCTGTGTGGTGCAGCAGACACGCTGGAGGGAAGGGATGCCATCCAGAGGGACCTTGACAGGCTGGAGAGGTGGGCACAGGCCAACCTCATGAGCTTCAACAAGACCAAGTGCAGGGTCCTGCATCTGGGTCGAGGCAATCCCAGGCACAAATACAGGCTGGGCAGTGACTGGCTGGGGAGCAGCCCAGAGGAGAGAGACTTGGGGTGCTGGTGGACGAGAAGCTCAACATGAGCTCTCAATGTGCACTTGCAGCCCGGAAAGCCAATCAGATCCTGGGCTGCATCAGGAGAAGTGTGGCCAGCAGGTCAAGGGAGGTGATTCTCCCCCTCTACTCAGCTCTGGTGAGACCCCACCTGGAGTACTGCGTCCAGTTCTGGAGCCCCTATTACAAGAGGGATCTGGAGGTGCTGGAGCGTGTCCAGAGAAGGGCCACGAGGATGATCAGAGGGCTGGAGCACCTCTCCTATGAGGACAGACTGAAGGAGTTGGGGCTGTTCAGCCTGGAGAAGAGAAGGCTCCGAGGTGACCTCATTGTGGCCTTCCAGTATCTGAAGGGGGGCCTACAAGAAGGCTGGGGAGGGACTTTTCAGACTATCAGGGAGTGATAGGACTAGGGGGAATGGGATGAAGCTGGAGGTGGGGAGATTCAGGCTAGATGTGAGGAGGAAGTTCTTCACCGTGAGAGTGGTGAAGCCCTGGAATGGGTTGTCCAGGGAGGTGGTTAAGGCCCCGTCCCTTGCGGTGTTTAAGACCAGGCTGGACGAGGCTCTGTCCAGCCTGATCTAGGGTAGAGTGTCCCTGCCCATGGCAGGGGGGTTGGAACTAGATGATCCTTGTGGTCCCTTCCAACCCTAACTGAAACTATGAAACTATGAAACTATGAAAATGCCATAGAGGATAGTAAGAAGACCTAGTGTTTGGAGAGAAACTTATGAAAGGAAGATGAGAGGGCAGGTGAGCAGGGATACAGCTTTGCCCCTGTACACTGCCCTGGTTAGGCCACACTTTGAGTACTGTGTCTAGTTCTGGGCCTCTCAGTTTAGGAAGGATGTTGACTTGCTGGAACATGTCCAGAGAAGGGCAACAAAGTTGGTGAGGGGTTTGGAACACAAGCCCTATGAGGAGAGGCTGAGGGAGCTGGGATTGCTCAGCCTGGGAAAGAGGAGGCTCGGGGGAGACCTTATTGCTCTCTACATCTACCTGAAGGGGAGGTTGTAGCCAGGTGGGGGCTGGTCGCTTCTGCCAGGCAACCAGCACCAGAACCAGAGGACACAGTCTCAGGCTGCACCAGGGGAGGTTTAGGCTGGAGGTTAGGAAGAAATTCTACATACAGAGAGTGATTTCCCATTGGAATGCGCTGCCTGGGGAGGTGGTGGAGTCACCATCATTGGAGGTGTTCAGGAGGAGACTTGATAGGGTGCTTGGGCACATGGTTTGGTTGATTAGGTGGTGTTGGATGATAGGTTGGACGTGATGATCTTGAAGGTCTCTTCCAACCTGGTTTATTCTATATTCTATATATTAAGGATGCATCCAGCCTTCTACCAACAAGCCTCTGTTTGAGAACAAAACCAGATCAACAATTTCATAAAACAGTGTACATCTGGTAGCTGCAATAGCTGGGATTCACATCAATCAATGGGTCAAAAGGCCCAGTTCTCAAAGGACAGTTGGTAAACCTCACAAAAACCACTCTCTCCACAGATGGTTTTCTCTACCTCTATGTCATATTGATACAGATGTGAAGAACTCAATGAGTATGGGCTTGTAACACCATGTCCCAAACAGAATTATTAGGTTCAGGCAGCAGGATTGAAAAGATGTGTTCTGCAGGCATATAATAATGAAATTTCACACTGCTGATGCCAAAGCTAGGCCTTCTGTGTACTATAACCCTCAAATCTTACCTGTAACCCACATTACTTTTTTGTGTGAAAAGTGAAAATTAAAAGAAGACAAAATGAAGAAAGATACTTGCCATTGTACTCATAAATTGTGCCACGGATTTACGACTCTCAGTATATTCATAGTTACATAAGGTAGAGTTAATCAGCAGATTCCTACATGAAGAAGCCAGAAGGTATGGTGTGATCTTCAAGCCTATCTTCCACATAGCACAGTGTGAATTAACTTCTGTCTGAACTAGAACACCTTCATCACTATGTTTCAAGCTCAATGTAGTTTCTTTACAGAATCACAGAATCACCAAGGTTGGAAGAGACCTCAAAGATCATCAAAGTCCAACCTGTCACCACAGACCCCATGACTAAACCATGGCACCTGGTTTATGACATGACTAAACCTGTGGCACCAACTGCCACATCTAATCCCCTCTTGAACACCTCCAGGGATGGTGACTCCACCACCTCCCTGGGCAGCACATTCCAATGGCAAACGACTCTCTCAGTGATGAAGAACTTTCTCCTCACCTCCAGCCTAAACTTCCCCTGGTGCAGCTTGAAACTGTGTCCTCTTGTTCTGGTGCTGGTTGCTTGAGAGAAGAGACCAACTCCCTCCTGGCTACAACCACCCTTCAGGCAGCTGCAGAGAGCAATAAGGTCTCCCCTGAGCCTCCTTTTCTCCATGCTAAACAAATCCCAGCTCCCTCAGCCTCTCCTCGCAGAGCTTGTGCTCAAGGCCTCTCCCCAGCCTCGTTGCCCTTCTCTGGACACGTTCAAGTGTCTCAATGTCCTTATTAAACTGAGGGGCTCAGAACTGGACACACATCTCCCCATTTTCCACGTTGTGGTATCATAACACCTACTAAATTGATTACAGAATAATAAACTTGTAAAGAGCCTTGGTATCACTCACTCCTTTAAATTAAATCGATAAAACCATGCACTACAGGACTTTCAGTTGATTTATCAAGCTCCTATTGTATGATTGTGTGAGAAAAATGGAAAAGCTAAGCTTGAACTTAGTTACACCTGAAGCTACTCTCACCACAGCAAACCTGATCTTCCCTAGGGATTTGATGGCCAAGAGTGTGTCTGTTGGAGCCAGACACTGTAGGACATTTATTAAAAAAGAAAGATATGATTAAATAACCTTTCTTTGACTCTTTTGTTTTGGTTTTTTCCCTTCCAAAGAGGGAATATCATTGCTTACCTATTTCTGGAACAGCCTGACTGCCCTGACAGAACACCATTTGACCTCTTTCCTGGCTTTCTTTCCATAAGCAAATATCCCATAACATTTGACAGTGCTTCCACAAACATTTCTTCAGTATATTAGATTAAATTATTCCTAGTTGCAGACTTTTACAGCTCCTTTTATAGAAATCCAAAGCTTACTTTGTCCAGCAGATATGCACCAATGTCTTAGAATAACTAGGGAGAAAAAAGCATTATTAATTGTATAGAAGTTCACTCCTGGATATCAGCAGAAGAGAATCTGCCCTTTAGCTGCTTCTTGAATTCTCAATGATGCCTGAAGCAGAAACTAATTAAAACACCAAGATGATAGAGAACATGTTTTCCACTTTGATTACAGTAGCATGAAGGTCCAGGTGTCTCTGAGGGGCCTTCCTGGCTGTGCAGAACACAGAAACAACCAATCTTTCAGTGTTATCCTCCTCTGTGAGCTATTTCTTTACTGAAATAATCTATTTCCAAAAAAGATTGCAGCAATTCACATCAAAGATCTATCTACCACAGAGTTCTTCATAGATCAGCCTTATAATCCCAGTCAAGTGACACTATCACCATTTGGAAAGAGGTTTAAAAAGACTTGATTTGTGGAATGGAATGGAATGGAATGGAATGGAATGGAATGGAATGGAATGGAATGGAATGGAATGGAATGGAATGGAATGGAATGGAATAGAATAGAATAGAATAGAATAGAATAGAATAGAATACAATACAATAGAATACAATAGAATAGAACAAGTTGGAAGAGACCTTTGATGTCATCGAGTCCAACCCATCATCCAACACTATCTAATCAACTAAACCATGGCACCAAGCACCAGTCTCTTCCTAACACTTCCAGTGATGATGATTCCACCACCTCCCTAGGCAGCCCATCCAATGGCCAATCACTCTGTCTGTGAAGAACTTCCTAACATCCAGCCTAAACTCCTCCCCTGGTGCAGCTTGACACTGTGTGCTCTTGTTCTGGTCCTGGTTGCCTGGGGGAAGAGACCAACCCCCACCTGGCTACTACCTCCCTTCAGGTAATTGTAGAGAGCAATAAGGTCACCCCTGAGCCTCCTCCTCTCCAGGCTAAGCAACCCCAGCTCCCTCAGCCTCTCCTCATATGGCTTGTGCTCCAAACACCTCACCAGCTTTGTTGCCCTTTTCTGGACACATTCCAGCAAGTCAACATCCTTCCTAAACTGCGGGGCCCAGAACTGGACACAGGACTCAAGGTGTGGCCTAACCAGTGCTGTGTCCAGGGGCAGAACGACCTCCCTGCTCCTGCTGGCCACACTATTCCTGATGCAGGCCAGGATGCCATTGGCCTTCTTGGTCACCTGGGCACACTGCTGGCTCATGCTCAGTTTACCATCGACCAGTACTCCCAGGTCCCTTTCTGCCTGGCCACTCTCCAGCCACTCTGACCCCAGCCTGAAGCACTGCATGGGGTAGTAGTGGCCAGTGTGTAGAACCCGGCACTTAGCTGTGGAAATGGTGAACAGAAAAGATAATTTCATCTCTCTTCTGAGTCTTATAGGTTTAAGGCTAGTGCCCTAGTGTTCTAGTTGTAAATGAAAGTTTTAGAGAGAATTTCAGAGTCCAGGGGGCTGGACGATCCGCAAGGGATTGAACAGAACATAACGAGATATTTTTATCCCATTCCACTGGCCTGCAAAATTTCTGTATAACCTGATGCACAGCTGCTGCTTTCTTCTTCTTGCTCCTTTCCCCCCTTCCCTCCTCCTCCCCTTTTCTCTTTCTGACCTTGCTTGCTTCTCTTTGGGTTATGGTAAGAACAGTAGTGGGGATGAGAGAGAACTCATTAGGTGGACAAAGCCCAGAGGGGCGTACAGCGCAGTCTGGGCAATGTGTGTTGTTTGGATATGTGTATGTATATGCTTATTGCCTTTTATATTTAGTTTACTGTTGTAAATATTCTTTTTGTACATATTCTTTTCCTTTACCTTCCAAATTCTGAGTCAGCATGGTTATTTACTCAATTTGGGGTAAATTCCAAAATTCTGTGTGGTGCCAAACCACCACACTGGTCATCTTCATTTCCCTGTATGTTCACAGATTTCCCTGAACCTTGTCCTTTTATGTAACCAGGGAATTCAGGGTGGTTTGGCCTTCAATGATCACCTAAATGTTAAATTCATCTTAAAACAGCACTGTATCAAATAATCCCAGTAGGGCTTGCACTCTGCACACAGCACAGTGCAGTCAGAACACACTTTCCTGGCTTGGATACCCTCTTGGCTCCCCCCGTTGTGTTTGCCTGACTCTTACAAGGCAAGAAACATGCTAGGCTGTTCATTTCAGAGAGAAATTATTTGGACAGAGGCAGATGGGAAAGGACAAAAACAACAGACAAAAAGGGGAAAAAAAATAAGAACACGGAAGCTTTCATAACTGATTGATACAAGGGAAAGAATAAGCACAGCTTTTGTTTAAAGGTAAGCCCAGGTGTTGTAGTTTATAACTCAATGTGCAATGATGAATGGATACAGCAGATGTTATCTGTGTGAACATAATGTTTTCTGCTTTTTCCTACCTTTTCAGCACAGGCAAGGCACACTTCTTTGTTTTGAATTGGTCAGAGCTCTCTTGAACCTTATATATAAAGTTAAGAAAACTCACAGTTCACAGGCAGCAAACCTCTGGCAACAACTTTTTCCTGAAGAAGACTTGATTGAAAGCCATAAAAATGTCCCTTGAAACTGCCCTTCCATTGAAACTTGACTTTAAATATCACAGACATTAAAATAAATAAATCAATACAATTTCTGCTTGATTGAAAGCAGTTTCTGCTTTTCTAACTTCAAATGTTACCTGGTTTGTGCTTGCTTTTGTGAAAGCCTAGTGTTAAAAGAAGGCAAACAAGTATGTAAAACCAACATGCCAGCTATGTTTATAGAATATGTTCCAGGAGAGAAAAAAATCTAAACCTATTTTCCAACCTGTTTCACAAATTGCCAGATCATCCAAAATCAAACTACCACTGACTGTAACAAAACTTTCCACCACATCCAGGAGTTCAGCCAAGAAGCTGCAGGTCACAATTCTTTGCTGCGTGCCTGCTTAATATGAACCCAGTATCATAGAATCAATAAGGTTGGAAGAGACCACAAAGATCATCAAGTCCAACCTGTCACCACAGACCTCATGACTACTAAACCATGGCACCAAGTGCCACGTCCAATCCCCTCTTGAACATCTCCAGGGATGGTGACTCCACCACCTCCCTGGGCAGCCCATTCCAATGGCCAACAACTCTTTCTGCGAAGAACTTTTTCCTCACCTCAAGCCTAAACTTCCCCTGGTGCAGTTTGAGATTGTGTCCTCTTGTTCTGGTGCTGGTTGCTTGGGATCTCTGCAACATATAGATGTTTCCACATCCATGTTTGTGTGCATCCATTTTACATTGTACCTTTGTGGGAAAATCAAAAAGTGGTGGTTTTGACTCATGAGTTATGAAACAACTTCAGCATAATGCTTGTTTCATTAAAAGAGCTTAACCACTAAGCAGATGTTAAGTTATGGTTTGGGTTTTCTCATCTACGTGGAAGGGTTGGAATCCAGTCTTAATACTTGGAATCCTGCATAGGATTTCAGTCCAGAATTCATCAATGATGTGCAGTTGTTTGACCTAGTTGGAAGGTTTCTCTAGCAAAGCACATTTGTGATGACCAGAAATCTAACTTCCAGCACACATTCATAAACAGCTTATTCCCACTCATCTCATGGTGCAGTTTTTCTTAGCTTTACTATGATGTCAACTAACAAATGAGCTACTAGTTTAAATTTTTCTTTTTTTTTTATTGTGTCACAGTATCACAGTATCACCAAGGTTGGAAGAGACCTCAAAGATCATTGAGTCCAACCTGTCACCACTTACCTTATGACTAGACCATGGCACCAAGTGCCACGTCCAGTCCCCTCTTGAACAGCTCCAGGGATGGTGACTCCACCACCTCCCTGGGCAGCACATTCCAATGGCGAATGACTCTCTCAGTGATGAAGAACTTTCTTCTCACCTCGAGCCTAAACTTCCCCTGGTGCAGCTTGAGACTGCGTCCTCTTGTTCTGGTGCTGGTTGCTAGAGAGAAGAAACCAACCCTTTCCTGGCTACAACCACCCTTCAGGTAGTTGTAGAGAGCAATGAGGTCTCTCCCCTGAGCCTCCTCTTCTCCAGGCTAAACAATCCCAGCTCCCTCAGCCTCTCCTCGTAGGGCTTGTGCTCAAGGCCTCTCTCCAGCCTTGTTGCCCTTCTCTGGTCACGTTCCAGCAACTCAACATCTTTCCTAAACTGAGGAGCCCAGAACTGGACACAGGACTCAAGGTATGGCCTAACCAATGCAGAGTACAGGGGCACAATGACTTCCCTGCTCCTGCTGGCCACACTATTCCTAATGCAGGCCAGGATGCCACTGGCCTTCTTGGCCACCTGGGCACACTGCTGGCTCATGTTTATGGCTCATGTATGTTTGGTATTTTAGGCACTTGCAGGTCTTATTGACTAGCTGAATGTTTCTAATGTATCTTGGAGAATGGTCAAATAGGTTAGAATGAACTGATTTCAGTAGGGTTCAAACAAGTTTTATTTCATTCTTATGTGCCCCACCCCCCTGCTATTTCCAACCAGATGAGATGCAAATGGCTATTTGCTGAGTTCTGGACATTATGAAAAGCTGGTATGGATCTCTAACTGTGATATACCTAGAGATTTGAAAAAGGTATGAGACCAGTTCAGCTGTGGCCATAAGACAGGTGATGACACTTACCTGTGCTCAATGGGGCACCAGCATTGTTCTGTAGATGTATTTTCTTTCCTTTGCAGATACACTGCCTTCATGCATTGTACTTAGGGCGAGGGTTGTCCCTCATCAAGGAGACAGAGGGGATTATTTAAATAAAGCCACACCACAGAGTACATTTAAGATACAGACAACCAAACCTAAGGGGATTAGCATGAATATGAACCAAGGAGAAGTGAGGAAGCCAGGGGAACTCTTACTAACTGCAAGATAAATCCTGCAGTGTTTGGGGAAGTAGTGGCTGAGAAAAGCTGGGCCTTACATGGTGGGTCAAGGTTAGATAAGTTCCCCTACCGTCTCTCCCATAGACTATTACTGAGTAGCCTGCACAGAGACCTACCTCTTTCTCTTCCTTATGTCAATGTTGGATTTCTTTTCAGTGGTAAAAATGAGAATATGCATTTTCATTACACCTTTTTTTTTCCCCCCTCTCCTCGCCAGCTACAGGTTGAAAAAGATAAGTCCACGCAGAAAAGAGAATAATGTCTCACCCCTAGAAGACCTTTGAAGAATGTGGCTTTTAGAAAGGCCAGTCTCCACTCACTGTCTAATGTGTTTATTTTCAAGGTCTAGCAAAGGGCTTGAATCAATAATAAGTTGCATACAGCTAGCTAGACAGGTTAAGTAGACTCAGAACTCTTGTCAAAATGCATGACATTAATTAATGTTGTGAAAGAAAGTAATAACACCCCATAAAAACTGCATTAGAAAAGAGGAAGAATAACACAGGTCATGTTAACTTACTGCAAAGGGAAAGCAGGGAGCAGCATGTTTTCTTTTTTGGTGAGAATTAGGAAACTGTGTAGCTCTGAGGCTATAAAAAGATCTCAAGTGCCTTAGGTCAGAGGTCTCACATGGTCCCAAATAGGCAAATCTGGTGGGGTCCGGTGAAGTTCCACTGTGAAATGATGGGATGGCTCTGGAAGAATATTAGGTTCAGTTGGGCTAAATCCACTGGTGATGGTTGGGTTTTGATGCTTACTTTGCTTTGGAAAAAGATGGAAGGGAGGGAGAAAAAAAAACCAAAACCAAACAAACCAAACAAATCCAAAATAAAGTAAGGAAGAAAGAAGGCCTGTGCCAGCCTCCTTTTCTTCCTGTCTCTTTAGTGGAGGATCATGAGCCAGCTAGAATAAAGGGGACAAGGACAGAAGGCGAAAGAGGGGGACACCACACCTTCAAGGTGTACAGGGTTTCAGCTGTTGCAAGCACTACCTTCAATGCCACTGATACCCAGAGCACCCTGAGAAAAAGCAACACTATCAAAAGTTGCTCATGACCGTGCCCGTGCCAGGAATACATACTGGCAGTGTTGGAATGACCTGTTCCGTGACCTGTTCTGTGACCTTGCTATTGATTTATGGCTTCTTCCTTGAGACACTGAAAGCAGTCATAAAATTTTCCCCCCACTTTTTTTCTTTCTTTTCTTTTCTTTTTAATTCCATACTGCTGCCATCAACAGCTCCTTCTTGGATGTGTTGTACAAGCCTGTAAAATAAAACATCTCCCAGGCCTCTTGACCCTTGCATTATTTTCTCTTCTAGTATCTTTTTGTGCCCTGTAGGAACCATAAAAGAATAAAACCCTCAAACTCTCCTACCAGTTCATGATGCATTCAAAATACATTTTTACAGCAAGTTTAATGCTAATGATCGTGAGTTACACTCGGAAATAATTAGAAAAGGCATAAAAAGGCTGACACTGTACATCTGATAGCCTCTGGAGACCATCTCCAAGATGGAAATGCATCACAAATTCCCTCTGAGAGGATGATAGTTTCTGGGTACGTGCTGCTTTTGCAGTTTGGGCATGCATCACGTTTACAGGAGTGCCAGGCCATTGCTCCTCGTTGGGAGGCTGGAATTTACACCCTTCTGAAAAAAAAGCAAAGCAAACCAAAACCAACAAAACTAAAAGTTGCTTCATTAGGAAGGTGTCTTCAAGGCTGTTACTGCAAAATCATTATTGAGTACTGAATACTGTCATTAAGAATAAGGAACTAATCAGCCTTACTTTTTCTACTGTTTAGTAGTAAAGACAACAACTTCTTTCAGGAAGCAGAGGGGCATAAAGTAAATGAGCAAGGCTGCAGAAATGGTCAGTAGTTCTGCAAAGAAGTAGTAAAAATAACTATACCAATAATAATAACAGTTGTCAGGGTTTGGAGCTCTTTCACCTCTCCTCAAAGGAGTAAAAGACAAACGCTCCATGCACGACTGGAAAGAATTGGAAATTTAAATGGAAGTACTATCTGCAACAGCACAAAACCCTGCAAAATGCACAAAATTCCTATTCAGCCTTAGCCCAGGTCTCTCCAAATTGGGTTTTACCAACACCTCACTAGGCAAACATCCTCCAAAACCTCCCCCCAGCCAGGCCAAAACACCAGGCTCCAATGCCCCCCTCCGCTCCCCCCCAATATTTCCCTGCGCTCCTCCACCAAGCAGGCCTGAAGTCTTCAGTGAGAATTAGCCAGGACACTCAATGCCAAAATCCTCAACTCCCAAGAAAATACCAGAGAGATAAGCACTCAGTGCCCTCAGTAGAGAGCAGAGAGAGGAAAGGGGCAGAACAAACACTTCTGCCTGTTTATATAGGAGAATAGATGTAGGCATGATGGGATGAAATAACAAAAGATTACATTTCCCAGTGCCTATCTCCCTGCACCAATCTGGTACTTGGGGGACTTTCAGCTCTGTGGTTAAGACATCCATTCTTAAACCCACAAGAGCAATAATAATGTCTCGGTGAGCACAATTTCTGGGTAGTGGTTCTCAGTGAAGTCAATGAGACTTTCCATAGTTGTGAGAACCTGCTGAGCCTCTAATGTTTATAGGACAAGCACAAACAGGGAAATTCTACAAACATGACAGCTCCTGGCCAAGCCTTCATAGATTTTATTTATTTTTAGGGAATATTTTGCTATTTAACTACAAGTCAGAGGAGGGAAGAAAAGTATTTAAGCAGCAGATAGCATTTATTTATGTCACTATACTCCTTGGTCTCCATGGTAGATGGCAGTCACACAGAAGTCGGTATCTAACAACTTTATGCCCACTGGTTTCTTAGGGGAGAAGGTCTAATGTCTGCTATTCATCAACACATTAGTCCAGAATTTGAGCATGCTGATGTGTTTAATGTTTAGTTATCATTGCAATTCGTTGGAGAGTGAGAATTTTAGCCCTACTTTACTGATGACAAATGAGGACAAGAAGCAGCTAAGTATTAATAGCTGGGTGGGTATCATGCAGTATAGTACATGCACTGACAAACTATTTTACATCCCCTTGGTCTGAAATTATTTGTAGGATCACAATTTGCTCCCCTTAAATCTATTGGATGTTATCTTGATTGACTTGAATATAATCAGTCCTTAAAAGTTTTAAATTGCATTGTGGGCAATCAGCAGAGAACTCATCTTTCCATTAGTTGAACTCATTTCTTTCTTTGTGAGTGTTTCTCCAGATAAGCTCAGTCCTTGGGTAAAGCACCCAAGCAGAAGACCCAGGGAGCTTCTATCAAATTGGTTATACTCATTCCACAATAACAGGATGAAAACAGTGGGTTGGAGGGGGACTGGACAAGCTCACAGACAAAGAATCCTCAGAGGATCATTAAGAACATCAAAAGCACATCTGACTCTGAAAGACTCAGAGCTGGAAATACACTGGAGACTGGAAGAATACTATAGGGAATTTCTATACCTTTTCTAATCTGTACTCTTCCCCTAGTCTTGCTATTCCCTAGAGAGCTGGGTTTAGGTGCTGCTGAAGATAGGTACTTGGATATTCTTTCTGATGTAGTACAACCAAGTAGTCTAAGATGGGTATGGATTCTTGGGACACAGCATACAGTTCATCAGACTCCTCAGTCAGTCTTGTGTCAGTCTGTGAGGGTAGTAGAACACTGGAACAGGTTGTCCAGGGAGGTGGTTGATGCCCCTTCCCTGGAGATATTCAAGGTACAGCTTGACGAGGCCTTGGGCAACCTGAGCTAGTTGGGGAAGTCCCTGCTGACTGCAGGGAGGTCAGACTGGATGACCTTTGGGGGTCCTTTCTGGCCTGGACCTCTCTCTGAATCTATAACTCTTTTTCCTTGGTATATCAGAGTATCCTAGTGCAGTTACCAGCATAACACTCCTGTGAGGCTGGCAGGTGCTATTAGCTTGACAAAGTACCATCTATAATCTTCCCATGGAAAAATGATGCTGAATTCTGAGTACCAGAAGCCTGTGCAGACAGTGTAACAGGGATGCAAGGGTGAATCAGCTGGAATGATTGCAGGAGTGGCAGTCCTTGCCCCCAAACACATTGTAATTTCCCATGAGTCATTTGGAAGATATTATATTTAACAGCCACTTAAGCTGCCCCAAAAATAACATTAGTTTCTCCTGTTTAAACTAGTGACATTTAATTATAATGGAGAAATGTAAATAACTTTGAAATATCTCCAGCTCTGAAAAGCTCCTTTAATGTCTAGTATTAGCTGCTAGCTTTTTCAAATAATCTCTCATATAGTCACTTCTCTCCAAATAAGGAAGTAACAACCAATAAATTCCTGAACTAAGAACTACCAGGCATAGGGACTTTGTATTTGGAAAGGATGCCCTTAAACAGAATACCTAATGGTATGTCCAGCAAAATCCAGGTCTGGACTCTGCAAGAGGTTGGCTTTTCACCTTTCCGTACCAAAATAACTTATCCTGTGAATTTCCTGGTCCAGCCTCCATGCCATAGGGGGCTTTTTTTCAGGACAAGACAATTCTTTCCAGTGCCCTGAGGAACTTTCTCATGTTATGTACCTCTGGGCATCTTTGATCGATACATTTGCATCAGCAAATGTATCAAGCACCAGAACTTGTCTTAACTGCATGGTTTCAGAACCTGCGGTCCTCCAGCTACATCTATGCCCTTTCTCACTGTGAATAGAATAGAATAGAATAGAATAGAATAGAATAGAATAGAATAGAGTAGAATAGAATAGAATAGGTTGGAAAACACCTTTGAGATCATTGAGTCCAACCTATCATCCAACATTATCTAATTGACTAAACCATGGCACCAAGTGCCCCATCCAGTCTCTTCCTAAACATGTCCAGTGATGGTGACTCCACCACCTCCTTGGGCAGCACCTTCCAAAGGCAAGTCACTCTGTGAAGAACTTCTTCCTAACTTCCAGGCTCAGCCTCTCCTGGTGCAGCTTGAGACTGTGTCCTCTTGTTCTGGTGCTGGTTGCCTGGGAGAAGAGACCAACCCCCACCTGGCTACAACCTCCCTTCAGGTAGTTGTAGAGAGCAAGGTCTTCCCTGAGCCTCCTCTTTTCCAGGCTAAGCAACCCCAGCTCCCCCAGCCTCTCCTCATAGGGATTGTTCTCCAAACCCCTCACAAGCTCAGGTATGAGATGGTAATGCAGTAGGGACTTGCACTGTGCCATATGGCTGTGCCAGTTTCCATGGACAGCTATGAATCACATCTTCACCTAATGTGGATACACTCCGTACTTCATAGGTACTGACTGCTATGACATTGAAATTAGGAGAGAAGCTCATCACCAGATTTAAGGTTTGTCATAGAACTCAGTTCTTGGCTGATTGTTTTTTAAGGCTATTCTTGTTTTCATAGGAACAACTCAGACAGCATTGGTTTGGGGGGAAGACTGAGTCCAGATACAGGGAATAACATGCATGGGCTGCCAGCTCTCTAGCAACAAGAAGCTGGGGAGAAGAGTTTTCTGGAGAATACCATTTTTCTAAGAATTGCTAGAGCTTTATACAGGACTGGCAGGTCCTCTGAACCAGACCAGGGCATATGTTTCCTCAGTACATCCCTTGCTAAGAGCTGTCCTCGTTTCCAGAAGCTCTGTCTTACCTTCTCCCAGTACTAATATCCGGCTTCTTCAGAACACTCACAAAGGGACGTTACATGCTTCACTAGGATACAATACAATACACTACACCAGGTTGAAAGAGACCTTCAAGATCATCGCATCCACCCCATCAACCAATCCAACCCACCTAAACAACTAAACCATGGCACCAAGCACCCCAACAAGTCTCCTCCTGAACACCTCCAATGAAGGTGACTCCACCACCTCCCTGGGCAGCCCATTCCAATGGGCAATCACTCTCTCTGTATAGAACTTCCTAACATCCAGCAGCCGATTCCAATGGGCAATCACTCCCTCTGTATAGTACTTCTTCCTAACATCCAGCCTGAAATGTTATGTACTTCCTCACCAGCAGACACTGAAAAGGCCTCAAGAGAGGTTTAAACACAGATTGTGACTGTGGAATTCAGTACGTCACAGAAAGGAGAATTGAACCTGCAGCGGAAGCAGTGTGAGGTTGTCATCTACTGGGGACAGGAGCCCAGCCTAAAAACCTTTTTAGATTGACTTTTATTTGTTTTACTCTTTACAAATATTTCAATAATACAATCATTTTTAAAATATATAGTCCATGGAATCCCAAACTTTTCAAACTAGAAAAATACAGTAACTTTTCTAAAAGACAGACTTATTTATAGTGCACTTGCTCACAGAGAGTTGAGATTCAGTTTCTTCTCAATTCCTACTTCCATACGAGATCCTACTCTGCAAAGTGGCTTAGGTTGTAATCTGTCTGGATTTGTGCCACATCTAACCCCTCTCTATATATTTCATGTCCATTGCTCACTAATACCTCAACCATGGCAGTGATTGTACTAACAGGATGACTAGTCTGTCTGTCCCATAATGAATAAATGGCAGGAAGGTAGCATAATACCTAACAAGTAGGAATTAATCTTTTAAATCAAAATGTATTGCTTATAGCAGAGCTTTTTGTTGAATGATTGGAGGTGCTGTGAGAGGATGGATTCTTCAGGTTTAGTGTTAGCCCTCTTACAGTCTTTTTTGGGTGGCTGCGGGAATATGTCATTCTTCAGGGTGTCCTGGGTTAGCACAGCCTGCTCTCCCCCAACACAGACAGGAGGGAGAGCAGCACAACCTGCCCAAATTCTGGATTGAGATAAAGAGCTTTACTGAAAATGAGATGACACAATGCACAATTACCTTAGTCTGTTTGCAGACAAGTGTTCCAAAACACAGAAGCAGCAGCAGAGGCCAGCAACCTGGCCTCTGACCTCCTGAGCTGCAGCCAGCCCAGAGGAAAAGCCCAACACCCAAAACCCAGAAAATGAAAGCAGCAACCAGAACAAGAAGCCTCTCATGCTACAATCTGAACGTCAAGCACCATGATACTTTGCTGGTGAGGGGTTTGGTGCACAAGCCCTGTGAGGAGCAGCTGAGGGAGCTGGGGTTGTTTAGCCTGGAAAAGAGGAGGCTCAGGGTTAGGCTCATTGCCATCTACAACTACCTGAAGGGAGGTTGCAGCCAGGTGGGGGTTGGTCTCTTCTCTCAGGCAACCAGCACCAGAATGAGAGGACACAGTCTCAAGCTGCACCAGGGAAAGTTTAGGCTGGATGTTAAGGAGACATTCTTCACAGAGAGAGTAATTGGCCATTGGAATGTGCTGCCCAGGGAGGTGGTGGAGTCACCATCCCTGGAAGTGTTTAAAAAGAGACTGGATGAAGCATGTAGTGCCAGTTGATTAGATGGCATTGGGTGATAGGTTGGACTTGATGATCTCAAAGGTCTTTTCCAACCTGGTTAATTCTGTATTCAGCTCCAGCAGCCACTTTCATTTTGAAGCTGTCATGATGCCAGCATGGTGTTGAATATCAACCCATGACACAGGGTCGGGGTCATAATTAGTGTTGGTTTTATATGCAATTTTACTAGGCCATAGAGTTTTCCATCTCTAATTAGGGTTTGTAAAACAACTGTGATCTCACAAAAGAAACAAAATTCCTGACTTCAGGTGAGAAATTTGCACTGATGCAATAAGTTTTGCTTTTTACAACCATCAAGGAGAAAACGTGCATTGATCAGATTTCTCCCCACTTGATAGTTCTCCTGTAAAAAAGCATTGTGTCAGTTTCTATATAAAAGAAAGCAGTCAATCTACAAGAAGGAGCAGTATTCCAGAAGTGTTTTATATGATGTGCCATTTTTGACTGATTTAATTCTTTTTCTACTAACAGCACAGGGAGCTGGAGCCTGGGAGCCATTTGGAGTGGAGGAAGGAGATGTTTGATGTGGTACTCTGTACAAAAATGGATTCAGTCCATGGAATCTGTGCACAGTGTCTGTGAAATACCAGCAACTTTGTGCCCTGCAGTTGTAATTGGGCAACCAAAAGGAAACTAAAATGGATAGATTTCTGAGAAGAGATGTTGTGAGCAAGTTTTCAGTCCCCTCTGCCTTTACACAATCATACTTAAAAGGCTGCATTGGCTTCACTGTGTTTAATCAAAACACATCTGCTCCTTTCAGTCTTGCTCTTAGTGGCCAGATGCTCAGATCAATAAAATCAACACCAAGACTGGCAGAAATTGTCTGTGTCAGTAAGATATTGATAGTGGGACTCACAGACCTCATGGGCAGAGCTCAGTGTGGCAAAGGCAGTAGCCAAGGGGGCAAAGAGCCTGTGAAAATACGGCTCTAGCTGGGCCGAAAGGCTAAGGTGGAGAATAGCCCCTTTGGGTGGATCAAAACTTATTCCATTGCTGTCAGGACTGGGCATGTTCAGCAGGTAATCAGGGTGTTCTGGCACTATGGCTGTCAAATCAGCACCTCTCACAAGCTCTGAAGTGACACACACTTAGGAAAAACAAAACAAGTAGAGATATACACACCCACAGAAACTTTTCTGGCCTCTGACATGTTTTATCAACACTTTTTCAAGCTGAAGAAAAATTGCCATTCTCTTCTTGCAGTCCAAACGATGCCACCTCACAGTTTCCTGCTAAGCTTGTATATTACTCACAGCACTAAGTAATATTTTTATCACCATTTGACAGTTGCAAGCTCACAGAGTTTAGCTCCTCTATCTCACCTCTCACCTCCAGCTGCCCTCTGCACATAGCCAACACTCTTGGAAGTGTGCTGATGCACTCAGCTCCTGCAAAGATCTGGTCTGCCTTTCAGGAAGAGCCCAACTGAAGGGAAATACAGACTCTGCCAATTTTGTATAGACATATACAAACATACCTAGAAGGAAATTGTGCCAGGATAGAGAACACTTGCTGGCTTTTGTATTTCCTGACTTCTGTAATAGCTTCTCACATTCTTTTTCATTATTTTTTATCCTATCTAATTTGGGCTAGGGCAGGATTGCTGAAATGAGAGATAACACGGACTTGTCTCTCTAAAGCACTGGTTTAGTAGAAGCAGCAATTGTAGAAGAAAGCAAGCACAAGCTGAAGGGATATTATTCTAGATCTCACTAGTGTCCATAAACTGGTGATTTATGAGCAATAGATGCTTTAGGCAGAGCTGCTTAGGAGCAAAGTCTTCACTCAGTCCCCTAGTTTATCTTGTCACTTGCTTAAATCTGCCCTGCTGCAGCAGGCATCCACCACTCTCCCTTTACTGGAAGCTAAGTAAACAAGGTAGTTCAAGTTTCAGTATCACTGGCCATGACTGGGCAACCTGTAAAACTGAGAAGAGCCTCACAAGGAGGTACAACTTTTTTGTTACATAGGCCAGGAGCGCACTGGACTCCACAGCTATGCCTTGTTGTTATACAATGCATGCCTTCTGGAAAAACTGTACCATTTCTTTTTACCTTCAGTTGTCCACGTGATGACTGGGAAATATATTGTGTTCTTTTGACCAGCACTTTGAATTCTATTGAGTGAAAAAAAAAAACAACAAACACAAACACCCAAAAAGCTGCCAAGCAAAGCCAACCAAACAAAACCCAAAGCAATAGAAAAGGCCTCTTCTGAAGAGTTTTCTATGATTCATTATCTGACCTCCAAGACAGGGAGCAGATGTAGGAAATAAAGATTACACAGAACTTGCATTGTTCAAAGGAAGAATTTCAGAAAAACAAAAATTAAAGCTACTAACCACTGGTCATAAGAAATTAATCATTTTGAAGGGAAAAAGTCT
Source organism: Colaptes auratus (assembly GCA_015227895.2). NCBI lineage: Eukaryota > Metazoa > Chordata > Aves > Piciformes > Picidae > Colaptes > Colaptes auratus. The sequence continues at coordinate 11,063,224 of CM026886.1, forward strand.
GTATCTGTTAACAATCCCTGCTAGCATCCATCACTTGAGAGGGAGTATAGAGTTCTGATTTGCTATTTTATTTTTCCTTTTAGGAGGTTTCACTAGATGACCTTTAATGGTTCCTTCCAACCCAAACCATTCTATGATTCTGTTATTCTCTCATTTTTCTGTTTGTCAATGATGCAACTAGGGTCAAAGTTATTCCACTAAGAAAATGCCAGCCAGTAAACTGACAGCAAAGTGAATGAGACTCTGCATGCCAATCCCTTCTCCCTGTGTTTGTTAGACAAGTCTGCTCGTAAATAGCCCTTGGGTTCCATTTAAAAGCCTATCAGCTCAGTAGGAAAGGTCTTCTAAAGACTTCTGACTTAAAGAGAAAAATATTTACTAGCTGGCCTGAGGGCAATTTCTTCCCTCTGTTTACCCCTTCATGAGAGGCAGCAGCCCAAATAAATTGCTGTCTAGAAAGCCCTGTTCATAACATGGGAATAAAGGAAGAAATAAAGAAAAAGGAAAAAAAAACCCAACACAAAAATAAATGTATTTAGAGCTGAGGCAAAGAGATCTCAGGGTATTGCATCTTCTGGTGCAAACAGTATGTGTCAAGGTAGGCAGGAATTAGGACTTAACACAAGATGCACCCAGCTGCAATCTCTCTTCTGCTTTTTGTGGGGCCAGACCCATAGAACCTTCCCTGATAGAACTATTTACTTTAAGAAAGCCTTTTGCAGGGAGGAGGCTTTACAGGAGTGCATGGAAAGCTGGTGATGGGATCAGGGAGTCACTATGCCTGCTTTGCCTCTGACTTGCTAAATCTTTGAAGTGGCCATGACCCATTAAACTCAATCCCTGCTTGGCCAAAACATACAGCATGGACTGGATAAGCATGCATGGTGTTTTGCTCCCTTCACAAAGGACTGACTTCTCTTTCTTTTTGTGAAGTGACTCCCCCACAAGAGCTATGGCCAGCACCTGTGATACCTCCTCTAGAGAGAAAAGTGATTATTTCAGATTCTTAATTGGCACAGGTTACTTGGATCCCATTTTGAGGAATCCACAGGTCTCAATGCAAGAGACTGTCTTTCCACTGACAACAAAGGATACTGACACATTCATTCAGGGCAAGCCAGGCCCCAGGAGAGCTTTCTCCTGTGGGCATCTCAGTAAAATTAGAAAAAAACTTCTGGTTTCCTCTCTTTTGAGATCCCAGAACTTACAAATCTACAGAAAGGACTTGAAGTTTGGGAAGGTTGCCATGTCCTTGGCTGTGGTTGCTGTCTCTTTCAGCAACCTTTCATGATGAGACAGAAGTTACTCTCAGGCAGGCTCATATTGCTACTACCAACTGACGCCACCACTGAGCAGCTTAAAGGCTTTTTTCCTTTGGAAGAGCCCATACCTATCAGACATAGGCACAGCTTCACACTTCCCCCTGGACACCTCAAGCTGCCAGCACTGAAGCAAAGGTTCCTCTTCATCCCTTGGGGTAACTTCCTGTACCACTTTTCTCCCACCACATCCCTTCACAATCTCACACAAAGCCTTTAGTTTCCTACCACTGCATTCCCTCCTTCTGGCCTCTTTGCAAGGAGAATCCCATCTAGGAGCCACTCTCCTCCAACCCAAATATCAAGCTTTCCTCTAGCAGGCTTTAACAATTCTGCTAGCACCCCAACTATCCAGAGAAACAACTAATACAAAACCCTAATGAATCTCCTTCTACTCTAACCACCACATTCCATGGCAGGCAAGGCTGTTCCATTTCTTGGAAACTGCAGGTTCACAGAATCTCTCACACAGAATCAACTAGGTTGGAAGAGACCTCCAAGATCAAGTTCAACCAATCACCCAACCCTGTTTAATCAACTAGAGCATGGCATTAAGTGCCTCATTCAGTCTCTTCTTAAACATCTCTAGGGACATCAACTCCATCACCTTCCTGGGCAAACCATTCCTTCCAAAGAGCTTCTTTCTAAGATCAAGCCTAAACTTCCCATAGCCCATTTACTATCTTTCTCTCTTTTAATGCTACCTGAAGATAATGATTTTATAGATCTACACCATGGTTGAAAGAGACATAAAAAACAACCCCAAGTGGTTGGTGGCCTCCTAGACTGCCACAACTGTGTTGGAATACACATGTTTGAATTTCTAGGTCTGTCTAGGAAGACAAGCCTGAGTCCAACATCACTCACTCTTTGTACTCAAGCACTCAGACAAAGCTCAATGGGGAAACTGAGGATTAAAAGACAAAAAAGTTACTCAAAGACTCAGAGCAAATGAGTGGCAGCTTGAAACAAAATAGATCCTTTGTGGTAATTTCAGGTGGCTCACACAGAGGCATGACAAGAAGAGGCTTCCCTTGAGTCAACTTGCACTTGTGACAGATTTCCTCCAAGAAGGCTTTGGGTTATTTTAGCTATTTATTTATTTATTAACCAGGGGCAAAAATGCACTTAAAAAAAGGTTTAATCACTATAAGAATCCCATTTAATGAGACTGCTGTCTGGATTCATTTTTTTGGCAGTGATGAATTAACCTAATAATTGCTTGATTTAACTAGGAGCTTTCATAGTACAATATTATTTTTGGTGTGAGTCCCTCTGTCTGTTACCAACCTTGTTCACAAAAAAAGGTTGAGAAGAGAAGTCTTAAATGCAAAAGCTCTGACCAAGCTTACATGAATGCCCCTGTGCAGACTTTGCTATTATTTTGTCAATGTGCATGTTTAAATAATTACTATTTAAATGAGTTGTTGTATGAAGACCATAAAGGGATTCTGATTATGCAGCCAAATCTAACATTGCCTAACCACACCAGATATCTAAAGAGGAAAGGAAGATGAGAATCTGAGGATCTGAAGGAGCTGGGGCCTATTTTTAGAGTGACATGGTGTATGTCGTGATCATATTCTCCACATGTCTTTTGCTAGGGAATTCATTCAGACATTGGATCCATCTGCTTTTGGCTAGCCATGTTGAGACACACCTAGATCATTAGGATTAATACACTGTTGAATTTAGAAAGGAAAAAAACAAACACAAACAAACACCACTCCCTCCCCCATATCACCCAAAAACCCCAAACCTAACCCCCAAACCACAAACCTCTTAATGCAGAATCACATGTACCAAGAACATTAGAGCAAACCTAAACTTGCTGTTCAGTGAAGTCATGGCCAGAGGAATTCTGAAACCATATGGTATCTGCCATGAGAATGTGAAGAAATATTGTTCCTACCTACATAGCTGTCTGATGCATGGCAGATGGAGGGAACAGTGCATGTGCCAGCATGTCTAATTAGCTAAGAGACTCTTAATTCCTCTGTTGCTTCTGAAATGCCACCCTTTCAAAGTCAGATCCAATGTCCATGGAAGCAAATGAGTTTTTCTACCACCTCTGGTAGATGCTGGACTCAAATCCACAACAGAGTGAAAAAAATAAAATAAAATGAAATTTGGCTAGAGGAAGGAGTGGATGAAAAGCAAAGATGTCACCCCCAAACTGGGCTACTTCTAACCACAGGGCTCTACTGTGGGTCTACAATCAAACAGGTATTTCCAGCTCAGTCCAAGCCAGGGATGTTCTTAGCTATTCTACTGACACAAACATACACAGTGAAGGACTATTTCTATTTTCTCTCTCAGAAAACATTTGTTTTCCTCTCCCAGTTAAAGCTCTGATTTTTCCCTCTTTCACATGTTGTAGCTTCTCCATCCCCTGCTCCTGCACATCGACATGCTGCAAGGCATCAGGCTGTGCCAGGGATCTCACTCCTCCAAGGGTGGCTCATTCTCACATAATATGCCTGGCCAGATTGGTTGCTGTTCTTCACTCTCTACTAGCCTCTGTTAAGGAGAACACAAGCATATAGCTGAAGAACAGTCATCCACTTGTCTTGGGAGCACTGGAAGCTTCTTGGGAGCAGAATGTTGTCACACAAGGGGAGCTCTTTCTGTGATAACTTGCAGGGTAGGAGAGTGATTCAGGCTCAGCTGAGCTGCAGAGAAATGGTTCATTTTCCTTTGCTTTGGGAAGAAAGCAACAGAATGTGTAGGGAAGCTCTGCCCCAGGTCAGCACTGACTTTGCTAGTAGTGTCTAATGCTAGACTGAGAGGAGATCCACTACTTTTATCTTCCAAAGAGAGGCAAGCTGAGAGCTGCCAGGACAGCCCTCACAGAGCCCAGCACGACAAGTACATGTGGGTTGAAGTTTCCTTCCGGCATTAACTTTGCCAGACCAACTCCACAATAGCCTGAAACAACCGCACCAGTCACACACCTTCAGCTCTGTTTGTCCCTGAGGCTGGCCTGAGCTTGTTCTTGGAGAAGGGTTAGTGATCAGCTAACGACTTGTGCATTAACAACATTTTCTCAAGCAAGCCAGGGGTTGCTGAGTAGAGGAAGAACTGCCATCTCTACTTTTCCTGTGTGGAGATACAGGCAGAGAGGCAGTTACATGGCTTGGGTAAGTGAAATGGAAAGTTGGGGCAAGAGTTGTAGTACAGTTCTAAATATTGTAATTCAGCATCACAGGCATCTTACTCAACTTGGAGAGGCATTCAAAGTAAAATTAGATGCTGTGTCTGTGAGTCAGACAGTTCTAAAGATGAGTGGTTTGGATAACTGCTGTGCACTTGGGCATATCTAGGTGTCAGAAAAGAACATTTCCAGAAAAGCAGCCTATTTTTGTTCTACCTCCCACCTGCAATATGAGGTCTGTTCAAACGTCCAGACCTTGATTTGCTGCACAAAGGCAGAGCAGACAGTCTGAACATGCCTTTGACTCAGGAAAAGATGCAGTTGAAGCCCTAAATGCGTAGCTTTTTGTAAACACAGACAAAAATATAACCCCTACAGAGCACAGTTAAAGCCACGTAAAGAGCAGAGGACTCAATGCAGACACACACTGCTGCTTAGTTCTGTGATGAGCATACCACAAAGCTTGTAATGTTTAACACAACTAGAATAGAATAGAATTAACAGGCTGGAAATGACCTGGAGATCGGGTCCAACCTATCATCCAACACTATCTAATCAAGTAAACCATGGCACCAAGCACCCCATCCAGCCTCTTCCTAAACATCTCCAGTGATGTTTAATCACATCTAGCCTGAATCTCCCCACCTCCAGCTTCATTCCATTTCCCTTAGTCCTATCACTACCTGAGTCTTATAATGACTCTTACAAGGCGCTTTTTTAAACCAGCTACAAAGGGAAAAACACACAGAAACAAAAAAATGAAGCCTACTGCCACACAGGTTAAGATAATTTTGTGCATAGGCTTGGCCCATGAATAACTGAAGGCTAAAAGGTACTTTTGTTCCCCTCTTCACATAACTAAATATAACCACCTAAAAGAAACAGTCCCCCAGCTTAACCAGCCTCACAACTCAAAGAAACAGACCGTAGCTATTTTTTTCCTGACTTGACACTCATGATTTCCTAGTTGAATTTTTTGGGGTTTTGTGGTTTTTTTTTTAATGACAATTTTTCCCCAATAGTTATTTCGTTTTTAAGTCCTTTTTAAAATGGACTTGCTTATGTTGGTTGACATTTTTACTCCCCAGTTTTAGACCCTTTCATAATCCATCAGCATATGGGCGAAAGCTGAGAAAATTCACAGTCAGAGAAACCATTAGAGTGAGCTGAATGAGACACGTTGCCTATTTAGCCTTATGTATTTCCTGCAGGAATTGCTTTTTGCTTCCAGGGAAGAAACTCTTACTTAGCATGTAGATCTTCAATTATTAAATGTAATGATCAGAAGAAAAACTTGTTCTTCCGTCCCCTGGAGTAAGTAGCTTACGAACAATGGTAACTACCACAAAGCTGAAGTATGGATAGCAGCATTACAGCTACAGCTTTGCAAGGAATATGGAATTCCTGCCTGTGGAGCAAACCTCAACATTTTGCATATGAGATGCAAAGTGACCAGCAAACATGCTGGGGAAAAAAAAGGGAATAAGTATATGAAGGAAAGAAACTTTTGGCTAATGAAAGGGAAAGGCATTATCCTTTGGTTGCAATGGGAAGGTAGATTGGTTATCACCAGGCAATCCAAGGGTTATTTTGAGGTGCTTGACTCAGGTGGGATGTAAGATCAGAGAGATTTTGATGGTCACAGAATAGAAGAGAATTAATCAGGTTGGATGAGACCTTTGAGATCATGGCGTCCAACCTATCATCCAACTAAACCATGGCACCAAGCACCCTATCAAGTCTCTCCTAAACATCTCCAGTGATAGTGACTCCACTACCTCCTGGGCAGCACCATCCAATGGCCAATCACTCTTTCTGTGAAGAACTTCTTCCTAACATCCAGCCTAAACCTCCCCTGGCACAGCTTGAGACTGTGTCCTCTTGTTCTGGTGCTGGCTTCCTGGGAGAAGAGACCAACCCCCACCTGGCTACAACCTCTCTTCAGGTAATTATAGAGAGCAATAAGGTCACCCCTGAGACTCCTCTTCCCCAGGCTAAGCAACCCCAGCTCCCTCAGCCTCTCCAGACCCCCCTAGCTTTGTTGCACTTCTCTGGACTGTTCCAGCAACTCAACATCTTTCCTAAACTGAGGGGCCCAGAACTGGACACAGGACTCAAGGTGCAGCTTGACCAGTGCTGAGTCCAGGGGCAGAATGAACCTCCCTGCTCCTGCTGGCCACATGTTCCTGATCCAGGCCAGGATGCCATTGGCCTTCATGGGGTTGAGTCTCCTGCATTTGCCATAGCTATGTACTGGATTGAGACCCTGGTGCACAGGATCTACAAAGTCTGTGCTTAAGACCAATCTATCTACCATCCACCAGGCCATAATTCTATAGTCATCCCAATAACTCTTCTGAAGCCTGAGGCATTATTCAGTGGTGAAGCAGGTTGGCAAGATCAGTTTCCTGCTCACACTGAAAAAAGCATCTGTGCCTGAGGTTGAATCATCAGCCTTGTATCAAAATTTGCAGCTCATTTTCCTTGAAATAAGTAGAAAAACTCTGAAAGACCTATGACATAACCAAAAACTCTTTTCCACCCCCCCCAAAATAAAAAGAAAAGAAAAGAGTATTTCTACAGAAAGCAGAAGAGCTTCATCATGTGTGCTTGTACATTAGCAAAAATTGAGTGTGCATACTTAGTAACCTCCTTTTAGCTAGTTGCCTCACCATGAGCTTGAGAGGATTGTAGAACTTATTATACAGGGCTCACCCTTGCATTACATAATACACTATAGGCTCTCCAAGTAACATAATACAATACAATACAATAGAATATAATACATACACCACCAGGTGGAAGAGACCTCAAGATCATCGCGTCCAACCTATCAACCAATCCAAACCACTAAATACAATACAATACAATGCAATACCAATGCAACCAACCTAAACAACTAAACCATGGCACCAAGCACCCCATTAATCCTCTTCCTGAACACCTCCAATGAAGGTGACCCCCACCACCTCCACGGTTCCAATGGGCAATCACTCTCTCTGTATAGAACTTCTTCCTAACATCCAGTCTAAACCTCCCCTGGCGAGCCTGAGACTGTGTCCTCTTGTTCTGGTACTCTTGGAGAGACACATTTAATATCAAAAGAAAGAAACCACAGTGTTTCCTGCCGGGGAGTTCCTGAGAGAAACAGCTAAAGCAAAGGAAATAAGTTATCATTGGTTGGGAGAGTTCAGCTCTGTAAAAATATTCCTTAAGCATCAGCTCCAGGGACCACTGAACAGCTTGGTCAGCAAACCAGTGATATCTCATTCATAGAAAAAATGAATTATGGAAGTGATCAATGCAATGCAGCCCTGCAAGAGGAGGAGTTTGAACATCCGTTCTATATACAAAACATACATGAGGTCACAGGTTCTCAACAGTGGGCATGAGGGAAACTTCCAATTATTTTACTCAGAAGAAAAACTGTTATCAACTTGCTTGATATCAGAAAACATTAGATCTCTTTCATGCTACTTTGAAAAGTCTAGTCCAAATTTATGCAAATTCTGTTTACTTATCACTACCCAGAGGCAACAACAGTAAGCAATGACTCACAGCAGTAGTCAGGATAACAGAGCTGCTGTGGAAAGATGGTATCTGTGCTGAGAAGGACACATTTCCACATGCCATGTTCTCAGGAGAGGTTCGGAACAACATAAGGTGAATATATGATGAGTGGTGTCACTGCTTATCAACTGGGACTGAGTAACGGATGCCTTGGACTAAGTAATGGGATGCCATGGACTGAAGCACGCTTTCAGGAAGGTCTAAGTTTGAAAATAGAGGTTGTGGAGTGAAAGCATGTTCTGAGACCTCCTGGAAGCAAAGCATAGAGAATGCAGCTGACAAAACAATGCATGGAGCTTGACATTACAGACCTGTATTCTGTGTGTCCTGGACTTTGATCCACAACTCTTCCAATGTGTAAGCATGAGAGATACCACATCAAGTTTGAAATACTACATCAGACTTAAAGCAGAGACTTAACATATTAGTGTGAGCATACCAGCACAGTAACATGGATTTTAGACAGCCAAACACATCTGTCTAGATAGGCATAGTGATGGTAAGCCAGCATCTGCAATAAAAACCTAGTGCTAGCACACTGACTACACAGCTTCCACTGTTGGCTTAGAGAAAGATGAGGGACAGACACAAGCTAGATGATCAGCACAGGCATTACAAATCTCCAACACAGAAGGGATTCTCTCTTTCACACTAAGCATAAAAGACTCCTTGAGAGGCAGATGAATATCTTTTGGGACATATGGAGATGTGGACATATTCACCACATGATGCTGTTAGTGGAGAAGTGTATTTCAGATCTAGGCTTAAAGAAAGAGCTGTTTAAAAAAGTCAGCCTGAACAGTTACCTCAGTTTTGATTAGAATAAAAATTACTGTCTATGATTTCTGAGGCTGATCAAACTAGCGGGGGAATAAATCATATGGTGAAAGATATTTACCATGTCCCAGCACTCACTGTTGTCCCAGAAAGAACCCACTCCAAAAATCTGAAAGGTCTGGACACCACCCTGGGGCTCTGACCTAAAGATCTCTGCTCTGGATACAAGTGACACATCAGAGAATAGAATAGAATAGAATAGAATAGAATAGAATAGAATAGAATAGAATAGAATAGAATAGAATAGAATAGAATAGAATAGAATAGATCCAGGTTGGAAGAGACCTTCAAGATCACCGTGTCCAAGCTATCAACCATTCCAACCCACCTAAACAACTAGATCATGGCACCCAGTACCCCATCAAGTCTCCTCCTGAATACCTCCAATGATGGTGACTCCACCACCTCCCTGGGCAGCCCATTCCAATGGGCAATCACTCTCTCTGTATAGAACTTCTTCCTAACATCCAGCCTAAACCTGCCATGGTGCAGCCTGAGACTTTGTCCTCTTGTTCTGGTACTGGCTGCCTGGGAGAAGAGACCAACCTCTGCCTGGCTACAACCTCCCTTCAGATAGTTGTAGAGAGTGAATAGAATAGAATAGAATAGAATAGAATAGAATAGAATAGAATAGAATAGAATAGAATAGAATAGAATAGAATAGAATAGAACAGAACAGACCAGGTTGGAAGAGACCTTCAAGATCATTGTGTCCAACCCATCAACCAATCCAACCCACCTAAACAACTAAACCATGGCCCCAAGCACCCCATCAAGTCTCAAATGATACTAGGGTGGAAAATGGGGATATTGTGTAGAGCTGAAATACATTAAAAATACAACAAAGCAAAGCCTCAATCCTGAAGTCTTCAAATTCTTCCCATTCTGGAGGGAAAATAAATATGTTCTAATGGCATGCAATGTGGGTACAGCAGAATCATCTTGCAGTGCGGGAAGTATTCCTCAGGGAACAAATGGATTTCAAGATCAAGGAACAGAGGAAAGAAAAGAAAAGCCAACAGCAAACCCCAAAACAAACCCAGAATAACATCTTAATTATATATTTTGAATAAGAACAGCTCTCTGGGTGTTTTTGTGTCACTGTAATTTTAAAGCCAAGTCCTTCAAGCGCTGTGGAGGGAATGTAGATGATAAATCAGAGTGCTCCTTAACTGCTGTTCAATTAGAAGATATTTTGCATTTTCTGCTCAGATCACGTTTTGGGCTCTCTTTGTGCGTGCATTGGTGATGAACCTCTGCAGGGGAAGTAGAAAGGACTAAATGAATAATCCCAATTAAGCATGACAAAAGCATTTCTGTGCAATAGCACATCTTTTCTCTCCCTTTCCCTGGGCAGTACATAGGTGATCTCTGCAGGAGAGAACCCTCAGCCCAGGGAGGTGGTGGAGTCACCGTCCCTGGAGGTGTTCAAGAGGGGATTGGGATGTGGCACTTGAAGCCATGGCTTAGTTAGTCATGAGGTCTGGGGGGACAGGTTGGACTTGATGATCCTTGAGGTCTTTTCCAACCTTATTGGTTCTATGATTACCTGGGTTTCTCTAATCCACTTTGATTATCAGAAAGACTGAGGAAGCTGTACAGCAGGGTTTGCCTGCTCTCTTCACACTTTGGGAGGTGCCTATCAGAGTTGTTTGAAGGCTCTCCTACAGCCCTTGGCTTCCTTGATTTAAAAGAAAATAGTTCATATATCAGTCTGCTCTGTTAAGTGTATATATTAGATTTCATGAGGGTCATCCTTCTGTTGCCGGGACAAGCATATAAGATGTTGAGGAAAAGCATTCGTTGACACTGTATCTGAAGACCAGTGTTGGCAACTGTTTGGGAAGGTGGCACAGATTTCCTCTCCAAAAAGCATTCCCTTGACTCCAGCATTTCCTCATCCCCCCGCCCACAAGGCAGGCATGTGAAAGAAAACAAAGAGCAATTTAATCAAAACAAAAAAAAATCCTACTGATGCAAAGATTAGTACCAAAAGATGACTCAGATTCCACAAAATCCCTAAAGTTTCACCCCTGGTTTCACAGTGAATGCTTTGTATGAAGAACACAGACAAAGACTCAGGACAGAGGAGAATAACGGGTACAGTGAAGATTAAAGTCTCTCTATGAGTAAAATAATTGAGAACCAAGTAAAATTTCTAAGTCCTTTAATCTATGTAAATGCCACCCTGCAAAAAATATATCTTACAGTAGTTATGGGAACTGCTTGTATGTTTTCAGCTGAGAATACACATAACCTAAGTAGTCATGAAACTAAAAAAGTATTGAAGTGTCATATTTCCCAGTTCAATTTAAAAGAGATAAGGTTTGATAAGGCATAGTCAGGCTTGTCTAGATATGTTCAGAGTATTTACTGTTAGATTTTGTTTCTAATCATGCTAGAATCTTAACATCCCTGTTAGGATATGCTGGTGAAACACTGGAACCTAGAAAACACCTCGGTCTGTTTCGTGGTGTGTCTGGATAAAACTTGAACTCATGGAAGCAAAAAAACATGTTTAAAATGAAAACAGATTTGGAGGCTAGTATCCATTGCATCTGATAGGCACCTCACAGACAAAGTGTATCCATTGCATCTGATAGGCACCTCACAGGCAAAGTGTAAAGAGAGCAGGCAAACCCTGCTGTACAGCTTCCTCAGTCTTTCTGATAATCAAAGTTGATTAGATAGTGTTGGGTGATAGGTTGGACTTGATGATCTCTAAGGTCTTTTCCAACCTGGTTCATTCTATTCTATTCTAATTGGACAAGAGGAAATGGACTCAAGTTGTACCAGGGAAGGTTTAGAATGGATATTAAAAAAAGATTTTTTTTCACTGAGAGAGTTATTAAGCACTGGAACAGACTGCCCAGGAAAGTGATGGAGTCACCATCCCTGGATATATTTCTGTTGTGTTGTCCATGTGGCACTTAGGGACATGGTTATGTGTTGGCTCAGTGCTTGGACTCTAAAGGTCTTTTCCAATCTAAATGATTCTATGATTGTTCCCCCCACTTACAAAATATATGTTCAACCAGATTTTACTAGACTTGCTAACAGTAAATTATGTAAGAGAAGAATAATGTTCCCACTGATAGATCCACTGACAGGAAGAATTATGCTAAATGGTTATCACTGTCCATCTGGCCTTATGGTCTATGTAGCTGATAAAATTAAAAGGAACAAGGATAAATACTCTAGGATTAAGTAGATATGGATCTAAAAACTTCATTTTTTGGGGTGGGGAAAAAAACCAAGCAAACCACCTGAGACAGGTTCTGAAATGTAGTTTGTACTTGTTAACAACAACCAAAAATAGCAAAATCTCACACAAGACTATTTAAAGTTTTCAACCGAGCCTACAGTGGAGCACTTAGAAGTGATACCTAGCCCACCCATATTCCACATATCTACTCACACAGAGTAGCTGGATGAAAAAGATTGCAAGGAAGCTTAGAGAACACAATTCCAATCTCCCAGTACTTTGTGACAGAGAAGAACGGAATTCTTTGCAAAGTCTATGGTGAAACTCCAACCTCAGAATCTTTCAGAACAAACCAAATGAGCACGAAGCAGTAGTGCCAGACTCAGCTGACCATGCCTAACAACTTGGGGGTTTGCACTAGGTATGCTCCTGAGATTCATTCTAGTCTTTCTCTACTTTTGTCTGTTAGAGAGGATCATGATGGAAGTTAACTCATCAGAATGAAATTCAATGAACTCTTTGGTGTTCAGTATAATCCTCCTGGGAATAAAAAGCCAAATGGACTCTTGACATTTAGAGCATGTTATATAGAGCTCTTCCTGCCTAATTACAGTGAAAATATCTGTATGGATTGAATTTCTTCTAGTTTAAATCTCTCAGGTTCACATTCAGGAATTTGTTTGGATTATAGCTTAATATTGAGATGGAACATAAAATACTTGTGATTGTGTTTAGGTTTTTACCATCTGTTCTTAAATGACAGCCATGTTCTCTGATATACTTCACCTCTGACAGCTAGTTCAAGAGTACTAGGGCAGACTCTAAGCACAGAATTTTAGTGTGTGGCTACACAGAGATTAAAGCTAAATGTCAAAGTACAGAAGGAGGCATGGTAAAGGGTAAGTATTAAAAGTAATATCAAAGAAAAATTGCTTGGAGCAGGTGAAAAGTTTTATTGAAATTCCTTTTGTGCTGAAATGTAGCTTTTTGCTCCAGTAAAAGGAATAATCAGAAAATGCTTTGGAGGAAAAGAGCAGAGATTTCTCAATTTCATCATAACTAACACATCCTCATCTCTTCAAAAACACCCCAACCAACCAGCTAGATGCGCTCTTCCACTCAGAGCTACGCTACTGGTGGAAGAAAGAAATTATTTGTGCATCAAGGAAAACACAAAGAAGAAAAATTATAACCTGGGGGAAAAAAATGTTTTAAGTTTCAAGTAAGATTTGGTGGGGTGGTCTGTGAATTTGGGCTCAAAGAAGCAGAAAATAAGTTCCTGACGAGGATTTATTTACTTTAACACCCCAGAAGTGAAAAGCTAAGAAACACAGAGGTAAGAAAACAGTAAATGACTCAAAAGACGGCCAGGAGGTCATGAGAGGCATGCAAAGCAGCAGAGAAAACCTGTCTGTAACAATTGAAGCAGGATGTGACAATCTGTATCCAATGAAAACAAGTTTCGTAACAGCGTGGAGAATGCTTGGGCAGCCTGTTACTCACGGAATCGCAGAAGCATTCAGGTTGCAAAAAGACCCTCAGGATCACTAAGTCCAGCCAATAACCCTACTCTGCAAAGTTCACCCCTAAATCATATCCCCCAAGCACCTCATCCAAATCACCTTTAAACACATCCAGGGTTGGTGACTCAACCACCTCCCTGGGCAGCTCATTCCAATGCCTGACCACCCTTGCTGTGAAAACTTTCCTAACATCCAGCCTAAAACCTACCCAGTCCACCCCATTATAATTCTCCCATTGAAAAGACACTTTTCCAAAGTTAAATTCTAGTCACCTCTTCCAACATGAGCCATAAAACTCTGCAATGGAACCTACAAAAGCAGGTCAAGTGTTTCCAGGCAGCCCTGAGTCAGAAAAATTACTTCTAGAGCAGGAGGGTGCTGGGGTTGTGTCTCCTAAATACCTGCTTTCAACATCACAGTATCACAGTATCACTAAGGTTGGAAGAGACCTCGAAGATAATCGAGTCCAACCTGTCACCACAGACCCCATGACTAGACCATGGCACCAAGTGTCATGTCCAATCCCCTCTTGAACACCTCCAGGGACGGCGACTCCACCACCTCTCTGGGAAGCCCATTCCAATGGCGAATGACTCTCTCGGTGAAGAACTTTCTCCTCACCTCAAGCCTAAACTTCCCTTGGCGCAGCTTGAAACTGTGTCCTCTTGTTCTTGTGCTGGTTGCTAGAGAGAAGACACCAACCCCTTCCTGGCTACAACCACCCTTCAGGTAGTTATAGAGAGCAATGAGGTCTCCCCTGAGCCTCCTCTTCTCCAGGCAAAGCAATCCCAGCTCCCTCAGCCTCTCCTCATAGGGCTTGTGCTCAAGGCCTCTCCCAGCCTTGTTGCCCTTCTCTGAACACGTTCAAGTGTCTCGATGTCCTTCTTAAACTGCGGGGCCCAGAACTGGGCACAGGACTCAAGGGTGTGGCCTAACCAGTGCAGAGTACAGGGGCACAATGACTTCCTGCTCCTGCTGGCACACTATTCCTAATGCAGGCCAGGATGCCATTGGCCTTCTTGGCCACCTGGGCACACTGCTGGCTCATGTTCAGCCATCTGTCAATCAGCACCCCCAGGTCCCTCTCTGTTTGGGAGCTCTCCAGCCACTCCGACCCCAGCCTGTAGCTCTGCATGGGGTTGTTGTGGCCAAAGTGCAGCACCAGGCACTTGGACTTGTTGAATGCCATCCCATTGGACTCCGCCCATCTGTCCAGCCGGTCGAGGTCCCTCTGCAGGGCCCTTCAATCCTCTAACTGACCAACATCTGCTCCCAACTTGGTGTCATCATGTGATTGATACAAGGAAACTTTGCAGGTAAGAAACTTGCTATCTTGCAGAAGAGTCTTGGCTCGCTATGCTGGCACAGTATTTCCTTAAGAATTCCAGCTTGTAACTCAATCTCATCATCTATTTTTCTTCATCTGGAAAAGCAAGTAATGAGTTTTCTTTATCTTGACCATTCTGACTAAAGTTCTCCAAGAAGGAGACTTACTTTTCTTCACTCTAGTTGCCTCCACCATTACAAAACTCAGAGGGTCTGTGTTCTGAAGTTCGAGGCATCTTTCAGCTTATCACTGCAGATGGAAAGGCTGGGAACTCGGTGGGCCTTTTATTGTTTTTTAATAAATGAAAGAAATGTTATATAATCATAGAACTTTAAAAAGCAGACAGCATTAAATTGCCAATTACACAATCACACCAATATTGCTCTATTTACACACTGAGATGTGGATTCAATATACTTGAAGGCTCCCATTGCCAATTTGAAGTTAGGCAATCCTCCACTTTGGATTTTCAGCTATCAAAGTCTTGCTTCCCAGCCCTCACTTCTCCCTCTTTCCATCCCACCATCACTTTACAAGGACATCCTGACTAGAACTAAGCTTAGAGTACAAAAGCAATTCTTTGAATCAAGAGATTCTGCTGTACCTCTGCAATAGAAACACATTCATACTGCTGTGGCTAGAGACCTCTTCTTTGCTGGTGAAGAAAGTTTCCCTTCTGACTTCTGAAGCTCAGTGGAAGATGCTCAAACAGAATGAAGCCTCCTGAGATCATGGACCCTGAGTTATCACATCACAGGATGCACTTTCTGTGGCCATGTTATGAAAAATACAAACAATGGAATTATCTTTCCTTTGTACCTTAAGACAAAAGAAAGATATAATTCCAAAGTTACCTTAGCACAATGCAACTGTACAGATAAACAGCTTCTGCAAAAGTTATAGACATGAGTTCTGAAAAGGACCCATGGAGTCAAGAAATCTCACCTGCAGTTATGAGGATAATGGATTTATCAGGTCCTTAGATCCATTCAGGAAAGGCTGAGGGAGCTGGGGTTGCTTAGCCTGGAGAAGAGGAGACTGAGGGGTGACCTTATTGCTCTCTACAACTACCTGAAGGGAGGTGGTAGCCAGGCAGAGGTTGGTCTCTTCTCCCAGGGAGCCAGCACCAGAACAAGAGGACACAGTCTCAGGCTGCACCAGGGCAGGTTTAGGCTGGATGTTAGGAAGAAGTTCTATACAGAGAGGAGTGATTGCCATGGAATCAGCTACCAGGGAGGTGGTGGAGTCACCTTCATTGGAGGTGTTCAGGAGGAGACTTGATGGGGTGCTTGGCTGCATGGTTTAGTTGTTTAGGTGGGTTGGATTGGTTGATGGGTTGGACGCGATGATCTTGAAGGTCTCTTTCAACCTGGTGTATTGTATTGTGTTCTGCACTACAAATCTCCCAGATGAACTGGTCAAGACAAAAAGTTAAACTCCAGACAGACATCAGGGGTAAGTAGTTTGACTAGTTGCATTCAGCATTTCTCCTTACCAGAAACTCTAACAGTAGCAGAGAGATCACCGTTACTTCCTGGTAAAAGAAGGCCTTGGGACATCTTGCTCCTCTGAATATTCAAAGTGAATTGTAAAGCCACACTATTAAACATCACAGCCATGTATAACAAACAAGAGAAACTGCTTTGTGAAACGCTCTATACTGCTGCAGTCAATGGAGAAAAGGGAAATTTCTAGGTAGTATTACACTTTATCTCAAGCTAGTAAAATTTAAACAATCATTGGAGGTACTTTCCTACTTCCTCATTTCAGAACAAGGGGCAAGACAAACTGGTTAATTCTATTCTATTCTATTCTATTCTATTCTATTCTATTCCATTCTATTCCATTCTATTCCATTCTATTCCATTCTATTCCATTCTATTCCATTCTATTCCATTCTATCCTATCCTATCCTATCCTATTCCTACTTTCCAAATTGAAGATTTCAGGAGAATTGGATCCCAGGCTTGTTCTCTGTCTGGGCTATTTAGTATTCCTTACTCATCCTTCAGGTGACTTTATTATCAGTGAATATTGTCATGAGATGTCTGGAATCATAATAATGTATCTTATAATAAATGACAAACTATAAAGCAAGACATTCTCTGGCTCCATGAGTGTTTCCTTCTTGCCTTGATATTTTCTGCTGAAATGTCATGTACTACTAGGGGTTATGACACTGAAACCCTTCCAGGTAATAAGCTGTGGCCAGTTTTTGTGACGACCAGTTGGGTTTTTTCCCCCTTATCCAAGTCTACCCTGAACTGAAATTGAGATAATTAGAAATTATTTTTGACAAGATAGAGTAGGTCAAGAGAAGAATAATGTGAAGGCTGAATATTAAAATTGCCACCTGGAGGGAAGCCTTCTTGAATTCATGTTATAAATGGAATATTTCAATGAGAAAAGACAGGAAAACCCTAATGTTAGTAAGTTATCTGTAAGAACAATACTTTAACAGGATGTCAAGGACACAAGTTCGTATCTGATCTGAATCAGGGATTTGCAATGCATTTGCTCAAGTAAATACTTGATTATGAGGTCACTTGCTTTCTGTGACACATCTCTTGAGTTTTAGTGAGAGAAAGTCCACCTAAGGTCAAGTTGGGGGAAAAAAACACCCCCACATTTTCCTAGAAAAACTCCAGCACATCAAGACATTCCTAACCAATTCCAGCTCTAACCACATCTCTGACCCTTTGTGTCAGTTGACTGGCTCCACTGTGACTCTTTGGCTGTGTAAAAGGTCTTTAGGATCGGCTAGGTCAACCAGCTCAAATACCCCATGTGGAGCAGAAACTTAAAATAGTACAAAGGCATTCCTGCAAAATTAATCCCTGACCTCTTTGCATATTTCCCACCAAAAAGCACTAGGTTTGCTAGCAACTCAAGAGTGAGCATTTCACAAATAGTACTGATTAATAACAATTGCTGCTCACCTCAACATTAGGAAAAAGGAATTGGACCTTTTCAGCAAGTAGACAAGAATTCACAGTCACTGGGACCACATCCATAAAAACAAGTCACAAATTTGTGATTGAAGACAGTTTGATAACCTGACTAATAACCTTTGCAAGATACAGCGAAGTAAATGTACAGCCTACCTTCTATTTTAATAGGTGAATTGTCCTTTGTGATGGGAATAGCATGCACTCACACCAAGAGTTCTGTAAGTTCATTTATAAATGCATATTTAAATGCAATCTCCTAACCAACCAAACCCAAAACCACTTCCAACAGAAAACCCAAACCCACCAAAACAAAGAGTGTAAATTTGCTTACTTGGAGGAAAGGTCAAAGTGTCAGTTGCAATTCTGTTACTTAGCTATTTCCCAAGGCAAAGAAAGGAAAACCCTGCACTTCAGAATTGTTTAGAAGCTCTGCAGCAACAATACTTAGGGTTGCTATTTTTACCAATTGGTATTCATCATTTTTCCCTCCCAGCCTGGGTGCTCAACACTAAACCTGT
>CM026886.1:11086074-11277127 GCA_015227895.2 Colaptes auratus
GCTCCATTACCCCTAGTGCTATCACTACCTGCCATCCTGACATTTAGTTAGATACCCATCTCATGGACAGCTGTGTAGAGAGTCATTTAACTTCTTGGCCTAAGCAGAGCATATCCCATTCAAATTGCAGATTGTTCAGTGTCAGAGCAGATACCATACTTTGCAGTACACTGTTTGGTCAGCCCCCTGTTTTGTTTCTGATACTGCATCAGGGTAAACTGGTTCTGTTTCATTCAAGGCTATGGTAGGAGAAGACCATAAACACATGGAAAGTCAAATGAAATCTTCCTTCTTGGACTTGAAAATAATGCACAATAGTATGGTATAGGAGATGCAACAAGCAGAAGGCCATGTGTTCACATTGCAGCAGTTTATCAGAAAGAACAAGACAGACCACAGATTTTCTCTTGAAGTGGCAACCTTTAAGTACAGCTCTATTTTGCCTTTGGTTAAATCCCTTCTTGCAAGGGATGTTGATTCTTTTACCCCTGACACCTACACACCTTTAGATGGAAGGAAAAACCCAAGATAAGACCAAGCAAAATATATGGGGAAAAAAATTCCCCAAATTCTAAAAGATTGAGCTATCACAGAAATCTTGGCCTAGGTTGGCTAGTTTCTCAGTTGCTGAACTAGAAAGCTGTGAAGGGCACTGAGGACAGAGGAAAGGTTTAAGCCTACCACAGGATCTAGTTAACCCGCTGTGTTAAGCACAAATCTGTCCCTGACATCAATTTCACGTTAACATGCAGTGATTTCCCCAGCTTAGTTCCCCTTTAACAGTTCTCTGTAATTTCATTCAATTGGATAGTTTCATGGATCTGTCCTTACTGCAGAGTTTGTGTTTGTGCTGTAGCAGCTGCAGAGGGGAGTCAGCAACTTCCATTCAGAAGAGATAACATCCTTGAGGCAGACACGGTTTCAGGCAGGGAGCACTCCTTGGAAATAATTGACCACAGAATGAAACTTAAACACACCCCACCCCCCACCACCCCCACAAACCCCCAAACAACAAACCAACCACCTCCATCCCCCTAAAAAAAACCCCAAAACCCATCACCCAAACCTAAAACAAAAGGGATGACATTTGCTTTTACTACAGCTTAAAGCTAACACCTACAAGCGCTGCAAGGCTATTTCGTGGGTAGCACTCCACAGCTGGGAAATGCCAGCTAATTATAGACATTTCAGAGCCTTCAAGGCTACTATACCTAAAGTATTATTTAGAGCTCAGCTTGATCAACTGCTTCATATCGGGATCTTTCACAGACAACACAGGAAGAACTGTCATGCCTCAGCTCCAATGTGGATCCATGCTGGAAATCTACTGCATAAATGTTTTTAGAGCATATTAGCTGGAAGCTTTCCCACGAGCTGACAAGTAGTCCTTGATTTGCATGAAAACAGAATAGGAGTTGGCCTTGTAATTAATTTTGTGTAGCACACACATTGACTTATCTCTCTGCAGTGCTCTGTTCAATCTCCTGACAATATCATTACTTCCCTATCACTGCAGTAAGGCCCCTTTCAGTCATAAATATGGCAATTTCTCCCTGAATCCTGGTGAATCTGGATCTATGTTCATATTCCTCTTGCACTGGGACTGTTTTACCTAGCATTTTACTATCTGAAGCAGACCTTACAAATACCTTTTTCCTCTACAAATACTTTTTCCTCTACTAGTATACAGGGGATGACTGTCATGATGAAGGAAGCTGGGAAGGCTTGGGTAGGAATCTGTATTGAAATTGGAGGTCACTGGTGATTTTGTTCTTTGGTTGAAATCTCATATTCATTGTGGGCAAGAGGGCTTAATGTCAGCTCTAGAATTGAAACCACAGAAAGACAAATACTGTAGACCGCAAGCAGCTTTTAAATACTCCCCTAGAACAAAAAGTTTAAGACTTGTAGGTCATGATTCATCATAATACAAGGTTGATTTAGCTGCCAGCTCAGAACAAATTGCTGCCATTTGGACAGTTTTACATGTCAGCCAGGCTGGGCTAACTCTCTCTGCCCAGCTGGGCTACTGTATACGAATGACATTCTTCCTCAGCAGTCCGTCGAGCACGCTCATGAGGATCTTCCATAGAGCAGGAGCAGACACACAGCCACATGCTGAGGATCCCTGACACCTTGGTTTTCTTGTGGCTGAGCCCCAAGCCACACGCAGATCACAACACATTTCTCAGAACACCCAGTTTTCAGGCTTGACCTCACTCATTGTGAGAAAGACAGTAACTACACAGCGTAGGGACTTGTTGTAACCATTTGCTTGGTCTCATAGTCACCAAAGACAAAACTGAAGAAAAAGCTGTAGCTGAAAAGTTTTCATTTCTAAGAAAAACATGGGAGTATTTTAAGGAATTCCTGATAAAGAGTTACTGGGATCAGTGGAACCTTCACAGGCTGCCAAAATGGTTAGGACTTAGAATCCACTTGTTGCTACTCCTTTATTTAACGGGCATCTATGTTTTACTGGAGGGATGCCTTCCCCTCAATTAGTTGGCTAAGTCCTATCTCATGGAGAATATCCCCCTAAGGTGACTTGTGCATTCTCAGGGAAGGACCCTCCACCTGCAGTTATACTCTGGCTTTCTGCTTCTGTATTTCCTGCAAATATACAATATTCCGGTAAAGAAATAATGGTATCTTGCTTTCCCTGCTTTTAGTGTGGCATGTTCCTGGCAAGTGATAGTCCATGGAATACATAAAGCAGCCTTATGAGCTCATTTTTTTTGGTAACTAAAATTGCTGCAATTTGGATCATTAAGCAATCCTCCAAGTAGCATTCTCTTAACAGAAACCATTAAAAGGCCTCAGAATTGCTGATATCACATTTGTTATCTGAAAACAATGGCTGTCACTGGAGACAAAGCTATTGGCTTCTGGCAAATTAACCTCACAACTAACCATGAAAGCCACATGATTACCCAGTTTTACATCTTGATTTATAGAAGCAAACTTCTTTATGAATTTCAAGCTGCAATGCTGGATAAATGTCAAACAAAGCCCCGAGGGGTAAGATTAATTTCCCCCCACTCAGAATCCTGTTTTTATGGAAGAATATATCAGTTGGTGCCTAGCAGTCAAATGCATGATGATCTCCACAACTTTGGAAAGGCTGCTTTCCCAGTGTTGGATACTTTAAGTTGGCAAATTGGTGGAGTGGGAGGAGATGACCATAACTTTCAAGAGATGTTTCTTTTGCATTTTTCCAGTTCCTTTTTCTTTTTGAAGCCATAAACTTTAGTACCCACTAAAGCATATCCTGCAGCAAGGAGATCCATAACTCCGCATTGTGTGAAGCATATTCCTTGCTTTGGATAAATCTGCTTCCTGCTAAGAACTATAAACACCTCCTAGCCTGTGTTTTGCCAGAGGCAAACCTTTCCGTGCAAGGTTTAATAGATCTCTATCATGCAGCACCCCTCCTCCCCTCATTCATCTCTTTTCCAAACTAGGCACCAAATCAATACACTCCTTTTTCACATGTAACCTAGCCTACACCACCATAAGAGCACTGAAATCCTGTGAAATTACAGAGGTGAGAGTCCAGCTCAAGCAAATAAAAATAACAGAAAAAAAAGGGATGTGGTACATATCCAGAGAACCTTAGAAGTATCACAGTATCACCAAGGTTGGAAGAGACCGCAAAGATCATCGAGTCCAACCTGTCACCACAAACCTCATGACTAGACCAGGGCACCAAGTGCCACATCCAATCCCCTCTTGAACACTTCCAGGGACAGTGACTCCACCACCTCCCTGGGCAGCACATTCCAATGACGAATGACTCTCTCTGTGAAGAACTTCCTCCTCACCTCAAGCCTAAACTTCCCCTGGTGCAGCTTGAGACTGTGTCCTCTTGTTCTGGTGCTGGTTGCTAGAGAAAAAGAGACCAATCTCTTCCTGGCTACAATCACCCTTCAGGTAGTTGTAGAGAGCAATGAGGTCACCCCTGAGCCTCCTCTTCTTCAGGCTAAACAATCCCAGCTCCCTCAGCCTCTCCTCGTAGCGCTTGTGCTCAAGGCCTCTCCCCAGCCTTGTTGCCCTTCTCTGGACACATTCAAGTGTCAATGTCCTACCTAAACTGAGGGGGCCCAGAACTGGACACAGGACTCAAGGTGTGGCCTAACCAATGCAGAGTACAGGGGCAGAATGACTTCCCTACTCCTGCTGGCCACACTATTCCTAATGCATGCCAGGATGCCATTGGCCTTCTTGGCCACTTGGGCACACTGCTGGCTCATGTTTAGGCAGCTGTCAACCAGCACCCCCAGGTTCCTCTCTCTTTGGCAGCTCTCCAGCCACTCCAACCCCAGCCTGTCGCTCTGCATGGGGTTGTTGTGGAGGGGGGGGACAAAAAAGAATAATACAAAACCAGTCTTTCTCTGAAGAGGCGCAGAGGCAGCAGGGAGAAGGATCAGGCCCAACCACATGGCAGAGGAGCAGGAAAGCAGCTGCAGTAGCTCTCATCCAGGAGAGGCAGGAGCCAGAATGAGCTAATGACCCCAATGCTTTCCCTTTTATACCCTAGCTGGGCAGGGAGGGGGGAATGGAACAGACTCAGTTTCCCAGGGGGAAAACACCCTGCAGGGAAGGCAAAGCACTGGCAAGCCCTCCCCTCTTTGTTTCCAGAAAGGGTGTTAACCCACCACACTAGTCTCTGTAGGAGCTCCACAGACTTTTCTTCAGTGGCCTACTCCTGTTTCCTAACTTTTCACCTTTTGCTGGTTGTCATTTTTCAGGCTAGTCTCACTCTCCTGAGGTACATATTCTCACGAGACTTCCCTTACAGCAGATCCAGCCCAAGGAAGCAGATACTCCTGTCTCTGAGCCAACACCTTGGAACAATGTGGATTCACCTCTGATTTCCTTCAGGATGAAATAAAAAGTATAAAACTGAAGTGCAGAAGGATTGGATTTGAAATTCTAGCGAGAGTCTATCCCTTAGCTATGTATTCTACACTTCAATGCCATTCACTGACATGCAGCCACTTCTGGGATAGTGAGCAGGACCCACCCAACACCCTGCTGAATCAGAGCAGGTGGGATAGAAGGTCAGGTTATCAATAGCAAGCCAAACCCTTATCGTGGGAATTGTGAGGTGCTGCAGAGCTTTTTATAGCAGTGCAGAAACTTTAAACCTCATTGAGCCCATGCATCTTTCAGTCAGCAAACATTTAAGCTTCATGATATTTGACAACTGCTTTCTGTAAACATGTAAAGGATCAGCCAGATGGTTTTAAGGATGGCACCTATAATTCTGAGGGGTTTGGACTAGATGTTTAGCCCTGTGAGCCACTGCCTACTGCTACAGAGGCTGCAGAAGTTTACTTCTTTACACTTCCTGCAACCTCTCAAGGGTGAATGAGAAACTTTCTACTTTTTACACTTGCCATTAAAAAGAAAGTAAGGGTCAGGACAATGCCCATTCCTGGTTATTAAAGAAAACCACTCTGAATTTTAAAATGCACTCAGGGCAGCTTTCTTCTCCAAATCCCCTCTCTGTGTATGGATAATTCTCTCTGGTTTGCATTCCTAATTCACATATTTTTATAGCGTGGTCTTTGGATGTACAGAGCTCAACTATGACACAAAGCAAATGCTGTATACAATCCTCTAGATTCAATAGCACTGATACAATCTGAAAGCACCTCAGGTCTTGCTGGTCAGCTGAAGAACTGAAAACAGAACCAGAAGGGTGCAGATGGAACTGTCTCAAGACCACTATGATGTGGGCCTTAAAGAATAACAGCCAGTAAACACATTGCATACATCATTCAACCGGGAAGAGGTTTGAGTCAATGTGTAATGAAAAAGAAGACAAAGATTTCATCTCATACACAGCAGCAGAAGAAGAGAAAAAAATAAAATCCCCCAAAATTTCAGCAGAAAAAGTCCCCACCCAAATTTCTCCTGTCAAAGTAAGGTCTTTTTAACTTGGAGAACCTTCCCCCCACCCCCTACAAATAAGTGAAACTTTTCCTACATTCTTCAATTGTAAGACAATTCCCTAACATGTAAAAAGCTGAAAAATAGTCAGAAATTGAGGGACAAGAGGTTTTGGGTGTTTTGAGGGTGTCTATGTTTAGCCAGGGCTAAATCATAGCAATTGCTGTATAACCCAATGACCTCCTACAGAGAAGGGGGGGCATCAAGAAAAGAAAAAAACACCCATGGGTTAAAATAAAAAGAGATGCAGAGAAACAGTCAAACTAATACCAATGCCATTATAAAGTACACAGAATTATACTTAGCCCAGGGAATGTACAGCAGCCACACTACACAGGTAGGGCAGTCTTCAGGAGCAAAATGATAAGAGAGCCCCTCCAGCCTCCAAGCAGGAAACCTCCTGTCCTCAGCAAAATTCCCCCATTATGATGAGGATGTGGTATTTACGGTATGAGATACACCTGTATCCAGCTCCATTCAGCTGCCCTGGCTGATTCCAAACTGCTAGTAGCCTGTAAACCATGGCTGGCCTAGGATTCTTCACCAAGTGAAAACAGGACAAAGAGCAGCACCATCACTTTTAAGTCACAGCAAAGGAGAAAGTGGTACTTTAAAAGTGAAGAGTAGCCCTTAACAGTGAAGATGTTATTCTCAGATGTTTTGTTTTGCAGCTTTTGTAAAGGAGAGTATTAGAATAGCAGTGTTTTGTGAAAGAAAACAACATTTCCAATGAAAACTGATTTTGGCAGATGATTCCTACACCCCTGGCAGGAGCAGGATGTTCTTAAAACAGTATTTTGGTCTCGTCAGGGAGGAATGCAGTTGAGTTTGCAGTATTAATATTACCACTGCTGAGCATTTTCCTTCTGAAAACAATGCAGACAAAGTAGAACTAAACCCTCTATTTTTTTTATGGCTCAGCATTATAGAGGCATAAAGGCAAAACTGGCCAAAGGTCCAATCCAAAGCCTGTTAAAGATCAATGAAAAGCTTTGCAATGGGCTTCCAGCATGGGTTACCTCTCCTCTGACTGTAAATTAAATTAATCTGTCAAGCAGCAATAATACAGTGATGTAATTAACTTGCTTAGAATACAATCACTTTAACTTTCATTAAAAGTGATGAGTTCCTTTCAATTTTCTTGCCAAGCTGCATTTTGGTGGTGGTGGCTTGTTCTCTGTTGGAAAAAAAAGTAAACCCTTTTTTGGTTAATTTCCCCCTGGACTGGTGATTGTGTCTGTAATAGAGTCTGACTTCCAGGGTCTTGCTTGCAAATAGAGTGACAAATAGGGACATCTGCAGAATGGTGAAGCAACAGCCATTTTCATAGTGGATCCTGGAGCATGCACACTTCACCCAAAAGTTAATAAGGAGGTGATGCAGTATTGATCCTGCCTCAGCAGCATAGTACTACAGCAAGAGATTGCACAAGCTTCCAAAGAGAGATGGGCAAATGAGGGGAAAGTGCAGGCCCAGAGTCTGCAGAGACAATTACTTTGGCCCTCCTTGTTCTGAAAAACTCCTTGACAGACAGGCTCAGGATTTCACTGGGCTTTGGAAACTCAATAGTTTTCATTGACCTCTCAGTACCATGGTCAAATTGTGCTTTCTCTTGGGGCAGGAGCTAGCAATGAGAAGTGATGGCCTCCTCTGGGGCATTGCTTCCTTTCTCACCAGACTCTCAGGCCACTTCTGACTGCCTGCTTGTGATGTCTTCCTATCCTGCATCTCGCATCTGACCAGGATGACAGGGAGGCGGAGTGCTTCGCTCTTCTCCTAAGTACCTGATACTTCTTCCCTGTGCACTGTAATGGAAGTCAGAGAGAAGAGCTGCACTAAACCACAGCAGGGTAGAAAAGAACATTAAATAAAGATGAGACTGTACCAAGTGGAGCTATGAAGAACTTGGCAGGTTTGATTCCCACAAGGTTCAACTGAGCATCTTCAGCTGCGATTCACCGAGTAGCTGCCAAAGACAGTAGATGCAGGAGCTGTTTCAGCCAGGGCTACAGAAAAGGAAGGGCCAACTGGAGTGGGATCTTTCCTTGCATCCACTCTCTGCCACATTTGTATACACATTAAGATTTCTATTAATCTTCCCTTTCTTTCACTTTTCAAGTTCATTCCTGAAAATATTAAAAGAAAGTCCACAGTTTTCAAGCTGAGACTGTAGTCAGAGGTAGAATATAGTCACTTTTCAGAGATCCCTGAGATGGATTGGTTTTGACCTAGTAAACTAACCACAGATATCTCTTTATCCTTTGAGAAATTTTGGGCAGGAGGTGTTTGAAAGCATGAAGGTCACAGTGCACAGCCACAGTAGAGTGTCAGAATGCATTGTGATACTAACAGTCAGAGAAATGTTTAGACACATATTTAAGCATCAACTCAGGGCTAAACAGCGGTCTTGGACACACTGAAGAGTCAGGGGAGAAACTTTGTTGGTTTTGACATGGAAGAATTTAGAGCAGTGGACCAAAGGAGAAAAGTACATATATAAATTTTTAATCCAGGTGAACCTATTCTATTTTCACATTATTTAAGACTTACTTTAATATTAAAATGTAGCTTCATTTTTAATGGGGTGAAAATGTCAGTTGGGAGGTAAAGAAACAAAACAGGAAAGTTCCTGTTTGAGAAAGATCATGAAGGTCTGACAATGTGCCTGCTGGTTGGTCTTGCCTGACACTTCTTCACCCTCAAAATGCACCACATGACAAGTTTACCAACCACCTTCAGTTGGTCTGGAAATTAACCTTTAGGTAAAATTTCTGTTTATCTGAGTTCTTTCCTGACACTTCTTCAGCCTCAAAGTACACTGTGTGTGACAAGTTCATCCAACCACCTTCAGCTGATCTGGAAATTCATTTTTAGGTAAAATCACCTTGAGTCCTGTGTCCAGTTCTGGGCACATCAGTTTAGGAAAGACGTTGACTTGCTGGAACGTGTCCAGGGAAGGGCAACAAAGCTGGGGAGGGGTTTGGAGGACAAGCCCTATGAGGAGAGGCTGAGGGAGCTGGGCTTGCTTAGCCTGGAGAAGAGGAGGCTCAGGGGAGACCTTATTGCTGTCTACAACTACCTGAAGGGAGGTTGTAGCCAGGTGGGGGTTGGTCTCCTCTCCCAGGCAACCAGCACCAGAACAAGAGGACACAGTTTCAAGCTGCACCAGGGGAGGTTTAGGCTGGATGTTAGGAAGAAGTTCTTCCCAGAAAGAGTCATTGGCCATTGGAATGTGCTGCCCGTGGAGGTGGTGGAGTCACCATCATTGGAGGTGTTTAGGAGACTGGATGGGGTGCTTGGTGCCATGGTTTAGTTGATTAGATAGTGTTGGATGATAGGTTGGACTTGATGATGTTGAAGGTCTCTTCCAGCCTGGCCTATTCTATTCTATTCTATTCTATTCTATTCTATTCTATTCTATTCTATTCTATTCTATTCTATTCTATTCCTATTCTATAAGACTTGCTGAGGTCTACCAAATGTGGTATTGGGTGTATGACTTCTGCCTTCTCTCTATATTGTGGACAAGTCCTCCAGTGTGTAGCCAGTGCCTTATTATCCCTTTAAACAGACAAGCTGGTCTCCATTATTTGCCTATACAGTGATTTGGCTGGTTCTTGCAGACTGCAAATCTATTTAGCACAGCACTTCCAAAAGAAAAGGACCAGGCATTAAGCACTTGTCCATTTTTGCAGTATGAAGGAGCAGGAAAGATATCAGTATAAGGAGAAAAGAGTAAGCAGTAGAGTAAGAGTAAGCAGGAAGTTTTTGCAGATTACACTTTTCAGGCTTAGTCTCATGTTTGCAGGAACTGTCACTTACAGGCCCAATTTAAATATCAACTTGATCTGTTTCTTGTCCTTTCTGATCCTAGCTTTGAGTCCAGCTAAGCAGGCAGCACCTGTTCAAGAGTCCTGTTTTACAGTGGCACCTCTCAAAACTGGAATAATAAGACCAGCAGGCAGAATTAGTTGGAATCCAGGGTGTGTGGGTAATAACATTTATGCTTTCCTGGTAGATACTTGTAAGCAGGGCAAAAGACAGTTCACCCTTTAAATTCTGATTTAGGTCTTTTCTGCTTAGAATTTCCTTAGGAAGTCTTTCTGCATTCTGTGTAATCTTTAATGTATGTGATGGTTGGCAAGGAAATGCCTTGTTAAATCTGGCTTAGTATTCAGTAAATATCCAAAGGGCTGAATGATGCTCTAATTAAACCTATTTGCCTCAAACTTCCTCTATATGCATCAGCTTTCCTTTATGACTGCACTGTATCCCTTGGCATTATCTCAGATGTTATGCCACCTCATTTCTCCTGCTGCTGGTGGATTTGTTACCAGCTCAGTAGGTCAGCCTGCATTTTGCAGGGAGTAGCAGGACTTTGGACTCTGAACTCCCTGTGGGCTCAGTAAACACAGGGATTTTCACTGCTGACCTTAGAGTCACAAATGCAAACAGATCCAAGCTTGCAGCTTGGGGCAGGGTAACTGGAGGATGATAGAAGCATAGAATAAGCGATTGGAAGGGACCTCAAAAATCATCTGGTCCAACCTTGGGAAAAGCATAACCTAGATAAGATGGCCCAGCACTCTGCCCAACCAAATCATAAAGTATTGGAACACGCTGAAAAGGTCTCCCCTAAGCCTTCTTTTATCAGGCGTGAAATCACAGTATCACAGTATCGCCAAGGGTGGAAGAGACCTTTGAGGGTGAAGAGATGAAGGGCTGAGATATACTGCCATTACTTGGCTCCAGGGAAAAGCCAGTCTCCATGGCAGTGTGCACAGAAGGTTCTCAAGCCTGTGAAGTCACTTGCAGTGGGGTACTGCATGTCAGATGGGGCAGTTTTTGTTTCTGGGCGAGGGTTTGTTGGTTAGAGGTACAAGATGGGCATGCCTGGGACCCCTAGGCAGGGTAAATCCTACATGGGGTTTAGTAGGTTCTAAATGTGGCTTGAATGTGAGATCACTGTTCTTTCTCAAATCCATTTGCATCTCTATGATTTAATTTACCTCTTTATTGTAATACTTTTAAAACTGCCTGAAGAGCCTTCTCTTCCCAGTATTTATATTTGACATGACCAAGAGGAAGGAAAGCTGAGGCCTTGGTCTGCCATGAAGACAGGTACTGCCCTCCCTGCTCTCTTTTTTCCCCCCTCATGCTTTCATGTGAAATTGGAAAGGGGCAGCCAACACCTTTCCAAGTGCCTGGCATGGGGTGGTATGGATGAATGTGATTTGTCAGCACAGCTGCCTCCCAAGCTGTGGCAATGTATAATTAAGGACACTAACGATGGCAGGAGCAGTCTTTCACTCCCAGCCCAGGATTAATGTCAGAGAAGATTGTGTCGTCAATGCTTTCAAGTCATCAGCCCCTGCCAGCTCTCACAGGCATCTGCAGACTGCATGGCCCTCCTCATGCTCTGAGGCCTTCAGGATTTAAAAAAGCAGCTCAGAAATGATGTCCTTTATTTGAAAACTTTCTTTTCCACCAATTCATTGAACATTATGTTAAAAAAAAAAATATTAAACCCAGGCTGTCAGAGACATAATCCAACTCACATGAAGCCTCCAGGCTAAGTGCTAAAATTAACTTATGACGTAAACAATACCAAAATGGAGGATATATTGGTTTCCTTGCATAACAGATTTATCTAGATGTATTAATTCACCAGTCAGGCACTCCTGTGTAGTATGCCCTGGGAGATCTCTCCCTCCCAGCTAGGTTACAGACTGGAATTCAGCTACAAAGATGTTGACGTGCTGGAACGTGTCCAGAGAAGGGCAACAAAGCTGGGGAGGGGTTTGGAGCACAAGCCCTATGAGGAGAGGCTGAGGGAGCTGGGGTTGCTTAGCCTGGAGAAGAGAAGGCTCAGAGGAGACCTTATTGCTCTCTACAACTACCTGAAGGGAGGTTGTAGCCAGGTGGGAGTTGGTCTCTTCTCCCAGGAAACCAGCACCACAACAAGAGGGCACAGTCTCAAGCTGTGCCAGGGGAGGTTTAGTCTGGATGTTAGGAAGAAGTCCTCCACAGAAAGAGTGATTGGCCATTGAAATAGGCTGCCCAGGGAGGTGGTGGAGTTGCCATCACTGGAGGTGTTTAGGAGAATGGATGGGGTGCTTGGTGCCATGGTTTAGTTGATTAGATGGTGCTGGATGATGGGTTGGACACGATGATCTCAAAGGTCTCTTCCAACCTGGTCTATTCTATTCTATTCTATTCTATTCTATTCTATTCTATTCTATTCTATTCTATTCTATTCTATTCTATTCTAAAATGCTTGAGAAGAAACTGCTGGGGAGGCCTTTTCCTACCAGTGTCTCCGACTTGACACACCAGAGCACATTGACTTTCTGCTGCTGTTGTTGGCAGACACCCCATTTTGCAAGGCTGACAGGTTAGAGGAAAAGTGTGCAGCTTTTGCTGAAAAGCAGTAAATAAGTTTGGGGAATAAGTAGTCCTGTGGGAAAAACCCCACACAAAGCACTGCTTAATATTTTGTAGATTAATCTGCATTTGCACAAGGGCTGTGGGGCAGGTTTAGCTCCAGGTGCTTCATGGCTCTTCTGTGGCTGTGCCAGTCTGCTATCTTAGGAAGCCTGCCTTTGCCAGAGCTGCCCTAGGGTGGAAATGTCAATTTTTTCCGGTCAACATTATTTTCCACTCTTCTCACAGAGGTCGTTGCTTAAATTACAAGAGAAGATAAGTTTAAATCTCTTCCATGCTTCTCTTATTAGTCCTCTCTTGCTGTGATTTACTGGACTTTGTTAAAGGCAAATCTCTGGCTGGGAAACCCAAGGCTGAGTGCTTGAGCAGAGGACAATGGTGGCTGAGATTTTATCGGAAGGCAGCCTGGCCTGTTTCAGTGCAGCTCATACTTTAAGAGTGCTTGCCACCTTCTGGTTTGAGAAAGGATCACAACTGTTTCACGGGCATGTTGAGGAAATCGACTGTAAAAATGCTGGTCCTGGTCCTAATCCTCCTGAAATGAATGAGAGCTTTTCAAGATGTCATAATACCCATGGGAGAGCTTTGAAGTGAAAGGATGGATTTGCCCCCCCCCTTTTTAGTCAGAAGGACACGGTGACATCTGGCAAACCACAAACAAAAGTGATCTTTTAAATGAAATGATTTGATACTGTTGGCATTGTTGGAGAATGCTCTTTAATCATTATCTAAAGCATTCAGGAACGATATTGAAAGAATAGTGGAAAATTAATCTTGTAGGTGAAATAGGTAGAACTCTTTCGTAAGGAGAAGAGCTTTAAAATTGAGAACATTTTTTTTTCCCTCACCAAGCTGTTTGCAGATTATGGACCAGACACTTCCATTCAATCTTGTCAGCTGTCAGCAGTCTGCCTGATTTCAGTGATGCCACTTAAAAAAGTATTATATGTGCCATTTATATGAGAGGAGGATGCACGTTCTCGCTAAAAATGTCACTTCACAATTATGGTATTCAAATCAAATGAATATTATGACTACCCAAAATCAAAACATCCCCAGCCAGTTATCTGCAATTTAGCCAGATGGAAGAGTTCCACAAAACATATATATATATATATATATATATATATATATATATATATATTATATATATATATATTTCTTGAAGGTACATGTTTGTTGCAATGTGTGTCACGTTTGCCTGGCTTCATCTAAGTCACACTTCATTTCAGCTGTGACTCCACTGTCCAAAAAAAACCCCAACAACCCACCCCAAAGTAAATCAATTATGCTTAACTTTACAGAGATTCTAATTGAAGTCACCAGAGTATCTGAAAGCGTTCCAGCAGTGCGTGAAGCAATGTGACTAACATATGCCATTTGTTTGTTCATTTTCTTCCTTCCCAGCAAGGGACTAATGGGCAGTGAAACAGTCCTTGTGGTGTGTGTATATTTTGGCACACAGAGAATAATGTTGCTGTTGGAAAAGGCAGGTCAAAACTAATCTTCCCCACACAGGGAGAGCCGCAGTGAAGCTTCGCTGCTCCGCAGTCCTTGGCAGTTCACATAAGAATTCTGGCCGAAAATGGTTCATTATTTTTGCTTGGATCTGACTTGTTCATCTTTGCTAATTAGAACAAACTTTGCTGCACTCCACCACTGCTTCAGTGATGACTGTAGGTACAGTGTGGTGAGCTGCAGCTATTTGTTGAGTATGATCCATTAAAGAAGGTGTGGGAAGAAGTGAGGAGTGAGGAGTCTAGAAGAGAAGCTGAAAATCGGAGGAAAGCTGGCAGGTATAGAACAATTCAGTGATGTGCTGCAGAAGCCTTTGCTGGATCTCTGTGGATGCTAAAATCTACAGAAAACACACAAAAGGACTAGAAAAGTAAAGAAAATAAAGTCATGGCTTTTGTGCTGCCCTAGAGCAGAAGAGAAGTTCAGTTGAGGGTAAGAGCTCTATCAAGTCTTTCTATCACAAGAAGGCAAAGCAGGGTCAGAGCCAGTGGAAGCAAAGGAATAAAGAGGAACAAGAGGTCTCTGAGACATAAAGAACTATTTCTGCACCTTTTGCATTTGAGCCTAAGCTCATTTACCCCCAGACCTTCACTTGGGGCAAAGTTCAAGAGTTATGAAAATGTCCTGAGGATGAGTAACTCAAACACCAAAGTCACAGCTGAAGAAGCAGCTGGCTGCTGACCCAGGTGACTGAGTGATGGCCTGTCTGAGTTTTATCCTAATCCCTCACAAATCACTGTCAGACCCATTTTGGATCTGTGAAGTTTTGTCAGAGCTTCCTTCCCTGACCAGGAAATGCATCAGGTCTATGAAAAGGGAAAAGATCCCATCCAAGATAACTTCCTCCTTTCTCCAAGCCTGGAAAAAAATAAAATCACAACTGTTCAGTCCCTGACTCTCTTGATGGGGCCCCACAATACATAGGGCCCAAAGCAAGTGTAGATTTGAACCCAGAAACTTTGTCCTGCACAACTTGATGCTGTGTATTGCAGTGTTGATAGCTGGGAGATCTCTGCAGCAGTAGGTGTGAAATGGGTCTCTCCTTCTCACATTCACCTTATGTCTTTGGCCAGGGGAAGTTTGGGCTCAAGGTGAGGAGAAAGTTCTTCACTGAGAGAGACATTAGCCGTTGGAATGGGCTGCCCAGGGAGGTGGTGGAGTCACCATCACTGGAGGTGTTTAAAAAGAGACTGGATAGGGTGCTTGGTGCCATGGTTTAGTAGTCATGAGGTCTTGGGTGACAGGTTGGACCTGATGATCTTTGAGGTCTTTTCCAACCTTATTGATTCTATGATTCTATGAATTGTCCTACTTTCTGTTCAGCCATTTGAGACTTATGGAGGAGAAACTGGCAAAGTTTACTTAAGAACCCTGCTTGTTGTATCACAAGCACAATTTATTTTCCAAACCAAACCAGGGTATATTTTTCACTCAATATTTGGGTTGACTGTCAACAACAAATCTAGCTGGTCACGTTACAGACACAACAGCCACATTTGAACATTCACTGGCTATGTGTTTGGCTAATACAGGAAGTAATTTTGATACCTGAAGAACAGCATAATGGTGACAGCGAAATCTACAAGTCTGCAAGGTCTCATGCATACAATACAACACACACAGATTGAAAGAGACCTTCAAGATCATCACATCCAACCTATCAACCCATCCAACCCACCTAAACAACTAAACCATGGCACCAAGCACCCCATCAAGTCTCCTCCTGAACACCTCCAATGAAGGTGACTCCACCACCTCCCTGGGCAGCCCATTCCAATGGGCAATCACTCTCTCTGTATAGAACTTCTTCCTAACATCTAGTCTAAACCTGCCCTGGTGCAGCCTGAGACTGTGTCCTCTTGTTCTGGTTCTGGCTGCCTGGGAGAAGAGACCAACCTCTGCCTGTCTACAGTCTCCCTTCAGGTAGTTGTAGAGAGCAATAAGGTCACCCCTGAGTCTCTTCTCCAGGCTAAGCAACCCCATGGATGTTCCTGCCAATACACTTAATTCATTCAGGTCCTCGAGCTGTATCCAAACTGACTACTTATTTGTCGGAATGGGTGGATGCAGGAGGTCAACATTTTCTGATGTCAGGACATACAAAAGAAATTCTAGCTTCCCTGCTGCTGAGAGTGCTTTTCATTTCGAGGATGGCTGATCCCACAGCTCCTAAATTATGTTTTCAAAGGAGAAATCCAAAAACCAGTGTAGAATCTGTTGCATTTCTCAGCCCGTGTGAGGCAAGATGATTTGAGGTACCACCACAAGGCCAAATACCATTCATATCACAGGCAAGAATGTAGATGAATTTATCTTGTCATGCCATTTACAGCTGAAATGAGAAAGTAAAAAATCCCCACAAGAATGTGTGCCATTGGCTGGTGCCAGTTAGATGCAAGCTTTGCTTGTGATACCTGCTCTTTGAAGACTTCTGCCTGCTGTACCATATCACATTGGTAAAAGGATGATTAAGTGTAAGTAACTATAGCCATAAGCCAAAAGCTTTCAGATGAAATAATGCTCTCTCTCGTAACAGAAGCAATTACAATGTAGCTGTCTGTATTGCATTTAGCACAGCTACTAAAAGGCTGTGCTGCTCTCAAGTACATGAGCGATAGCAGCTGAATTTTTATGGGTAAAGAGTAGTTTCTGCTGAACACATCCTAAAGCCTCTGCAACTTCTCAGGAAGCCAGAGAACATCCACCTGGTCCCTAGAATGCGTATTTTTGGATGTGAATACAGAGCTTGCATAGAAACTATGTCTGCATGCCTTCCTTTAAACATACCTAAGCACATATGGAGAGGAAAAACCCTCTCATTTTTCTCTCAAAAATCACAGTATCGAGCATCACCAAGGTTGGAAGAGACCACAAAGATCATCAAGTCCAACCTGCCACGACAGACCTCATGACTAGACCAGGGCACCAAGTGCCACGTCCAGTCCCCTCTTGAACACCTCCAGGGATGGTGACTCCACCACCTCCCTGGGCAGCACATTCCAATGGCGAATGACTCTCTCAGTGAAGAACTTTCTCCTCACTTCGAGCCTAAACTTCCCTTGGTGCAGCTTGAGACTGTGTCCTCTTATTCTGGTGCTGGTTGCTAGAGAGAAGAGACCAATCTCTCCCTGGCTACAACCTCCCTTCAGGTAGTTGTAGAGAGCAATGAGGTCTCCCCTGAGCCTCCTCTTCTCCAGGCTAAACAACCCCAGCTCCCTCAGCCTCTCCTCATAGGGCTTGTGCTCAAGGCCTCTCCCCAGCCTTGTTGCCCTTCTCTGGACACGTTTAAGTGTCTCAATGTCCTTCCTAAACTGAGGGGCCCAGAACTGGGCACAGGACTCAAGGTGTGGCCTAACCAATGCAGAGTACAGGGGCACAATGACTTCCCTGCTCCTGCTGGCCACACTATTCCTAAATGCAGGCCAGGATGCCATTGGCCTTCTTGGCCACCTGGGCACACTGCTGGCTCATGTTTAGGCGGATGTCAATCAGCACCCCCAGGTCCCTCTCTGTTTGTCATCTCTCCAGCCACTCTGACCCCAGCCTGTAGCTCTGCATGGGGTTGCTGTGGCCAAAGTGCAGCACCTGGCATTTGGACTTGTTGAATGTCACCATATTGGACATCTGTCCAGTCGGTCGCGGTCCCTCTGCAGAGCCCTTCTGTCCTCTGACTGACTAACACCTGCTCCTAACTTGGTGTCATCTGCAAATTTGCTGATGACTGTCTCAATCCCCTCATCCAGATAATCAATGAAGATATTAAAGAGGATGGGGCCCAGCACTGATCCCTGGGGGACGCCACTGGTGACTGGCCTCCAGCTGGATGTGGCACCATTCACCACCACTCTCTGGACTCTGCCCTCCAGCCAGTTCCTAACCCAGCACAGAGTGTTGCTGTCCAAGCCATGAGCTGACAGCTTAACCAGCAGTTTGTTGTGGGGGACAGTGTCAAAGGCCTTGCTGAAGTCCAGGTAGACCACAGCCACAGGCCTCCCCATATAAATATAAATCACTATTTCTTAGTGATATGTGAAAAATTCTAGTCATAGTTCCTCTAATTTGGACTTGGGATGTATTTTCATGAGAAAGCTCTTTCTTTCTTTGCTTTTTCATAAAACAAACCCAGAATTGTTGAACAGGTTGCTTTGGTGTTCTGTTTTGGGGTGGGTTGTTTGGGGTTTTTTTGGTTTTCAGGAGGGAGTAAAAAATACTCACTTTGCTCTCATTTGAATCAAAATGATTTCTTGACTTTTCAACATGAAGAAGTTCTTTTGAGGGTGGCTAAAAAAGTGGAACATTTTCCAGCTGCCTCTACTAGTTGCCTCAATGTGTTCAAGTGCTTAGTATAACTCTTAACAATTTACAGGAAGACCAAATTGTTCACCAGATGACATTTAGAAACCAGTGTCATGCCTTCTGAACTGCTTTCCCCAAGGAGTGATGTGCTCCAAGCTCCACCATGCCCTGATCCTCCTGACCTCAGCAAGTCAGATTGTGAAACATGAATAAATTTGTGCTGGGAACTGATGCTCAGAAGAATTCTATGAGATCCATATTTTTTTTTATGGACATAAGAGCATACTAGCCAAATCTTCCCACTCAGAGGTACTTAGAGGTCTTAGCATACCCCAATAAATTAATATCAGGGTCATAATTTGATTTGGAGTCCTAAAGAAGTAGAGAGGTCATCACATCTCTAGACAGTTAATTAGGTGATTAATTACCTGCACCCCTTAAGAAAACATTGTCATTTATGTTTTACTAGCCTGTGCCTGATTTAATAACCTTTCCAGTTTATGGAGACTGTCACTGCACATTGGTTTTTACACTCTAACTGCAGAAAATGCTGCTTTGACATAATTCCTCTAGGCAGGACTTCCCAGTTGCTTCTGAGACTTCAGGTTACATCTCTGTAAAATGTTTTGCTATCTGATCTGAATCTACAGGTCAAGATAAGTTTAATTTGGGGGGGGGTCTTTTGCACAGCATAGAT
Organism: Colaptes auratus; assembly: GCA_015227895.2. NCBI lineage: Eukaryota > Metazoa > Chordata > Aves > Piciformes > Picidae > Colaptes > Colaptes auratus. The sequence goes on from CM026886.1 coordinate 11,104,988, forward strand.
CTGCTTTCTGTGTAGAATGCATTGCAGGATTAAACTCAGCATATTGTAAAAAGTGAGCTTTCAATTCCCTGTTCCCTGCTCTTTAATCTTCTCCTTGTATAAGTTAAGAGTCGTAACAAAAGAGAACTGGGTTTCAAGAAATGAAGTCGTTTGTTCTTCTCTGTACCTCACCATCAGCTGTAACCTCAATAATTCAAAAGACACTCGTGAAATCCATTCTTCAAGAGACTTCTCATAATCACATCACTTTCTTCAGCAGTTACACTCGTTTGTTTAATGAACATGACTGCTAAACCCTTTCTGTATATCCCTGTATTCCATCTGTCATAACATACCATTTTGCAGGAGGGTATCTTGAAGTTCTCTGAATAGTTCAGATGGTAACCAAATGATTCTAGATCTTATCCTGTCCTTACTTTTACTTAATGGCTAATAGGCTTTGTCTATACTTAAAAATGACTTTTCATTTTCCTGGTACTCCTTGATGAAATGGGTAGAACAGCATATCCCTGAGGAACATGACTTGATGATCTTTGAGGTCTTTTCCAACCTTATTGATTCTATGATTCTAAGAATCACTCCCAGACAATCTGCCCAACAACTGCCCCTTTAGAATAGAATAGAATAAGAGAATAGAATTAGCCAGGTTGAAAAAGACCTTTGAGATCATCAAGTCCAACCTATCATCCAACACTATCTAATCAACTAAACCATGGCACCAAGCGCCCCATCTAGTCTCTTCCTAAACACCTCCAGTGATTATGACTCCACCACCTCCCTGGGCAGCACATTCTAATGGCCAATCACTCTCTCTATGAAGAATTTCTTCCTAACATCCAGTCTAAACTTCCCCTGGTGCAGCTTGAGACTGTGTCCTCTTGTTGTGGTGCTGGTTGTGTGGGAGAAGAGACCAGCCCCCACCTGTCTACAACTGCCCTTCAGGTAGTTGTAGAGAGCAAGAAGGTCTCCCCTGAACCTCCTCTTCTCCAGAAGGAGAAGCAACCCCAGCTCCCTCAGCCTCTCTTCACAGGGCTTGTGCTCCAAACCCCTCACCAGCTTTGTTGCCCTTAGGTTAATGGCTTCCTAGCGATAGATCTCTCCTAGGATGTCAGTCACTTCTTTGTCCATATTCTCTAATCTTTGTTGACTCTGATGCTTAATCAATCTTGGAGCCAACTCAATTTTGAACACTTCAACAAACATCATAGCCTAATAGCAAGTGCAACTGGGGGAAACAAAAGGGATAACCAATTCTTTCCCACGCCCTCAGACAGAATTAACAGCACCACTACCTCATTCTAAGAATATCACAGTTGCAGACATACCTTTATCATGCAGGCTTGCATCCTTGTCAAAGGACAAATTAGGTGCTGTGTGACAAAACTCTTTTCTACAGCGCAGTGTTGATTGGCATTATAGACCTTTATCTTACTTATTACATCTTTAAAAGTGCCTTATAATTGCAAGTGTTCACATTTGAATATCACTTCAAATGTAAAAATGAAGCACCTGCAATCTGTGCTGCAAGAAATTTCATCTATTTCCAGCTAGATACTACGAGGCTTAGCATCTCTACCCAAAATTACAGCTTGATGCAAAGATCATTAAAGCCAGCAGGAATATTGCAATTATTTAATAAGCCAGGATTGTTCTACTCTTCAAATGTTAAATATTTGTTGGCTTCTTAGCTTAAAGAGAAGTCACAAATGGGCAGATTTCATTCTACTGGGACAAATAAGATGTAGAAAGCAGGGAATAGTTGTCTGCTTTATATTCACATAACAGCATGTTACTGGAGAATTAGACTCCCTCTTACAGTGACAGCCTTCCAAACACCCCTGGCTGTTGGAGAGCAAGACATGAGCAGAAAACAAAGTTTGCTAGTAAGAAGACCAAAGCCTGAGATGGATAAAAGAGCATGTAAGAGACTGCCATATGCTTAAGATCTTGTCTTTATTATACAAGTTTGACTTCCAAGAGGTATCTATCCTAAGGACGTTGGATTGTCTCTGACCTTTCCTTGTATTAGCTCAGAGTAAACTGTCTGAAAGCAGATTGTTGTGAGGCTCTACATATCGCTCCTCACCATCCTTGCCTTAAAGTCTACACTACTCGTGTTGCAAACTAGAGGACCTTTACTAATATGTCTCTTTCTTTGTTTTCTCTTGAAATTCAGCTGCTTGATCAGATCTGCTTTTCCTAAGCAGTTTAAAAGCAAATTAGTCTCCAAGCCCCTAAAGTGACAAACATTTAAAGCATTATTGCCCATTTTCCTCTTTTTGCATGGGGATTTGAAGATTAATGTGTTACATACAATGGAAGAACAGCAAGCAAAATAAGCTTCTTGTGAGGAAAAACCATGAGAAGGCAATTTCTTGGTGGCACCTTTTGTATTCTTTTAGTTTGTTTGTATTATGTGTTTCTCTGTTTACTTGCAAAGAAAACCCTCCGGGTTACTACAACTACTTAATAGAAGTCAACATTTTTGGAGGAGAGGAAGGAGCAATTGCCACAAGTGCTACAATTTTTATTACTAAAACCTGAGCTCCTTAAAACTGTAATGTACAAAACAATTGCTGTAATCTTTCTAGGCCATTTTGTTTTGTTTTGTTCTGGATTTTTTTGTTTGGTTGGGTGTTTTGTCTTCAGCTGGCTAGAAGGCATATGGGTTTGGCAATTGCATGCAGTTTTTTTCTACCTGGAATGCTGCTACTTGCTTAATGGATTTGCTCATTGACACTCATTGTTGCAAGATAAGAAGAGCTTGAAGTTTTACCAAGGGAGGTTTATATGCAGTTCCTGCAGTGTATACATTCACAAGAATTAATGGGTAAATGACTTGCAGTTGCACATGCAGATATTCATGGTAAATGCATTTGTGCAGCTGCTAAGTTGAAGAGGAGAAAATATCATCTGGCAGCCCTGGCAAGTCGTACTGAAAGAGATAACACCATCCAAATGTTTTCAAATAGTCAATAATACAATACATTCACAGGACCTCCAGAGCAGTTCCAGCAATGAGCATGTTTCAACACTGCCAGCTCAAGGCTTCTCAGGCTCCAGAGCTGAAACTTACTACCTTGAAGGTAAGGATCCAAATCCTGGCAAGTATAAGGCTTCCATGTAGACAAAAGGGAACAGAATGAGGAAATTTTGGTCTGGTTGCGAGGAGCAGAGTTGGATTTGATACTCTTGTTGTCAGCTGCAGAATAAGCAGCAGCTGCTGTCAACCAACGCACCCAAATCCCTCCCTTGGCTTGTACAGCCCTGTTCCTCACACTGCAAACCACAAAGCAGAGGATGAGCCTGTGGTTACAATGCTGTCCTGATAGACTGCTGACCAGGGTATATGCATATTTCAGTTGTGCCTACAGTTAGCCCTCCGTGCCTGACTTTTGTTGCATAGGTTAAGGCACAAGCACCAAAAGGAAGACACATTTGCAAAAGAAAGCCCTCATCAAGACAAAAATTATTCATGGCACAGGGGAACACTTCAATCACAACCAATTAAATTTGTTGACAATTTATTTAGACATGCATAAAATCACAATTTTGGATAGCTGTTGAACTGTTCCTCCTGTTCCTCATGCTTCACTGAAATGTCTGTTTGATGCAACTCCAAAAATGCAAAGATACCATTTTTCTGTGGGGTTTTTTTCTTCCCCTTTCTGAGCTGAACTAAACTGAGATTTTCCTAAATCATATGACCACATAAGCTGTTCTGTTGTTTTCTTAAAAAGCTTGCAATGTGTCTCTCATTCAAAACATGCTCTTTTACTGCTGTGAATGTTATGATGAGTACAATTCTGTATTGCATCTCATTCAGACAAGACAAAAAGTATGCGAATTACAGAGATGGAAGTGGATGAAAATGCTGTGGCAGATGCCTGTGGCATAATTTTGTTGAAGAAGTATCACACAACTATATGAAAAGACCAGAGAGAAAAAGACTTTCATCCCCAAGTTCCTAAAATAACAAAACTGACTTGAAATCAAAGAAGAAGAAAGCTGCTCTGGGTGAATTATAGGGTTCCCCATGGCTGTATTGATCTTCACTGAAGAATCTTCTGTCTTTCATCTCTTTAGCTGTAAGTTCAGGGTTATCTAAGGATCTGCATCTTTGGTGGTATGAGCAGCTTTCTGAAAGGAGTACTGTAAGTAAGACACAAAGACTGGAGGGAGACTGCCTCTCTTATGCCTGAGCAGGCCTGTCTGACTCTTTGAACAACTGTCAAGTCCATAAACAGCACAGATAAACTACCTTGTTAAATCTTCAGTGAGTATCCTTGCAGTAATTCAAATACTTCTTACTAACAAAGAAAAAGGGGAGAGGCAGATCTCAGAGGATGAAAGCTACCACTGAACAGTAAGAGCGAGTCTTATGATAACTAAACATTTCATCCTCCCCAAAGGAACTGCTTTGAAATAATGTCTCACTCAGAAAGAGGTATTAGAGAGAATCTGAAGTGCTGGTAAATGTCAACGGGGACATGTCAGTCCTCTACTTTTCTTGGTCTCCCTTTTGCATGACTTACCTCCTACATTTCCCAATTTTCTTATTTGCTATTGCTGATGTTGTGCTGCCTCATGAAAATGTAACTTTCTTTCTGACCTTTTTGTTTGACTTTGAAAAATAACTTTATGCATGGTTTGTTTAAAATTTCACCCCTAGGCAGTTATCAAACTAGTTAAATGCCAGCATTCCAGGAAGATTACAGTGCTCCTGCCCAGCGTGATGTTTCACTACTCCCACCTCATTCCAGCCCTCACTGATTTCAAGTCAAACTCAGGACATATACCTTGCTTTCCTTTGAGCATCTCTGACCATCTATGTGTCTTACAAACCTCCTGTTAGAAATACCTTGCTGGGCCAAATTTAGTCATGTATTTGCAAAGCCCTAACAGTGACTGGTAAGATCACAGCTGAACAGGACAGGCCACTTGGAAACCAGGCAGGTGGCAACCTGATTGCTACTCCTGCTGCTGAAAACAGACCAGAGCATACAAGGATGACTGAAGTAATCAAATCCACTCAGTATTTTCTTCCTCTCCTTGTTTTTGGTAATAGAAAGTACAGTCCCTAAAGGGGGGTAACTTATTATTACAGTCAATTGAGTGTACTGTGCAGTTATGTCTCAAAATACTCATGTGAGAATATATTCTAAGTCTTTTCAGGAGTCAGTGAGCAAACCTTAGCACTGCTGACAAGCCCACGGAGAGCTATTAAATGCAGAAATACACCTCTGGGCCAGGAAGTTTCTCAACCACAATTTCCTGAAGGCTGTGAGAGTGCTTTGGGAACAGTATCATCATACACTCATGGTTTTTTATAATCTCCAAGAGTCATCTTCTATTGGCCACTACTGGAACAGAGGGACTGGAGTAGGTGGATGCATCATGGAAATGAGAACTGCTGTTCTAAGTGAAGCTGCTGGGAGTTTAACTGAGCACCTTAGTGGGGAAAGACTTCTCTCACAGCTTTCACAATGGCAAAATTTAATTACCTAAGTAAAAGTTCTCCTAAATAAATGTGTCAAGTATCAACATTAGTGCTTAGATTTACGCTGCTAGGGCTGGGCTACTTCCAGTAGCCAGATCATTCCTATAGAGCTGCTTTGGGTATCTTCATGCTAAACAGAATTTTTATGTAAACCAGCCCTGGTACTTGAAGATTTCCCTGACTTTCAGTTACGTAGCCCAGTTATGGGAAGCACTGCCGGAGTAGCTGCAGCTTTTCTTTGTAGTCATTGCTGCAGTCAGTGCTCACCTCTGTTAAGGATTATGCTAGGAAAGAAAGCAGAACCTGTCACTTTGGGAGTGGAGAGTTACTTGTCTTTTGTCTCTGCCATGGCACTCCTAGGCACAGTTGTAGCTTTCCAAGAGATAAGGGACAACAGGGAAGGCCTGTGAGCTACGACGGCTGCCAAGGACGTTGGAGCAGTTTGTCTGTGGTCAAGAGATCTAGGATCTGCTCCTGTATGAATAACCACAGATGTTTTCAGAGCCCAGATTTTGAGATTACTTGTCCTTATTTTATCCACAAGGAGAGAGGATGCCAGAAGAAAGGTCACAGGACCATGAGAAGGAGATAAATGTGTGTATATATGTATGTGTGTTGTATACATACATTGGGGAGGGACTTTTCAGGCTATCAGGTAGTGATAGGACTAGGGGGAATGGAATGAAGCTGGAGGTGGGGAGATTCAGGCTAGATGTGAGGAGGAAGTTCTTCACCATGGGAGTGGTGAAGCCCTGGAATGGGTTATCCAGGGAGGTGGTTGAGGCCCTGTCCCTGGAAGTGTTTAAGCCCAGGCTGGATGAGGCTCTGGCCAGGCTGATCTAGTGTAGAGTGTCCCTGGCCATGGCAGGGGGGTTGGAACTAGATGATCCTTGTGGTCCCTTCCAACCCTGACTGAAACTATGAAACTATGAAAATATAAAAAACTGTACATGGAAAAGAGACAACTCCTCCAATGTACAGTGCTTGATCAAATTCTAAATGTACAAAGTCCAGTATCAGCTAAAATGTTGCTTCTACTTACAAATCTAAGTGCTGGGTTCTATGTCTTGGCCACAACAACCCCAAGCAGTGTTACAGGCTGGGGTCAGAGTGGCTGGAGAGCAGCCAGGCAGCACGGGTCAGGCCACACCTTGAGTACTGTGTTCAGTTCTGGGCCCATCAGTTTAAGAAAGATGTTGAGTTGCTGGAATGTGTCCAGAGAAGGGCAACAAAGCTGGGGGGTTGTGTTTGGAGCACAAGCCCTATGAGGAGAGGCTGAGGGAGCTGGGGTTGCTTAGCCTGGAGAGGAGGAGACTCAGGGGAGACCTTATTGCTGTCTACAACTACCTGAAGGGAGGTTGTGGACAGGCAGGGGCTGGTCTCTTCTCCCAGGCAAGCAGCACCAGAACATGAGGACACAGTCTCAAGCTGCACCAGGGGAGGTTTAGACTGGATGTTAAGAAAAAGTTCTTCCCAGAAAGAGTGATTGGCCATTGGAATGTGCTGCTCAGGGAGGTGGTGGAGTCACCATCACTGGAAATGTTTAAAAAGAGAGTGGAGGAGGCACTTGGTGCCATGGTTTAGTTGATTTGATAGTGTTGGATGATAGGTTGGACATGATGATCTCAAAGGTCTTTTCCAACCTGGGGAATGGAATGGAATGGAATGGAATGGAATGGAATGGAATGGAATGGAATGGAATGGAATGGAATGGAATTCTATTCTATTCTATTCTATTCTATTCTATTCTATTCTATTCTATTCTATTCTATTCTGTTCTATTCTATTCCATTCTAATGCTTGTGACCATAATGATGACTAGAAATTCAGACAGCTAAAAATGTTCTAGCAGTCAAGTAATCTTGGAAGAAAACCCAGATATCAAAGAGCAGGCAGCACAGTCTGCCCATAAAAGTGCTGCAGTGTTCACATTTTGCAAGTTTTTTTCCATTCATGCATTGTTCTGTCTTCTTGGATGCCCCACAAATCCCTCCAGTGAATTTTCTGCCATCCATGAAATAAACCAAAGCCCAGATTTTAGAGGATATAATCCTTTGAAGAGGTACTTGACACACATTGCTGTTTTCCACTCCCAAATGCAAATGAAGTGTGGTCACTCCTGGTGTATGGTTTCCATTAAGATTCCTCTTCTGACTGTCAGAACAAAACTGGGAAAACACCCTTTCCAGAGCAGCTCACTGCCTCTTGCTTCAGTGCATGAGGCACTCAAGCACATGGAAACAAAGATCAATTCCTATTGTTTCAGCATGACCTCATTCTCCTATATTGTTTGTTTTCCTTTCCACTAGGATCTAATGGAGCTGAATATACAGTTTATGTCATTCCAAAGCAGATGTGCTTCTGTTACTTGAGCACATCTGATTTCTATTTGAAATTTATGGAAATTTATTGCTGACTTCAGATGGGAGATGATTGAGCCCTAAGTTAATGTGGCAGACATAATACACCACCTGTACTCCTATCTAAGCAATTGCTGGAAGTATACATAACAGCAATGACGTTTGGGAACAGACTCAATGACATTTTGCTAAGCAGACTGTTGGCTAATATAAATGTTGGTAAAGGGGCCCCAAAGCTAGTCTTGAAATCTGCTGCTGCAAGTAGGCAGCAGTACTCTTGACATCTTAGCCATCGCCTTCATAACAAACCATTACCTTAACTGTGAGGGTTCAGCCAGAAGAGACCCAGCTAGGGCTAAATTATTTGGTTATTTGTTTCTAAAGGGTTTATACAGATGTGCATTGTCTCTGGCTCATTCACAACAGCAATTCTGCCCACACCTCCCTAAAACCCATAGCCCCCTGCTTCTCTCTCTGCTCCTCTCTCTTTTGGGACAGGGAGTGAGGGGGCAGTGGAATGGCTCCTCTGGTCTTCTTGAGCAGGGGACATTTCATGTTGCTTACTCATTGTAAATATCTGTAAAATATTGTAAATACTGGGCATTTTGTACATATTCATTGCATTCCATTGTAAAGTGTAGTCTTTCCTTGTAAATACAGATTCATTTGCTTCTAACTGAGTTAGGTTAAAAGTTAATGCTGGGGGGAAACTTCAACCCATCACACTTGATCAGTGTTAAATAACTTTAGTTAGTGTTGAATAACTTTAGCTAGCATTAAATAACACCTGGAGAAGAGGAGGTTCAGAGGAGAACTTATTGCTGCCTACAACTACCTGAAGGGAGGCTGTAGACAGGTGGGGGTTGGTCTCTTCTCCCAGGCACCCAGCACCAGAACAAGAGGACACAGTCTCAAGATGCACCAGGGGAGGTTTAGGCTGGATGTTAGGAAGAAGTTCTTCATAGAAAGTGTGATTTGCCATTGGAATGTGCTGCCCAGGGAGGTGGTGGAGTCACCATCACTGGAAGTGTTTAAGAAGAGACTGGATGAGGCACTTGGTGCCATGGTTTAGTTGATTAGATGGTGTTGGATGATATGTTGGATGTGATGCTCTCAAAGGTCTTTTCCAACCTGGTTAATTCTACTCTATTCTAATGGTATTAACCTACAGTAATTTCCAAAGACAGTTCAAACAAAAAAGTTATCCAAGTCACCTGGTCTCAAGCTTTGTGTGTCCCCCCTGACTCATTCATTTAGTGCTGCAAGTGGAGTCAGACAGAAAAAGAAAAGCCCAAACCTGAGCTGCAGGTCCTGTACCTCAGTACCTTAAGGCTTCTGTCCCTCCTGACTCCATCATTCCTCGAGAAAGGGAGACTGGAGATAATGCCTACTGGGAATAATAGTCTTTAAAAGGAAGGATATGGATTTCTTAGAGCTGTGATGTGGAATGCTGGAGATTTTTCTTGTGTCAGAGGGCCAAAACTGCCCCAGGATTGTCCCTGTCTATCAAGAATACTTGCTCACATCACATTATTATAGCTTATATGTATCCATCTGTAAAACGTGTCTAAAGCTGTTGCATTATGTCATTAAGGTATTTGAGATTTCTGACCATAGAATACATGACATGGAAGCTAGTAGCTTCCCTTCATGTGTGCCTTGCCCATGTTTCCCTTCTCTCTATACAACTGCTTGCCCTTTGTGCACTCCCTGCTGCCAATTTCTATCTTACAATTTAGGCTGCAGGCGTTCAAACCCTTATTCTGGATAGCTTTGAGCTATGATACTTAAAATTGAAATGGAGCCTAGCATGAACTAGGACAAATATTTACTTCTCTTCTTGAAAAGCATGGATTTTTATGTGTGGGGTTTTTTTGTGAGCACAACTGCCATGAATTTTACAGAGTTTATCTCGCAGCAGTGCAGCAGAAGAATCACAGGAACCGGCACAATGTTTGAGGAAGCTTTCATGCTTAATGGCACACTGTACACAGAGTAAATAAGTGGGCCCCACTCCAGTCCACTATACATCCTGTTAAGGTTATGAGGTTGTCTCATGTGACAACTTGCTTTGGGCTGAATTGTCCACAGAGCCTGAACTTGCAACCTAGTTTCATAGTTTCATAGTTTGAAACTTGCAGCCTCTGCAACTGCAGTTATTATTTTCTGTGACTGGAGCTAAAACCACTAAGTTCATTACCTCACAGGAAGAGTGCTTCTCTGCACTTTAGTTAGTGGGAAAGAAGAAAAAAAAAACAAACCATGAGGAAGAGTATCATGAGGAGTGTGACTGACAGCAGAAACCGTCTTCCATCTGGCTTGCCTAAAATGTAAGCCCCACTTGGCCATTCCACTTTGCAGTCATCATTAAAAATCAGAGACCCTCTTCAACAAGTGCTACTTAATGCAACATTTGATTTCTTGAAAATTAATGCAGCCAAGCCTACAGCTTATGCAAAATTCTGGGATCTCTTTAGAGCAAGACAAAACAGTTCTTTCATTTCAGAAACAGTGAGAGACAGAAGAGGGACTAAAGGATCCTGCAATAAGGGTGTTGTGTTGGTTGAATATTAAACCAGTCATATAAAACCTGAGTGATAGGCTAACAGCCTAGCAGAGGTGGAATAAACTCTGCTATAGGAAAAAACCCACAGTTATTTACAAATACATTCCTTGCAAAGGTCATAAAATGTTGCAGATCAAAACATTCACCATTAAATGCAGTCTCAACTGGGATGAGTGAGTCAGCATTGTAGGGGGGAGACTTTAATCCAAAATTTGGATGAATACTTTTTCCAGTCAAAATCTTTGTTCCAGACTTTCCCTTTGCATGGCAGAAATCACTAAGATCTGAGAGGGCTCATCTCCCCATGGTTTAGTTGATTAGATGGTGTTGGATGATGGGTTGGACGTGATGGTCTTGAAGGTCTCTTCCAACCTGGTCTATCCTATCCTATCCTATCCTATCCTATCCTATCCTATCCTATCCTATCCTATCCTATCCTATCCTATCCTATCCTATCCTATCCTATTCCTCTCCTCATGACTATGTCCAGTACACTTGCACAATGGGGTTCTGGCTGGTTGGACTTTGTCAAGTTGCACATTTCAGTAATAATTCCTTTTATAGGCATTAGTGGTGACAATTAGGAACCTACTCTTCTCTCCAACTTCATTTAGTCTGAACATAATCATTCTGGCATGCAATGAGACAGGGTTGCTTAGTGTTGACCTGAAAAGGATCTCTTGAGCTCTCTTTTACAGGGACTCAGATATTCCCCTGCACTGAAATCTCAGATGGCTGTCACATTTTGAGAGCTAGGAGGCTGAATGTGTCCCCACTAACTTCCCTAGCATGGGGAATGATTTGATAAGTAGCTCCCATGGAAAGAAACAAAGCCCTTTGTAGTCACTGTCCTTGCATGGCTATGCAATCAACAAGTGGTGTTAAAACAGCATTGCACTTAATAACTTTACCTTCTTCATCTCCATCACAGCTAATGAAATATTATGCATGCAAAGCAAACAGTGTGTGCAGGCTAGCTCAGGATTCACACAGCACCTGGATGTGCTGCATGAATTATTCACACTGTTTTCCCTCACTGGTGTCATCACTCCCACATCACAGAGTAAAGGTCCTTTTCTGGCCTTAGCAGAATCCTCTAAAGCTGCTCCTATTACACCGAGGAAAGTTTATTTCGAGTGTGTCAAAAACAGATGAGTTAGGTCACCTAGTAAATGAGAAATGATGAAAAATTAACATGCTCAAGAAAAAAAGGAAGAGAGGGGAAGACCTAGCAAGCTTCCTCCTCAGCATGGGTGAAGGTCTTTCTCATTTTTTATTTTTTAGCAAAATATCCCAAGAATCATAGAAAGGTCCAGGCCAGAAGGGACCTCCAAAGCTCATCCAGTCCAACCTCCCTGCAGTCAGCAGGGACATCCCCAACCAGATCAGGCTGCCCAGGGCCCCATTGAGTCTCACCTTGAATACCTCCAGGGATGGGGCCCCAACCACCTCCCCAGGCAACCTGTTCCACGGTTCCACCACCCTATGAGTAGAGTATCTGTTCCTAACACGCAATCTAAATCTGCTCTTCTCTAGTTTGAAGCCATTGCCCCTTGTCCTGTCACTGCAGGCCTTTATAAACCGTCTCTCTCCATCTTTCCTGTAGGCCCCCTTCAGGTACTGGAAGGCTACTATTAGATCTTCCTGTAGGCCCCCTTCAGGTACTGGAAGGCTACTATTAGATCTCCCCAGAGCCTCCTTTTCTCCAGGCTGAACAACCCCAGCATCCTCAGCCTGTCCTTGTAGCAGAGGTGCTCTAACCCCCTGATCATTTTCATGGCTCTTCTCTTGACCTACTCCTTCAGGTTGTGCTTTTCTGTACTGCTGTCCCACCCACGGCAACTTTCTTCTTTTTAACCTATAAATGATCACACTTTGTTCCTCTCACAAATTCCACGTGGACTCTGGTACTCTCTATGGACATCTCTGCAGAGGGGAGCAGCATGGGGATGCATCATTTTGTGGTAAAAAGAGGCACTAAAAGAGGAAGAGGCAAGCTATCTGGATTGACTGCATCGAGCTCCTCTTGAGGCAGACACTGCCTGCCTGGCACAACTCACATTTCTTCACAATCAAGGTGCACTTAGTGGTGTTAGCATTCAGAACCAATGCTGTTTTAAATCAGTATGAACTGCTTCCCCCATGCCTTTCCTCCCTTCTCAGTTGGCAAAAAATTACTGTTATAATTACTGTTGACCTGTACGACCTCGTTGTTAATTTTGCAGCCAGAAAATAAGGGAGATTCAATTTTGGCTTCAAAATCAACATAATCTGTTTATTATCATTGACCTGCTGTTTGTCTCTGACCAGGAGGCAAATATTTGCAGTGATGTGATAGGCACACAGAAAGCAGACTGATAGCCAACCAGCATGCCAAATACTTTGCTATTTGCTCTTATGAAAGGCTGCTGAACCTCTTTTTTTGTTTGCTTTTGGAGTGTTTGGTTTTGGTGGATTTGGGGTTTTTGTGTGTGTGTGTTTTTTCTCTTCTTTCTCCCCTCCCCCTTCTCCCCCCCAAGTTTGCTGCCTTGCCCACAGGAGAGCTGATCAGTTTGTCAACATTTCATTGCAATCCCCAACTGTAGGACCTCAAATCACTTATTTTTAATAGTTCCAGAGTTTTCAGAGTCATACAGTGGGTCTCAGCCTGGCAGACCAGCATGCACAGTGTGTCACAGCATTGATATAGATAGGAAGCACCACAACACATTAATTGCCTGCAAAGCCTTTTGGCAGGTTTAGTCAGGGAAGAAATAAGAAGAGTGTGTGATGGGGGTGGGAGTGGTGTGGGTCCTACCCTCCTCATCCCCAGTGAGTCAGAAAGATGCATTGAGAGAGATCCTAAAAACCCCTATGCCACTCTCTCTGGATTCCTGGAGCACAAAGAAGCAGTAAAAGTGGTTGCAGGAAGGAAAATGACAGGAAACAAGGGAAGTTTTATACTCTTGCTCTGTCTGGAGAAACAACTGAGTACATCTCATCCTGATCTGAACCAGCCTGTAAGCTCCAACAGTCTTCTGCATCCTTACTTTACCACACTTTGCTATCTTAAGGTATTGCTAATCGTGTGCTAGTTCTTATGCTGGCCCTGTATAGGATCAATCATTTCACATGAACCATGAGAAGCCTTGAGCACAAGCTCTATGAGGAGAGGCTGAGAGAGCTGGGGTTGTTTAGCCTGGAGAAGAGGAGGCTCAGGGGAGACCTTCTTGCTCTCTACAACTACCTGAAAGGAGGTTGTAACCAGGAGGCAGTTGTTCTCTTCTCCCAGGCAACCAGCACCAGAACAAGAGGACACAATCTCAAACTGCTCCAGAGGAGTTTAGGCTGGAGGTAAGGAGAAAGTTCTTCACAGAGAGAGTTGTTAGCCATTGGAATGTGCTGCCCAGGGAGGTGGTGGAGTCACCATCCCATGGATGCGTTCAAAAAGGGATTGGACATGGCACTTGGTGCCATGGTTTAGTACTCATGAGGTCTTGGGCAACAGGTTGGACTTGATGATCTTTGAAGTCTCTTCCAACCTTATTGATTCTATCGTAACATCCTTGTGCCATCCTTCCTTCTTCCAAGGTCCCCAATGCAGTCACACATCCCACCATGCCTTAAAGATCATGAAACCTCTCTTACCTGATGGGGATAAACAGTACTCAGGACTATAATGTCCTCATGATCTAGGAGCATATTTTTTTTCTTTTCTTTTTGGTTCCCCATATCAGGAAAACAGTTCCACAGATTGTGTCATCTCCTCAACAGTGTGCTGGGTTCATTGAAGCACCCAACCAGGAGCATTGTGCATCAAGGGCACTTCTGACCTACTGGATCTGTTTTGTGTCAGGGGTCTCCTAACTTCTGATCTGGGTAAAGTGCAGATGTTTATGGTTTCCTCAGGTATGAAATGCTGCCCATGACTTCTTTCCAGAGAAGTCTTAAGGCAGGGACCCAAGACCTTTCGCAGTGTGCAGTGACCCTGCTGTATAATCAGAGACAAGATTAGTTTCATAGTTTCAGTTAGGGTTGGAAGGGACCACAAGGATCATCTAGTTCCAACCCCCCTGCCATGGGCAGGGACACTCTACACTAGATCAGGCTGGCCAGAGCCTCATCCAGCCTGCTCTTAAACACCTCCAGGGACGGGACCTCAACCACCTCCCTGGACAACCCATTCCAGGGCCTCACCACCCTCACGGTGAAGAACTTCCTCCTCACATCTAGCCTGAATCTCCCCACCTCCATCTTCATTCCATTCCCCCTAGTCCTATCACTACCTGATAGCCTGAAAAGTCCCTCCCCAGCCTTCTTGTGGGCCCCCTTCAGATACTGGAAGGCCACAATGAGGTCACCCCAGAGCCTTCTCTTCTCCAGGCTGAACAGCCCCAACTCCTTCAGTCTGTCCTCACAGGAGAGGTGCTCCAGCCCTCTGCTCATCCTCGTGGCCCTTCTCTGGACACATTCCAGCATCTCCAGATCCCTCTTGTAATAGGGGGTTTTGGTGATTGTAAACTGTCAGTAATTGCAGAGGCACTGTCCAAATGCATAGTTGGACTATGAAGAAAGGTGAGGCAAAACATTTCTGACTGTAGCTTCCTGCTGCATGTCTGGTTTGGTGCAGCTCAAAGCATGAAGATTGAGCAGCTGGACTTGGAGAAATAACCTGCCCTGCTGATCCTCCTTTCCTCTAGGCTGCTGCATTATTCCTTATTATTGCATCAAGCTTCAAAATACAGACAGAGAACACAGTCAGCAGCATGAAGTTATTTCCTCAGGTGCTCCCATTCCTGCCCTTTCTCAGCTATTAATCTTTCTCCCTCTAGGCAGCAGAGAGAACGTGACATATTTATTAGATCACACTCAGCTGTCCTCGACTGATAGCTACACAACAGTCAAACAGCTCTTTGCAACCCCTTCATTTTTGATGAAGGATGCAGGTTTAATTGTCATGGTTAGTCTTTTGTCAAACGTTTGTGTGCTGCTGAGAAATCTATGGTTACAGAGTGGCTGTTACTGCAAGATTAATGAACTGCATGTTCTGTTTACACAAAAGTGACACTGAGTTAAGTGACTACATGCAAAAAATGGATCTTGGTTAATAATTGGCTACGAACTGAAGGCAGCAGCAATTGCAAGCAGCCAGGGTCTGTCTTAGGAAGTATTCTATTTTTAAACAGGAAATCCTTTATTCCTTTGAGAGTTATGATCCTAATATTTGCTGTTCTCAACCATTTTAATGAAGATATATATAAAAGTACTGGCACATTTGTATTTTCACATTGAGTGCTTCAGCTATTGCAGAAAGTTTTATGTGAAGGAAGGTTAATTTCCCAGAGTGAGCACAGATATACAATACAATACAATACAATAAACCAGATTGGAAGAGACCTTCAAGATCATCACGTCCAACCCATCAACCAATCCAACCCACCTAAACAACTAGACCATGGCACCAAGCACCCCATCAAGTCTCCTCCTGAACACCTCCAATGATGGTGACTCCACCACCTCCACGGGCAGACCATTCCAATGGCAAATCACTCTCTCTGTATAGAACTTCTTCCTAACATCCAGCCTAAACCTCCCCTGGCACAGCTTGAGTCTGTGTCCTCTTGTTCTGGTGTTGGTTGCCTGGGAGAAGAGACCAACCTCTGTCTGTCCACAACCTCCCTTCAGGTAGTTGTAGAGAGCAATAAGGTCACACCCTCAGTCTCCTCTTCTCCAGGCTAAGCAACCCCAGCTCCCTCAGCCTCTCTTCATGTGTCTCGTGTTCCAAACCCCTCACCAATTTTGTCGCCCTTCTCTGGACACATTCCAGCAAGTCAACATCCTTCCTCAACTGAGGGGCCCAGAACTGGACACATACATATATATATATTATATATTTTATATAGTAGAGCCCAATTCAATCATCTTTGAAGTCACAGAATCAGCGATGTTGGAAAAGACCTCAGAGATCATCAAGTCCAACCTATTACCTAATACCTCACACCTTGGGACAACTAAACCGTGGCTCCAGGTGCCACATCCAATCCTTTTTTGGACACCTCTAGGGACAGTGACTCCACCACCTCCCTGGGCAGCACATTCCAATGGCCAATTACTCTTTCTATACAGGTCTGTATCATGTATATCATTTGTCAAAAAAATTATTTAAGGCTCCAAAGGAGGTCCCTCTTACATCCTACATTGCTGTTTTCCCCTAGTCTCTCTTCCTATATATCCCAATAAATGCATATACAAACAAATGAGTAATGGTGAGCCTTTGCCATGTCTACTTGAAATGCATGGTTAAAATTCTTGAGGCAAATACCTATTGGCTGGTGCCAGCACAGATCTCTGCTGCTGTCAGTGGTTTGCCATCACTGTTATAATGGGATGTGTTCCTTGTAGCTGACAGCACTCTGGGTGTTCTTGGGGATCTTGACACAGGAGAAACTGTGTCTTGAAGAAGGTGGTCTTGAAGCTTATTAAAGTTAGTGTTCAAGTGACAACTAAATCTGAGCTTTTTGATCTCTCCAGGAGAGAAAAAAAGAATCACAGAGATGAAGAAAAATGAGACAGAAGAAATGTGTAGAGGCTGGAAAGATATTGGAGCCACAAACCCATCTGTGGTTATTCCTTAAATGTGGGATTAGTTCTTATTAGATTCTGTATTTCACACACTGCATCCATCTGTCTCCCATTCTGTATTTGTAATCCTTCAGAGAGAAATGATAACTTAGAATACCTGTGAACTCTTAAAGCTTTTGAATTTGAGAGCTGAAGGTTTATCACAGCTGATCCTCTGTTATAGCAGAAAGGACTTGGGACAAACATGTGGTGATGGACCAAAAACATTAATGTCATCTAAGACAGATTCTTGGTTAACATTTTTGCTGCCTACTTGTATACTCCTGGTCCAAATACTAGTTTAGGTGCTTGCCAAAGGTAAATTAAATCATTTCAGTTTTAATAAACACAAAAATAATTTAGGGCTATTCTTGTAAGTGCCAATTTATCCTGTTCCAGTCACTTGCTGAGCATTTATCAGCAGTTTCTCAGCATCAAGGTCATTGATTAAAGTTTAATTGTTTCACACTCACTTAAAATATGGGGGAAATAATTATTAATGGCAAGGAATCTTATCCAGAAAGCAATAAGTGCTGTCCATTAAGTCTTCCTCTCCACTGATGCATAAGGATCTTAATGCATCAGTCCTGTGAAATTCTCATCATTGGTTCTCATCCAAAAAAACCACTTAAGCAGCTGCTTAACTTCAAGTCTGGTAACACATCTGGCAGATGTCCTAAAATGTGGCTGAGCTGAAAGCTAAATATTCATCAGCTAAAAGGTACTGTCCTATTTAATGACTGTTACTGAGGCAAGGAGAAGACATCAAATGTATTGCAGAGTGTTACCAAAAAAAGAAGTAGAAAGAATTAATTCCTCCAATGCAATTGATAATAGTATTAATCCCAGGAGAGAAACACTTGGCAGGGGCAAAGACACATTATATAAGTCCACTGCAGCTTATGAATAAATGTTCACTTTGCTCTTATGTACTTATCTATCAGGGGAGTCCTCAAAGCAGGATCTAAGCATCTGAGATACTTGAGAAAAACTGGGAGGAACAATGAGGATTTTGGTGAAGTCCACTTGTGGGAAAGAAATGAAGGTTAGGAGGGTTCTTGGAAGGGGTCCTGGGAAAGATCTTTGCCTCTTTCTCTCTCCCTTTATTTGGAGCAGCACAGGCAAACCCATTGCCTGGTTTGTCTTCTGCCTTAAATTAGTTTTGGTAGCTCATTATTTTTGCAGTGATCTACAGGATGCTTTGGTGATAAATACATTCTGCACAGATTATGACTAAGCCAATCCATTGCAGTGAACTGGCAGGAGAGGAGTTTGATATGAGACACACTTCTGCTGGTGGTGAAAATCGGTGGCAAAACTCATTCACTGGCACAGGAGAATCAGCAGGTTTAATATCTGCAAAGGCAGATGTTTAAATCAGAGACATTTCTTTTCATTAGATCTGCTCTGCAGAAATTCATTGCTTGATTTTTAATGTGGTAGCTATTGTATCCAAGTGAAATAAATGCTCTCTTTGTTCATGTGAAATTTGCATTTGCTAGTAAGTATAAACTAATAACTATATACCTGAGACAGATTGGCAGAGCTCATTGCAAGCAGCTTGTTAAAATGAGACTGTGTCAAGTCACCTGTCTGGGTTTTGATGACATTTGACAAGTCCAGTGTTCAAACCCAGTTGTTTTCCTCAGAGAATCTTCTGTTTGATAATGGCATGATTTATTTGCTTAACCTTGTATGTCTCTGTTGGAGTGGCACGGACTATTAGCTTTTTATCTTGGAAGCAAAAGGACATTCCTATAATGCTTATTTCTCCCTACTTCCAAAACCAAAAGAGTTTCCACAGAGAAGTCAAATCCCTCTTTTACCAGCTGAAATGCTAATGAGAATCAATGGAAGCAAGCAAAACTGCAGCTCAATATATTTTCTGAAACTCTGTTCAGATTGCTCAATCTCAATCTGTCTGTGGAAGCCAGCAATCAGTTTGAAAACATATTGAATATTCAGAAGAAGATGATTTAAGATTTGCTAAGTTTGGTTATTTATTTATCCAATATTTCATAAGGAGGAAATGGAAGAAGGAGAGACAACATCATTCTCATATTCCACTTGTTAGTCATTCATCATGAATTCCTCAACATTTCACGGGGAGACAGCGGCCTCAACACTGAGAGGAGTGGATCAAAGCCTACGTACTGCCAACACTGGTTTTCAGCTGTCCTGAGCCAAACTCCTGGAAATGCAGAGGGGTTCTCAAAAATCGCTGC
Organism: Colaptes auratus; assembly: GCA_015227895.2. Classification (NCBI taxonomy): domain Eukaryota; kingdom Metazoa; phylum Chordata; class Aves; order Piciformes; family Picidae; genus Colaptes; species Colaptes auratus. The sequence continues at coordinate 11,124,239 of CM026886.1, forward strand.
AGCAACAGATGCCTTAAATACAGACATTCAAAAATAATCCTTGCCTTGATAAGTGGGATAATCTGCATCTCTTCCTCTCTTTCCCCAGTTGTATCTCCCGTTCCTGTCACATACTTTATATCATGGCAGGAAAAAAAGGCTCACCTACTTGCATGCCAAAAATCAGTGAAGCTGGGGCTTGATTCTGAAGATCTCAGATTGTGCATAGTGCAAATAATCCCAAATGAGAACCACAGAAGATGTGAAGTTTCTCTCACCATGAGCAGCTGACATCACAGAACACTTCCATAGACAATTAGCATTTATCAGAGATGTATCAAAGCAGGAGCTCAGACTAGGACTATGTAAAATGCCATAGAGGATAGTAAGAAGACCTAGTGTTTGGAGAGAAACTGTACACTGCACTGGCTAGGCCACACTTTGAGTACTGTGTCTAGTTCTGGGTCCCTCAGTTTAGGAAGGATGTTGACTTGCTGGAACATGTCCAGAGAAGGGCAACAAAGTTGGTGAGGCGTTTGGAACACAAGCCCTATGAGGAGAGGCTGAGGGAGCTGGGGTTGCTCAGCCTGGGAAAGAGGAGGCTCGGGGGAGACCTTATTGCTCTCTACAACTACCTGAAGGGAGGTTGTAGCCAGGTGGTGGCTGGTCGCTTCTGCCAGGCAACCAGCACCAGAACCAGAGGACACAGTCTCAGGCTGCACCAGGGGAGGTGTAGGCTGGAGGTTAGGAAGAAATTCTACATACAGAGAGTGATTTCCCATTGGAATGTGCTGCCTGGGGAGGTGGTGGAGTCACCATCATTGGAGGTGTTCAGGAGGAGACTTTGATAGGGTGCTTGGGTGCATGGTTTGGTTGATTAGATGGTGTTGGATGATAGGTTGGAAGCGATGATCTTGAAGGTCTCTTCCAACCTGGTTTATTCTATATTCTATATATTAAGGATGCATCCAGCCTTCTACCAATAAGCCTCCGCTTGAGAACGAAACCAGATCAACAATTTCATAAAACAGTGTACATCTGGTAGCTGCAATAGCTGGGATTCACATCAATCAATGGGTCAAAAGGCCCAGTTCTCAAAGGACAGTTGGTAAACCCCACAAAAACCACTCTCTCCACAGATGGTTTTCTCTACCTCTATGTCATATTGATACAGATGTGAAGAACTCAATGAGTATGGGGCTTGTAACACCATGTCCTAAACAGAATTATTAGGTTCAGGCAGCAGGATTGAAAAGATGTGTTCTGCAGGCATATAATAATGAAATTTTCACACTGCTGATGCCAAAGCTAGGCCTTCTGTGTACTATAACCCTCAAATCTTACCTGTAACCCACATTACTTTTTTGTGTGAAAAGTGAAAATTAAAAGAAGAAAAAATGAAGAAAGATACTTGCCATTGTACTCATAAATTGTGCCACGGATTTACGACTCTCAGTATATTCATAGTTACATAAGGTAGAGTTAATCAGCAGATTCCTACATGAAGAAGCCAGAAGGTATGGTGTGATCTTCAAGCCTATCTTCCACATAGCACAGTGTGAATTAACTTCTGTCTGAACTAGAACACCTTCATCACTATGTTTCAAGCTGAATGTAGTTTCTTTACAGAATCACAGAATCACCAAGGTTGGAAGAGACCTCAAAGATCATCAAGTCCAATCTGTCACCACAGACCCCATGACTAAACCATGGCACCTGGTTTATGACATGACTAAACCTGTGGCACCAACTGCCACATCTAATCCCCTCTTGAACACCTCCAGGGATGGTGACTCCACCACCTCCCTGGGAAGCACATTCCAATGGCAAACGACTCTCTCAGTGATGAAGAACTTTCTCCTCACCTCCAGCCTAAACTTCCCCTGGTGCAGCTTGAAACTGTGTCCTCTTGTTCTGGTGCTGGTTGCTTGAGAGAAGAGACCAACTCCCTCCTGGCTACAACCACCCTTCAGGCAGCTGTAGAGAGCAATAAGGTCTCCCCTGAGCCTCCTTTTCTGCAGGCTAAACAATCCCAGCTCCCTCAGCCTCTCCTCATAGGGCTTGTGCTCAAGGCCTCTCCCCAGCCTCGTTGCCCTTCTCTGGACACGTTCAAGTGTCTCAATGTCCTTATTAAACTGAGGGGCTGAGAACTGGACACACATCTCCCCATTTTCCATGTTGTGGTATCATAACACCTACTAAATTGATTACAGAATAATAAACCTGTAAAGAGCCTTGGTATCACTCACTCCTTTAAATTAAATCGATAAAACCATGCACTACAGGACTTTCAGTTGATTTATCAAGCTCCTATTGTATGATTGTGTGAGAAAAATGGAAAAGCTAAGCTTGAACTTAGTTACACCTGAAGCTACTCTCACCACAGAAAACCTGATCTTCCCTAGGGATTTGATGGCCAAGAGTGTGTCTGTTGGAGCCAGACACTGTAGGACATTTATTAAAAAAAGGAAAGATATGATTAAATAACCTTTCTTTGACTCTTTTGTTTTGGTTTTTTCCCTTCCAAAGAGGAGAGTTATGCATACCATTGCTTACCTATTTCTGGAACAGCCTGACTGCCCTGACAGAACACCATTTGACCTCTTTCCTGGCTTTCTTTCCGTAAGCAAATATCCCATAACATTTGACAGTGCTTCCACAAACATTTCTTCAGTATATTAGATTAAATTATTCCTAGTTGCAGACTTTTACAGCTCCTTTTATAGAAATCCAAAGCTTACTTTGTCCAGCAGATATGCACCAATGTCTTAGAATAACTAGGGAGAAAAAAGCATTATTAATTGTATAGAAGTTCACTCCTGGATATCAGCAGAAGAGAATCTGCCCTTTAGCTGCTTCTTGAATTCTCAATGATGCCTGAAGCAGAAACTAATTAAAACACCAAGATGATAGAGAACATGTTTTCCACTTTGATTACAGTAGCATGAAGGTCCAGGTGTCTCTGAGGGGCCTTCCTGGCTGTGCAGAACACAGAAACAACCAATCTTTCAGTGTTATCCTCCTCTGTGAGCTATTTCTTTACTGAAATAATCTATTTCCCAAAAAGATTGCAGCAATTCACATCAAAGATCTATCTACCACAGAGTTCTTCATAGATCAGCCTTATAATCCCAGTCAAGTGACACTATCACCATTTGGAAAGAGGTTTAAAAAGGCTTGATTTGTAGAATAGAATAGAATAGAATAGAATAGAATAGAATAGAATAGAATAGAATAGAATAGAATAGAATAGAATAGACCAAGTTGGAAGAGACGTTTGATATCATCGAGTCCAACCCATCGTCCAACACTATCTAATCAACTAAACCACGGCACCAAGCACCCCATCAAGCCTCTTCCTAACACTTCCAGTGATGATGATTCCACCACTTCCCTAGGCAGCCCATCCAATGGCCAATCACTCTTTCTGTGAAGAACTTCCTAACATCCAGCCTAAACCCCTCCCCTGGTGCAGCTTGAGACTGTGTGCTCTTGTTCTGGTCCTGGTTGCCTGGGGGAAGAGACCAACCCCCACATGGCTACGACCTCCCTTCAGGGAATTGTAGAGAGCAATAAGGTCACCCCTGAGCCTCCTCTTCTCCAGGCTAAGCAACCCCAGCTCCCTCAGCCTCTCCTCATAGGGCTTGTGCTCCAAACCCCTCACCAACTTTGTTGCCCTTCTCTGGACACGTTCCAGCAACTCAACATCCTTCCTAAACTGAGGGGCCCAGAACTGGACACAGGACTCAAGGTGTGGCCTAGCCAGTGCTGAGTACAGAGGCAGAATGACCTCCCTGCTCCTGCTGGCCACACTATTCCTGATGCAGGCCAGGATGCCATTGGCTTTCTTGGTCACCTGGGCACACTGCTGGCTCATGCTCAGATTACCATCGACCAGTACTCCCAGGTCCCTTTCTGCCTGGCCACTCTCCAGCCACTCTGACCCCAGCCTGTAGCACTGCATGGGGTAGTAGTGGCCAGTGTGTAGAACCCGGCACTTAGCTGTGGAAATGGTGAACAGAAAAGATAATTTCATCTCTCTTCTGAGTCTTATAGGTTTAAGGCTAGTGCCCTAGTGTTCTAGTTGTAAATAAAAGTTTTAGAGAGAATTTGAGAGTCCAGGGGGCTGGACGATCCGCAAGGGATTGAACAGAACATAACGAGATATTTTTATCCCATTCCATTGGCCTGCAAAATTTCTGTATAACCTGAAGCACAGCTGCTGCTTTCTTCTTCTTGCTCCTTTCACCCCTTGCCCCCACCTCCCCTTTTCTCTTTCCGACCTTGCTTGCTTTTCTTTGGGTTATGGTAAGAACAGTAATGGGGATGAGAGAGAACTCATTAGGCGGACAAAGCCCAGAGGGGCGTACAGCGCAGTCTGGGCAATGTGTGTTGTTTGGATATGTGTATGTATATGCTTATTGCCTTTTATATTTAGTTTACTGTTGTAAATATTCTTTTTGTTAATATTCTTTTCATTTAACTTTCAAATTCTGAGTCAGCATGGTTATTTACTCAATTTGGGGTAAATTCCAAATTCTGTGTGGTGCCAAACCACCACACCGGTCATCTTCATTTCCCTGGATGTTCACAGATTTCCCTGAACCTTGTCCTTTTATGTAACCAGGGAATTCAGGGTGGTTTGGCCTTCAATGATCACCTAAATGTTAAATTCTTCTTAAAACAGCACTGGATCAAATAATCCCAGTAGGGCTTGCACTCTGCACACAGCACAGTGCAGTCAGAACACACTTTCCTGGCTTGGATACCCCCTTGGCTCCCCCCGTTGTGTTTGCCTGTCTGACTCTTACAAGGCAAGAAACATGCTAGGCTGTTCATTTCAGAGAGAAATTATTTGGACAGAGGCAGATGGGAAAGGACAAAAACAACAGACAAAAAGGGGAAAAAAATATAAGAACACGGAAGCTTTCATAACTGATTGATACAAGGGAAAGAATAAGCACAGCTTTTGTTTAAAGGTAAGCCCAGGTGTTGTAGTTTGTAACTCAATGTGCAATGATGAATGGATACAGCAGATGTTATCTGTGTGAACATAATGTTTTCTGCTTTTTCCTACCTTTTCAGCACAGGCAAGGCACACTTCTTTGTTTTGAATTGGTCAGAGCTCTCTTGAACCTTATATATAAAGTTAAGAAAACTCACAGTTCACAGGCAGCAAACCTCTGGCAACAACTTTTTCCTGAAGAAGACTTGATTGAAAGCCATAAAAATGTCCCTTGAAACTGCCCTTCCATTGAAACTTGACTTTAAATATCACAGACATTAAAATAAATAAATCAATACAATTTCTGCTTGATTGAAAGCAGTTTCTGCTTTTCTAACTTCAAATGTTACCTGGTTTGTGCTTGCTTTTGTGAAAACCTAGTGTTAAAAGAAGGCAAACAAGTATGTAAAACCAACATGCCAGCTATGTTTATAGAATATGTTCCAGGAGAGAAAAAAATCTAAACCTATTTTCCAACCTGTTTCACAAATTGCCAGATCATCCAAAATCAAACTACCACTGACTGTAACAAAACTTTCCACCACATCCAGGAGTTCAGCCAAGAAGCTGCAGGTCACAATTCTTTGCTGTGTGCCTGCTTAATATGAACCCAGTATCATAGAATCAATAAGGTTGGAAGAGACCACAAAGATCATCAAGTCCAACCTGTCACCACAGACCTCATGACTACTAAACCATGGCACCAAGTGCCACGTCCAATCCCCTCTTGAACAACTCCAGGGATGGTGACTCCACCACCTCCCTGGGCAGCACATTCCAATGGCCAACAACTCTTTCTGCGAAGAACTTTTTCCTCACCTCAAGCCTAAACTTCCCCTGGTGCAGTTTGAGATTGTGTCCTCTTGTTCTGGTGCTGGTTGCTTGGGATCTCTGCAACATATAGATGTTTCCACATCCATGTTTGTGTGCATCCATTTTACATTGTACCTTTGTGGGAAAATCAAAAAGTGGTGGTTTTGATTCATGAGTTATGAAACAACTGCAGCATAATGCTTGTTTCATTAAAAGAGCTTAACCACTAAGCAGATGTTAAGTTATGGTTTTGGTTTTCTCATCTACGTGGAAGGGTTGGAATCCAGTCTTAATACTTGGAATCCTGCATAGGATTTCAGTCCAGAATTCATCAATGATGTGCAGTTGTTTGACCTAGTTGGAAGGTTTCTCTAGCAAAGCACATTTGTGATGACCAGAAATCTAACTTCCAGCACACATTCATAAACAGCTTATTCCCACTCATCTCATGGTGCAGTTTTTCTTAGCTTTACTATGATGTCAACTAACAAATGAGCTACTAGTTTAAATTTTTCCTTTTTTTTTATTGTGTCACTGTATCACAGTATCACCAAGGTTGGAAGAGACCTCGAAGATCATCGAGTCCAATTTGTCACCACTGACCTCATGACTAGACCAGGGCACCAAATGCCACGTCCAGTCCCCTCTTGAACACCTCCAGGGATGGTGACTCCACCACCTCCCTGGGCAGCACATTCCAATGATGAATGACTCTCTCAGTGATGAAGAGCTTTCTCCTCACCTCAAGCCTAAACTTCCCCTGGTGCAGCTTGAGACTGTGTCCTCTTGTTCTGGTGCTGGTTGCTAGAGAAGAGACCAACCTCTTCCTGGCTACAACCTCCCTTCAGGTAGTTGTAGAGAGCAATGAGGTCAGCCCTGAGCCTCCTCTTCTCCAGGCTAAACAATCCCAGCTCCCTCAGTCTCTCCTCGTAGGGCTTGTGCTCAAGGCCTCTCTCCAGCCTTGTTGCCCTTCTCTGGACACGTTCCAGCAACTCAACATCTTTCCTACACTGCGGGGCCCAGAACTGGACACAGGACTCAAGGTGTGGCCTAACCAATACAGTGTACAGGGGCACAATGACTTCCTTGCTCCTGCTGGCCACACTATTCCTAATGCAGGCCAGGATGCCATTGGCCTTCTTGGCCACTTGGGCACACTCCTGGCTCATGTTTATGGCTCATGTATGTTTGGTATTTTAGGCACTTGCAGGTCTTATTGACTAGGTGAATGTTTCTAATGTATCTTGGAGAATGGTCAAATAGGTTAGAATGAACTGATTTCAGTAGGGTTCAAACAAGTTTTATTTCATCCTGAAATGCCCACACCCCCTGCTATTTCCAACCAGATGAGATGCAAATGGCTATTTGCTGAGTTCTGGACATTATGAAAAGCTGGGATGAATCTCTAACTGTGATATACCTAGAGATTTGAAAAAGGTATGAGACCAGTTCAGCTGTGGCCATAAGACAGGTGATGACACTTACCTGTGCTCAATGGGGCACCAGCATTGTTCTGTAGATGTATTTTCTTTCCTTTGCAGATACACTGCCTTCATGCATTGTACTTAGGGCGAGGGTTGTCCCTCATCAAGGAAACAGAGGGGATTATTTAAATAAAGTCACACCACAGAGTACATTTAAGATACAGACAACCAAACCTAAGGGGATTAGCATGAATATGAACCAAGGAGAAGTGAGGAAGCCAGGGGAACTCTTACTAACTGCAAGATAAATCCTGCAGTGTTTGGGGAAGTAGTGGCTGAGAAAAGCTGGGCCATACATGGTGGGTCAAGGTTAGATAAGTTCCCCTACCGTCTCTCCCATAGACTATTACTGAGTAGCCTGCACAGAGACCTACCTCTTTCTCTTCCTTATGTCAATGTTGGATTTCTTTTCAGTGGTAAAAATGAGAATATGCATTTTCATTACACCTTTTTTTTTCCCCCTCTCCTTGCCAGCTACAGGTTGAAAAAGATAAGTCCATGCAGAAAAGAGAATAATGTCTCACCCCTAGAAGACCTTTGAAGAATGTGGCTTTTAGAAAGGCCAGTCTCCACTCACTGTCTAATGTGTTTATTTTCAAGGTCTAGCAAAGGGCTTGAATCAATAATAAGTTGCATACAGCTAGCTAGACAGGTTAAGTAGACTCAGAACTCTTGTCAAAATGCATGACATTAATTAATGTTGTGAAAGAAAGTAATAACACCCCATAAAAACTGCATTAGAAAAGAGGAAGAATAACACGGGTCATGTTAACTTACTGCAAAGGGAAAGCAGGGAGCAGCATGTTTTCTTTTTTGGTGAGAATTAGGAAACTGTGTAGCTCTGAGGCTATAAAAAGATCTCAAGTGCCTTAGGTCAGAGGTCTCACATGGTCCCAAATAGGCAAATCTGGTGGGGTCCGGTGAAGTTCCACTGTGAAATGATGGGATGACTCTGGAAGAATATTAGGTTCAGTTGGGCTAAATCCACTGGTGATGGTTGGGTTTTGATGCTTACTTTGCTTTGGAAAAAGATGGAAGGGAGGGAGAAAAAAAAAACAACAAAACCAAACAAACCAAACAAATCCAAAATAAAGTAAGGAAGAAAGAAGGCCTGTGCCAGCCTCCTTTTCTACCTGTGTCTTTAGTGGAGGATCATGAGCCAGCTAGAATAAAGGGGACAAGGACAGAAGGCAAAACAGGGGGACACCACACCTTCAAGGTGTACAGGGTTTCAGCTGTTGCAAGCACTACCTTCAATGCCACTGATACCCAGAGCACCCTGAGAAAAAGCAACACTATCAAAAGTTGCTCATGACCGTGCCAGGAATACATACTGGCAGTGTTGGAATGACCTGTTCCGTGACCTGTTCTGTGACCTTGCTATTGATTTATGGCTTCTTCCTTGAGACACTGAAAGCAGTCATAAAATTTTCCCCCCACTTTTTTTCTTTCTTTTCTTTTCTTTTTAATTCCATACTGCTGCCATCAACAGCTCCTTCTTGGATGTGTTGTACAAGCCTGTAAAATAAAACATCTCCCAGGCCTCTTGACCCTTGCATTATTTTCTCTTCTAGTATCTTTTTGTACCCTGTAGGAACCATAAAAGAATAAAAACCTCAAACTCTCCTACCAGTTCATGATGCATTCAAAAATACATTTTTACAGCAAGTTTTAATGCTAATGAGCATGAGTTACACTTGGAAATAATTAGAAAAGGCATAAAAAGGCTGACACTGTACATCTGATAGCCTCTGGAGACCATCTCCAAGATGGAAATGCATCACAAATTCCCTCTGAGAGGATGATAGTTTCTGGGTACGTGCTGCTTTTGCAGTTTGGGCATGCATCACGTTTACAGGAGTGCCAGGCCATTGCTCCTCATTGGGAGGATGGAATTTACACCCTTCTGAAAAAAAAGCAAACCAAACCAAAACCAACAAAACTAAAAATTGCTTCATTAGGAAGGTGTCTTCAAGGCTGTTACTGCAAAATCATTATTGAGTACTGAATACTGTCATTAAGAATAAGGAACTAATCAGCCTTGCTTTTTCTACTGTTTAGTAGTAAAGACAACAACTTCTTTCAGGAAGCAGAGGAGCATAAAGTAAATGGGCAAGGCTGCAGAAATGGTCAGTAGTTCTGCAAAGAAGTAGTAAAAATAACTATACCAATAATAATAACAGTTGTCAGGGTTTGGAGCTCTTTCACCTCTCCTCAAAGGAGTAAAAGACAAACGCTCCACGCACAACTGGAAAGAATTGGAAATCTAAATGGAAGTACTATCTGCAACAGCACAAAACCCTGCAAAATGCACAAAATTCCTATTCAGCCTTAGCCCAGGTCTCTCCAAACTGGGCTTTACCAACACCTCACTAGGCAAACATCATCCAAAACCTCCCCCCAGCCAGGCCAAAACACCAGGCTCCAATGCCCCCCTCCACTCCCCCCCAATATTTCCCTGTGCTCCTCCACCAAGCAGGCCTGAAGTCTTCAGTGAGAATTAGCCAGGACACTCAATGCCAAAATCCTCAACTCCCAAGAAAATACCAGAGAGATAAGCACTCAGTGCCCTCAGTAGAGAGCAGAGAGAGGAAAGGGGCAGAACAAACACTTCTGCCTGTTTATATAGGAGAATAGATGTAGGCATGATGGGATGAAATAACAAAAGAGTACATTTCCCAGTGCCTGTCTCCCTGCACCAATCTGGTACTTAGGGGACTTTCAGCTCTGTGGATAAGACATCCATTCTTAAACCCACAAGAGCAATAATAATGTCTTGGTGAGCACAATTTCTGGGTAGTGGTTCTCAGTGAAGTCAATGAGACTTTCCATAGTTGTGAGAACCTGCTGAGCCTCTAATGTTTATAGGACAAGCACAAACAGGGAAATTCTACAAACATGACAGCTCCTGGCCAAGCCTTCATAGATTTTATTTATTTTTAGGGAATATTTTGCTATTTAACTACAAGTCAGAGGAGGGAAGAAAAGTATTTAAGCAGCAGATAGCATTTATTTATGTCACTATACTCCTTGGTCTCCATGGTAGATGGCAGTCACACAGAAGTCGGTATCTAACAACTTTATGCCCACTGGTTTCTTAAGGGAGAAGGTCTAATGTCTGCTATTCATCAACACATTAGTCCAGAATTCGAGCATGCTGATGTGTTTAATGTTTAGTTATCATTGCAATTCGTTGGAGAGTGAGAATTTTAGCCCTACTTTACTGATGACAAATGAGGACAAGAAGCAGCTAAGTATTAATAGCTAGGCGGGTACCATGCAGTATAGTACATGCACTGACAAACTATTTTACATCCCCTTGGTCTGAAATTATTTGTAGGATCACAATTTGCTCCCCTTAAATCTATTGGATGTTATCTTGATTGACTTGAATATAATCAGTTCTTAAAAGTTTTAAATTGCATTGTGGGCAATCAGCAGAGAACTCATCTTTCCAGTAGCTGAACTCATTCCTTTCTTTGTGAGTGTTTCTCCAGATAAGCTCAGTCCTTGGGTAAAGCACACAAGCAGAAGACCCAGGGAGCTTCTATCAAATTGGTTATACTCATTCCACAATAACAGGATGAAAACAGTGGGTTGGAGGGGGACTGGACAAGCTCACAGACAAAGAATCCTCAGAGGATCATTAAGAACATCAAAAGCACATCTGACTCTGAAAGACTCAGAGCTGGAAATACACTGGAGACTGGAAGAATACTATAGGGAATTTCTATACCTTTTCTAATCTGTACTCTTCCCCTAGTCTTGCTATTCCCTAGAGAGCTGGGTTTAGGTGCTGCTGAAGATAGGTACTTGGATATTCTTTCTGATGTAGTACAACCAAGTAGTCTAAGATGGGTATGGATTCTTGGGACACAGCATACAGTTCATCAGACTCCTCAGTCAGTCTTGTGTCAGTCTGTGAGGGTAGTAGAACACTGGAACAGGTTGTCCAGGGAGGTGGTTGATGCCCCTTCCCTGGAGATATTCAAGGTACAGTTTGACGAGGCCTTGGGCAACCTGATCTAGTTGGGGAAGTCCCTGCTGACTGCAGAGAGGTCAGACTGGATGACCTTTGGAGGTCCTTTCTGGCCTGGACCTCTCTCTGAATCTATAACTCTTTTTCCTTGGTATATCAGAGTATCCTAGTGCAGTTACCAGCATAACACTCCTGTGAGGCTGGCAGGTGCTATTAGCTTTGACAAAGTACCATCTATAATCTTCCCATGGAAAAATGATGCTGAATTCTGAGTACCAGAAGCCTGTGCAGACAGTGTAACAGGGATGCAAGGGTGAATCAGCTGGAATGATTGCAGGAGTGGCAGTCCTTGCCCCCAAACACATTGTAATTTCCCATGAGTCATTTGGAAGATATTATATTTAACAGCCACTTAAGCTGCCCCAAAAATAACATTAGTTTCTCCTGTTTAAACTAGTGACATTTAATTATAATGGAGAAATGTAAATAACTTTGAAATATCTCCAGCTCTGAAAAGCTCCTTTAATGTCTAGTATTAGCTGCTAGCTTTTTCAAATAATCTCTCATATAGTCACTTCTCTCCAAATAAGGAAGTAACAACCAATAAATTCCTGAACTAAGAACTACCAGGCATAGGGACTTTGTACTTGGAAAGGATGCCCTTAAACAGAATACCTAATGGTATGTCCAGCAAAATCCAGGTCTGGACTCTGCAAGAGGTTGGCTTTTCACCTTTCCGTACCAAAATAACTTATCCTGTGAATTTCCTGCTCCAGCCTCCATGCCATAGGGGGCTTTTTTTCAGGACAAGACAATTCTTTGCAGTGCCCTGAGGAACTTTCTCATGTTATGTACCTCTGGGCATCTCTGATCGATACATTTGCATCAGCAAATGTATCAAGCACCAGAACTTGTCTTAACTGCATGGTTTCAGAACCTGCCCTCCTCCAGCTACATCTATGCCCTTTCTCACTGTGAATAGAATAGAATAGAATAGAATAGAATAGAATAGAATAGAATAGAATAGAATAGAATAGAATAGAATAGAATAGAATAGGAGTAGAGTAGAATAGAGTAGAATAGAATAGAGTAGAATAGAATAGAATAGAATAGAATAGAATAGAATAGAATAGAATAGAATAGAATAGAATAGAATAGGTTGGAAAACACCTTTGAGATCATTGAGTCCAACCTATCATCCAACATTATCTAATTGACTAAACCACGGCACCAAGTGCCCCATCCAGTCTCTTCCTAAACATGTCCAGTGATGGTGACTCCACCACCTCCCTGGGCAGCCCATTCCAAAGGCAAGTCACTCTGTGAAGAACTTCCTCCTAACATCCAGTCTAAACCTCCCCTGGTGCAGCTTGAGACTGTGTCCTCTTGTTCTGGTGCTGGTTGCCTGGGAGAAGAGACCAACCCCCACCTGTCTACAACCTCCCTTCAGGTAGTTGTAGAGAGCAAGAAGGTCTTCCCTGAACCTCCTCTTTTCCAGGCTAAGCAACCCCAGCTTCCTCAGCCTCTCCTCATAGGGATTGTTCTCCAAACCCCTCACAAGCTCAGGTATGAGATGGTAATGCAGTAGGGAATTGCACTGTGCCATATGGCTGTGCCAGTTTCCATGGACAGCTATGAATCACATCTTCACCTAATGTGGATACACTTCGTACTTCATGGGTACTGACTGCTATGACATTGAAATTAGGAGAGAAGCTCATCCCCAGATTTAGGGTTTGTCATAGAACTCAGTTCTTGGCTGATTGTTTTTTAAGGCTATTCTTGTTTTCATAGGAACAACTCAGACAGCATTGGTTTGGGGGGAAGACTGAGTCCAGATACAGGGAATAACATGCATGGGCTGCCAGCTCTCTAGCAACAAGAAGCTGGGGAGAAGAGTTTTCTGGAGAATACCATTTTTCTAAGAATTGCTAGAGCTTTATACAGGACTGGCAGGTCCTCTGAACCAGACCAGGGCATATGTTTCCTCAGTACATCCCTTGCTAAGAGCTGTCCCCATTTCCAGAAGCTCTGTCTTACCTTCTCCCAGTACTAACATCCGGCTTCTTCAGAACACTCACAAAGGGACGTTACATGCTTCACTAGGATACAATACAATACAATACACCGGGTTGAAAGAGACCTTCAAGATCATCGTGTCCAACCCATCAACCAATCCAACCCACCTAATCAACTAAACCATGGCACCAAGCACCCCATCAAGTCTCCTCCTGAACACCTCCAATGAAGGTGACTCCACCACCTCCACGGGCAGCAGATTCCAATGGGCAATCACTCTCTGTATAGAACTTCTTCCTAACATCCAGCCTGAAATGTTATGTACTTCCTCACCAGCAGACACTGAAAAGGCCTCAAGAGAGGTTTAAACACAGATTGTGACTGTGGAATTCAGTACGTCACAGAAAGGAGAATTGAACCTGCAGCGGAAGCAGTGTGAGGTTGTCATCTACTGGGGACAGGAGCCCAGCCTAAAAACCTTTTTAGATTGACTTTTATTTGTTTTACTCTTTACAAATATTTCAATAATATAATCATTTTCAAAATATATAGTCCATGGAAACCCAAACTTTTCAAATTAGAAAAATACAGTAACTTTTCTAAAAGACAGACTTATTTATAGTGCACTTGCTCACAGAGAGTTGAGATTCAGTTTCTTCTCAATTCCTACTTCCATACGAGATCCTACTCTGCAAAGTGGCTTAGGTTGTAATCTGTCTGGATTTGTGCCAAATCTAACCCCTCTCTATATATTTCATGTCCATTGCTCACTAATACCTCAACCATGGCAGTGATTGTACTAACAGGATGACTAGTCTGTCTGTCCCATAATGAATAAATGGCAGGAAGGTAGCATAATACCTAACAAGTAGGAATTAATCTTTTAAATCAAAATGTATTGCTTATAGCAGAGCTTTTTGTTGAATGATTGGAGGTGCTGTGAGAGGAAGGATTCTTCAGGTTTAGTGTTAGCCCTCTTACAGTCTTTTTTGGGTGGCTGCGGGAATATGTCATTCTTCAGGGTGTCCTGGGTTAGCACAGCCTGCTCTCCCCCAACACAGACAAGAGGGAGAGCAGCACAACCCGCCCAAATTCTGGATGGGGATAAAGAGCTTTACTGAAAATGAGATGACACAATGCACAATAGGGGGCAAAGAGCCTGTGAAAATACGGCTCTAGCTGGGCAGAAAGGCTAAGGTGGAGAATAGCCCCTTTGGGTGGATCAAAACTTATTCCATTGCTGTCAGGACTGGGCATGTTCAGCAGGTAATCAGGGTGTTCTGGCACTATGGCTGTCAAATCAGCACCTCTCACAAGCTCTGAAGTAACACACACTTAGGAAAAACAAAACAAGTAGAGATATACACACCCACAGAAACTTTTCTGGCCTCTGACATGTTTTATCAACACTTTTTCAAGCTGAAGAAAAATTGCCATTCTCTTCTTGCAGTCCAAACGATGCCACCTCACAGTTTCCTGCTAAGCTTGTATATTACTCACAGCACTAAGTAATATTTTTATCACCATTTGACAGTTGCAAGCTCACAGAGTTTAGCTCCTCTATCTCACCTCTCACCTCCAGCTGCCCTCTGCACATAGCCAACACTCTTGGAAGTGTGCTGATGCACTCAGCTTCTGCAAAGATCTGGTCTGCCTTTTCAGGAAGAGCCCAACTGAAGGGAAATACAGAACTCTGCCAATTTTGTATAGACATATACAAACATACCTAGAAGGAAATTGTGCCTGGATAGAGAACACTTGCTGGCTTTTGTATTTCCTGACTTCTGTAATAGCTTCTCACATTCTTTTTCATTATTTATTATCCTATCTAATTTGGGCTAGGGCAGGATTGCTGAAATGAGAGATAACATGAACTTGTCTCTCTAAAGCACTGGTTTAGTAGAAGCAGCAATTGTAGAAGAAAGCAAGCACAAGCTGAAGGGATATTATTCTAGATCTCACTAGTGTCCATAAACTGGTGATTTATGAGCAATAGATGCTTTAAGCAGAGCTGCTTAGGAGCAAAGTCTTCACTCAGTCCCCTAGTTTATCTTGTCACTTGCTTAAATCTGCCCTTCTGCAGCAGGCATCCACCACTCTCCCTTTACTGGAAGCTAAGTAAACAAGGTAGTTCAAGTTTCAGTATCACTGGCCATGACTGGGCAACCTGTAAAACTGAGAAGAGCCTCACAAGGAGGTACAACTTTTTTGTTACATAGGCCAGGAGCGCATTGGACTCCACAGCTATGCCTTGTCGTTATACAATGCATGCCTTCTGGAAAAACTGTACCATTTCTTTTTACCTTCAGTTGTCCACGTGATGACTGGGAAATATATTGTGTTCTTTTGACCAGCACTTTGAATTCTATTGAGTGAAAAAAAAACAACAAACACAAACACCCAAAAAGCTGCCAAGCAAAGCCAACCAAACAAAACCCAAAGCAATAGAAAAGGCCTCTTCTGAAGAGTTTTCTATGATTCATTATCTGACCTCCAAGACACGGAGCAGATGTAGGAAATAAAGGTTACACAGAACTTGCATTGTTCAAAGGAAGAATTTCAGAAAAACAAAAATTAAAGCTACCAACCACTGGTCATAAGAAATTAATCATTTTGAAGGGAAAAAGTCTGTATCTGTTAACAATCCCTGCTAGCATCCATCACTTGAGAGGGAGTATATAGTTCTGATTTGCTATTTTATTTTTCTTTTTAGGAGGTTTCACTAGATGACCTTTAATGGTTCCTTCCAACCCAAACCATTCTATGATTCTGTTATTCTCTCATTTTTCTGTTTGTCAATGATGCAACTAGGGTCAAAGTTATTCCACTAAGAAAATGCCAGCCAGTAAACTGACAGCAAAGTGAATGAGACTCTGCATGCCAATCCCTTCTCCCTGTGTTTGTTAGACAAGTCTGCTCGTAAATAGCCCTTGGGTTCCATTTAAAAGCCTATCAGCTCAGTAGGAAAGGTCTTCTAAAGACTTCTGACTTAAAGAGAAAAATATTTACTAGCTGGCCTGAGGGCAATTTCTTCCCTCTGTTTACCCCTTCATGAGAGGCAGCAGCCCAAATAAATTGCTGTCTAGAAAGCCCTGTTCATAACATGGGAATAAAGGAAGAAATAAAGAAAGAGGAAAAAAAAAACCCAACACAAAAATAAATGTATTTAGAGCTGAGGCAAAGAGATCTCAGGGTATTGCATCTTCTGGTGCAAACAGTATGTGTCAAGGTAGGCAGGAATTAGGACTTAACACAAGATGCACCCAGCTGCAATCTCTTCTGCTTTTTGTGGGGCCAGACCCATAGAACCTTCCCTGATAGAACTATTTACTTTAAGAAAGCCTTTTGCAGGGAGGAGGCTTTACAGGAGTGCATGGAAAGCTGGTGATGGGATCAGGGAGTCACTATGCCTGCTTTGCCTCTGACTTGCCAAATCTTTGAAGTGGCCATGACCCATTAAACTCAATCCCTGCTTGGCCAAAACATACAGCATGGACTGGATAAGCATGCATGGTGTTTTGCTCCCTTCACTGGGGGACTGACTTCTCTTTCTTTTTGTGAAGTGACTCCCCCACAAGAGCTATGGCCAGCACCTGTGATACCTCCTCTAGAGAGAAAAGTGATTATTTCAGATTCTTAATTGGCACAGGTTACTTGGATCCCATTTTGAGGAATCAGCATGTCTCAATGCAAGAGACTGTCTTTCCACTGACAACAAAGGATACTGACACATTCATTCAGAGCAGGCCAGGCCCCGGGAGAGCTTTCTCCTGTGGGCATCTCAGTAAAATTAGAAAAAAACTTCTGGTTTCCTCTCTTTTGAGATCCCAGAACTTACAAATCTACAGAAAGGACTTGAAGTTTGGGAAGGTTGCCATGTCCTTGGCTGTGGTTGCTGTCTCTTTCAGCAACCTTTCATGATGAGACAGAAGGTACTCTCAGACAGGCTCATATTGCTACTACCAACAGACATCACCACTGAGCAGCTTAAAGGCTTTTTTCCTTTGGAAGAGCCCATACCTATCAGATATAGGCACAGCTTCACACTTCCCCCTGGACACCTCAAGCTGCCAGCACTGAAGCAAAGGTTCCTCTTCATCCCTTGGGGTAACTTCCTGTACCACTTTTCACCCACCTCATCCCTTCACACTCTCACACAAAGCCTTTAGTTTCCCACCACTGCATTCCCTCCTTCTGGGCTCTTTGCAAGGAGAATCCCATCTAGGAGCCACTCTTCTCCAACCCAAATATCAAGATTTCCTATAGCAGGCTTTAACAATTCTGCTAGCACCCCAAACTATCCAGGGAAACAACTAACACAAAACCCTAATGAATCTCCTTCTACTCTGACCACCACATTCCATGGCAGGCAAGACTGTTCCATTTCTTGGAAGCTGCAGGTTCACAGAATCTCTCACACAGAATCAACCAGGTTGGAAGAGACCTCCAAGATCATCAAGTTCAACCGATCACCCAACCCTGTTTAATCAACTAGAGCATGGCATTAAGTGCCTCATTCAGTCTCTTCTTAAACATCGCTAGGGACATCAACTCCATCACCTTCCTGGGCAAACCATTCCTTCCAAAGAGCTTCTTTCTAAGATCAAGCCTAAACTTCCCATAGCCCATTTACTAGCTACCTGAAGATAATGATTATATAGATCTACACCATGGTTGATCAGCGTCATAAAAAACAACCCCAAGTGGTTAGTGGCCTCCTAGACTGCCACAACTGTGTTGGAATACACATGTTTGAATTTCTAGGTCTGTCTAGGAAGACAAGCCTGAGTCCAACATCACTCACTCTTTGTACTCAAGCACTCAGACAAAGCTCAATGGGGAAACTGAGGATTAAAAGACAAAAAAGTTACTCAAAGACTCAGAGCAATTGAGTGGCAGCTTGAAACAAAATAGATCCTTTGTGGTAATTTCAGGTGGCTCACACAGAGGCATGACAAGAAGAGGCTTCCCTTGAGTCAACTTGCACTTGTGACAGATTTCCTCCAGTATCACAGTATCACAGTATCACAGTATAACCAAGGTTGGAAGAGACCCCAAGGATCATCCAGTCCAACCTGTCCCAACAGACCCCACAACTAGACCATGGCACCAAGCGCCACGTCCAATCTCCCCTTGAACACCTCCAGGGACGGCGACTCCACCACCTCCCTGGGCAGCCCATTCCAATGACGAATGACTCGCTCAGTGAAGAACTTCCTCCTCACCTCGAGTCTAAACCTCCCCTGGCACAGCTTGAGACTGTGTCCCCTTGTTCTGGTGCTGGTTGCCTGGGAGAAGAGACGAACCCCCTCCTGTCTACAACCACCTTTCAGGTAGTTGTAGAGGGCAATGAGGTCACCTCTGATCCTTCTCTTCTCCAGGCTAAACAATCCCAGCTCCCTCAGCCTCTCCTCATAGGGCTTGTGCTCAAGGCCTCTCACCAGCCTTGTTGCCCTTTTCTGGACACGTTCAAGTATCTCGATGTCCTTCTTAAACTGAGGGGCCCAGAACTGGACACAGTACTCAAGGTGTGGCCTAACCAATGCAGAGTACAGGGGCAGAATGACCTCCCTGCTCCTGCTGGCCACACTATTCCCAATACAGGCCAGGATGCCATTGGCCTTCTTGGCCACCTGGGCACACTGTTGGCTCATGTTTAGGTGGGTGTCAATCAGCACCCCCAGGTCCCTCTCTGTTTGGCAGCTCTCCAGCCACTCTGACCCCAGCCTGTAGCTCTGCATGGGGTTGCCGTGGCCAAAGTGCAGCACCCGGCACTTGGACTTATTAAATGCCATCCCATTGGACTCTGCCCATCTGTCCAGTCGGTCGAGGTCCCTCTGCAGAGCCTTTCTACCCTCTAACTGACTAACATCTGTTCCCAGATGGCCAAGAAGGCTTTGGGTTATTTTAGCTATTTATTTATTTATTAACCAGGGGCAAAAATGGATTTAAAAAAAGCTTTTACTCACTGTAAGAATCCCATTTAATGAGACTGCTGTCTGGGTTCATTTTTTTTGGCAGTGATGAATTAACCTAATCATTGCTTGATTTAACTAGGAGCTTTCATAGTACAATATTGTTTTTGGTGTGAGTCCCTCTGTCTGTTACCAACCTTGTTCACAAAAAAAGGTTGAGAAGAGAAGTCTTAAATGCAAAAGCTCTGACCAAGCTTACATGAATGCCCCTGTGCAGACTTTGCTATTATTTTGTCAATGTGCATGTTTAAATAATTACTATTTAAATGAGTTGTTGTATGAAGACCATAAAGGGATTCTGATTATGCAGCCAAATCTAACATTGCCTAACCAAACCAGATATCTAAAGAGGAAAGGAAGATGAGAATCTGAGGATCTGAAGGAGCTGGGGCCTATTTTTAGAGTGACATGGTGTATGTCGTGATCATATTCTCCACATGTCTTTTGCTAGGGAATTCATTCAGACATTGGATCCATCTGCTTTTGGCTAGCCATGTTGAGATACACCTAGATCATTAGGATTAATACACTGTTGAATTTAGAAAGGGAAAAAACAAACACAAACAAACACCACTCCCTCCCCCATATCACCCAAAAACCCCCAAACCTAACCCCCAAACCATAAACCTCTTAATGCAGAATCACATGTACCGAGAACATTAGAGCAAACCTAAACTTGCTGTTCAGTGAAGTCATGGCCAGAGGAATTCTGAAACCATATGGTATCTGCCATGAGAATGTGAAGAAATATTGTTCCTACCTACATAGCTGTCTGATGCATGGCAGATGGAGGGAACAGTGCATGTGCCAGCATGTCTAATTAGCTAAGAGACTCTTAATTCCTCTGTTGCTTCTGAAATGCCACTCTTTCAAAGTCAGATCCAATGTCCATGGAAGCAAATGAGTTTTTCTACCACCTCTGGTAGATGCTGGACTCAAATCCACAACAGAGTGAAAAAAATAAAATAAAATGAAATTTGGCTAGAGGAAGGAGTGGATGAAAAGCAAAGATGTCACCCCCAAACTGGGCTACTTCTAACCACAGGGCTCTACTGTGGGTCTACAATCAAACAGGTATTTCCAACTCAGTCCAAGCCAGGGATGTTCTTAGGTATTCTACTGACACAAACATACACAGTGAAGGACTATTTCTATTTTCTCTCTCAGAAAACATTTGTTTTCCTCTCCCAGTTAAAGCTCTGATTTTTCCCTCTTTCACATGTTGTAGCTTCTCCATTCCCTGCTCCTGCACATCGACATGCTGCAAGGCATCAGGCTGTGCCAGGGATCTCACTCCTCCAAGGGTGGCTCATTCTCACATAATCTGCCTGGCCAGATCTGGTTGCTGTTCTTCACTCTCTACTAGCTCTTTTAAGGAGAACACAAGCATATAGCTGAAGGACAGTCATCCACTTGTCTTGGGAGCACTGGAAGCTTCTTGGGAGCAGAATGTTGTCACACAAGGGGAGCTCTTTCTGTGATAACTTGCAGGGTAGGAGAGTGATTCAGGCTCAGCTGAGCTGCAGAGAAATGGTTCATTTTCCTTTGCTTTGGGAAGAAAGCAACAGAATGTGTAGGGAAGCTCTGCCCCAGGTCAGCACTGACTTTGCTAGTAGTGTCTAATGCTAGACTGAGAGGAGATCCACTACTTTTATCTTCCAAAGAGAGGCAAGCTGAGAGCTGCCAGGACAGCCCTCACAGAGCCCAGCACGACAAGTACATGTGGGTTGAAGTTTCCTTCCAGCATTAACTTTGCCAGACCAACTCCACAATAGCCTGAAACGACCGCACCAGTCACACACCTTCAGCTCTGTTTGTCCCTGAGGCTGGCCTGAGCTTGTTCTTGGAGAAGGGTTAGTGATCAGCTAACGACTTGTGCACTAACAACACATTTTCTCAAGCAAACCAGGGGTTGCTGAGTAGAGGAAGAACTGCCATCTCTACTTTTCCTGTGTGGAGATACAGGCAGAGAGGCAGTTACATGGCTTGGGTAAGTGAAATGGAAAGTTGGGGCAAGAGTTGTAGTACAGTTCTAAATATTGTAATTCAGCATCACAGGCATCTTACTCAACTTGGAGAGGCATTCAAAGTAAAATTAGATGCTGTGTCTGTGAGTCAGACAGTTCTAAAGATGAGTGGTTTGGATAACTGCTGTGCACTTGGGCATATCTAGGTGTCAGAAAAGAACATTTCCAGAAAAGCAGCCTATTTTTGTTCTACCTCCCACCTGCAATATGAGGTCTGTTCAAACGTCCAGACCTTGATTTGCTGCACAAAGGCAGAGCAGACAGTCTGAACATGCCTTTGACTCAGGAAAAGATGCAGTTGAAGCCCTAAATGCGTAGCTTTTTGTAAACACAGACAAAAATATAACCCCTACAGAGCACAGTTAAAGCCACGTAAAGAGCAGAGGACTCAATGCAGACACACACTGCTGCTTAGTTCTGTGATGAGCATACCACAAAGCTTGTAAATGTTTAACACAACTAGAATAGAATAGAATTAACCAGGCTGGAAATGACCTTGGAGATCGGGTCCAACCTATCATCCAACACTATCTAATCAAGTAAACCATGGCACCAAGCACCCCATCCAGCCTCTTCCTAAACACCTCCAGTGATGGTGACTCCACCACCTCCCTGGGCAGCACATTCCAGTGGCTAATCACTCTTTCTATGAAGAACTTCTTCCTCACCTCTGGCCTAAACCTCCCCTGGTGCAGCTTGAGACTGTGTCCTCTTGTTCTGGCACTGATTGCCTGGGAGAAGAGGCCAACCCCCACCTGGCTACAACCTCTCTTCAGGTAGTTGTAGAGAGCAATAAGGTCTCCCCTGAGCCTCCTCTTCTCCAGGCTAAGCAACCCCAGTTCCCTCAGCCTCTCCTCATAGGGCTTGTGCTCCAAACCCCTCACCAGCTTTGTTGCCCTTCTCTAGATATGTTCCTGCAAGTCAGCATCTTTCCTGCAGAAGAATATGGTCAGGAGCTCTATTGTCTGGGTAGCTGCACAGCTGTGAGTCCCCCCATCCCTGAAGGAAATTTATTTTTTTGCTTTTAGGGACATTATTTCCAAACTCTAGAATGGAACACAGACATAGACCCCAGCACAGTTGCTCAGCCCAAATAATGTGTGCCTATCTGGTTCTTCCCTTGGCCACTAAACACAACTCAATAGCTACCCTTTTTTGAATTAGTGGGTAGTTAGATCTTTAGACCCTCTTAGCATTCAGCAAGATTATCAATACAAGCCTAGGGTTTGGGTTTATGTTTAGGAAGAAGTTCTTCACAGAGGAGGGAATGGGCTGGGAATGCCCAGGAAGGTGGTGGAGTCGCTGTCCTTGGAGATCTTCAAGAAAAGACTATATGAGGCATTTAGTGCCATGGTGTAGTTGATTGGATAGGGCTGAGTGATAGGTTGAACTGGATGATCTTGGAGGTCTCTTCCAAACTGGTTGATTCTATGTTTACATTTGACTCGACTGTCTTGTAGACAAGGTTGGTAAACTTCCTTCTCTCCAAAGATATTTGGGCCTAGATGCTAGTGCAGGGAAGAATATAAAGGTTCAATTCTTCTTTGCTCTTGGAGGGTTCAGCTGTCACTGTTGGGTTCAGGGTGGCACCTGCAGTGACGGGGATGGAATTCAAGCAGGGGGTAGGGAGCGCCCAGGTCAAGCGCTCCTGCCCGTGGCAGCAAGCTCATGAGACTCACGACTGCCCTCATCGTGCTCACATTTGTAGCTCTCCTCTGGTGTGGCTGCAGGGGATTGGCCAACAACCCGTCTGCATAGGATTGGTTAATGGACCTCCTCTTCTTACTGGCTGGCAATACTTATTAGGGTAGTGCAGCTGACTCTTGTCTCATCTATTGGAGTTACTTGTTAAGCCATTAACAGGTGGCTCCGGTTTCATCTCTCTTTGCAGTTTCTTATGTTCAATCATTCAGTCCAGAGGTCACAATCCCCCATGCAGCTTTTAAAAAGTTTCATAGTTCAGTTTCATAGTTTCAGTCAGGGTTGGAAGGGACCACAAGGATCATCTAGTTCCAACCCCCCTGCCATGGCCAGGGACACTCTACACTAGATCAGGCTGGCCAGAGCCTCATCCAGCCTGGGCTTAAACACCTCCAGGGACAGGGCCTCAACCACCTCCCTGGATAACCCATTCCAGGGCTTCACCACCCTCATGGTGAAGAACCTCCTCCTCACATCTAGCCTGAATCTCCCCACCTCCAGCTTCATTCCATTCTCCCTACTCCTATCACTACCTGAGTCTTTATAATGACTCTTACAAGGTGCTTTTTAAACCAGCTACAAAGGAAAAACAACACAGAAACAAAAAAATGAAGCCTACCGCCACACAGGTTAAGATAATTTTGTGCACAGGCTTGGCCCATGAATAACTGAAGTCTAAAAGGTACTTTTGTTCCCCTCTTCACATAACTAAATATAACCACCTAAAAGAAACAGTCCCCCAGCTTAACCAGCCTCACAACTCAAAGAAACAGACCGTAGCTATTTTTTTCCTGACTTGCCACTCATGATTTCCTAGTTGAATTTTTGGGGGGTTTGTGGGTTTTTTTTAATGACAATTTTTTCCCCCAATAGTTATTTAGTTTTTAAGTCCTTTTTAAAATGGACTTTGCTTATGTTGGTTGACATTTTCTACTCCCCAGTTTTAGACCCTTTCATAATCCACTCAGCATATGGCGAAAGCTGAGAAAATTCACAGTCAGAGAACCATTAGAGTGAGCTGAATGAGACACGTTGCCTATTTAGCCTTATGTATTTCCTGCAGGAATTGCTTTTTGCTTCCAGGGAAAGAAACTCTTACTTAGCATGTAGATCTTCAATTATTAAATGTAATGACTCAGAAGAAAAACTTGTTCTTTCCGTCCCCTGGAGATAAGTAGCTTACGAACAATGGTAAATACCACAAAGCTTGAATTATGGATAGCAGCATTACAGCTACAGCTTTGCAAGGCAATATGGAATTCCTGCCTGTGGAGCAAACCTCAACATTTTGCATATTGAGATGCAAAGTGACCAGCAAACATGCTTGGGGAAAAAAAAAGGAATAAGTATATTGAAGGAAAGAAACATTTGGCTAATGAACGGGGAAGGCATTATTCCTTTGGCTGCAACTGGGAAGGTAGATTGGTTATCACCAGGCAATCCAAGGGTTATTTTTGAGGTGCTTGACTCAGGTGGGATGTAAGATTCAGAGAGATTTTGATGGTCATAGAATAGAAGAGAATTAATCAGGTTGGATGAGACCTTTGAGATCATCGTGTCCAACCTATCATCCAACTAAACCATGGCACCAAGCACCCTATCAAGTCTCTTCCTAAACATCTCCAGTGATAGTGACTCCACTACCTCCCTGGGCACATTCCAATGGCCAATTACTCTTTCTGTGAAGAACTTCTTCCTAACATCCAGCCTAAACCTCCCCTGGCACAGCTTGAGATTGTATCCTCTTGTTCTGGTGCTGGCTGCCTGGGAGAAGAGACCAACCCCCACCTGGCTACAACCTCCCTTCAGGTAATTATAGAGAGCAATAAGGTCACCCCTGAGCCTCCTCTTCTCCAGGCTAAGCAACCCCAGCTCCCTCAGCCTCTCCTCGCAGGGCTTGTGCTCCAGACCCCCCCCTAGCTTTGTTGCACTTCTCTGGACATGTTCCAGCAACTCAACATCTTTCCTAAACTGAGGGGCCCAGAACTGGACACAGGACTCAAGGTGCAGCTTGACCAGTGCTGAGTCCAGGGGCAGAATGACCTCCCTGCTCCTGCTGGCCACACTGTTCCTGATCCAGGCCAGGATGCCATTGGCCTTCATGGGGTTGACTCTCCTGCATTTGCCATAGCTATGTACTGGATTGAGACCCTGGTGCACAGGATCTACAAAGTCTGTGCTTAAGACCAATCTATTCTACCATCCACCAGGCCATAATTCTATAGTCATCCCAATAACTCTTCTGAAGCCTGAGGCATTATTCAGCTGTGAAGCAGGTTGGCAAGATCAGTTTCCTGCTCACACTGAAAAAGCATCTGTGCCTGAGGTTGAATTCATCAGCACTTGTATCAAAATTTGCAGCTCATTTTCCTTGAAATAAGTAGAAAACTCTGGAAAGACCTATGACATAACACAAACCTCTTTTCCACCCCCCCCAAAATAAAAAAGAAAAAGAAAAGAGTATTTCTACAGAAAGCAGAAGAGCTTCATCATTGTGTGCTTGTACATTAGCAAAAATTGAGCTGTGCATACTTAGTAACCTCCTTTTAGCTAGTTTGCCTCACCATGAGCTTTGAGAGGATATGTAGAACTTATTATACAGGGCTCACCCTTGCATTACATAATACACTATAGGCTCTCCAAGTAACATAATACAATACAATACAATAGAATATAATACAATACACCACCAGGTTGGAAGAGACCTTCAAGATCATCGCGTCCAACCTATCAACCAATCCAAACCACCTAAATACAATACAATACAATGCAATACAATGCAACCAACCTAAACAACTAAACCATGGCACCAAGCACCCCATTAAGCCTCTTCCTGAACACCTCCAATGAAGGTGACCCCACCACCTCCACGGTTCCAATGGGCAATCACTCTCTCTGTATAGAACTTCTTCCTAACATCCAGTCTAAACCTCCCCTGGCGCAGCCTGAGACTGTGTCCTCTTGTTCTGGTACTCTTGGAGAGACACATTTAATATCAAAAGAAAGAAACACAGTGTTTTCCTGCCGGGGAGTTCCTTGAGAAACAGCTAAAGCAAAGGAAATAAGTTATTCATTGGTTGGGAAGAGTTCAGCTCTGTAAAAATATTCCTTAAGCATCAGCTCCAGGGACTCACTGAACAGCTTGGTCAGCAAACCAGTGATATCTCATTCATAGAAAAAATGAATTATGGAAGTGATCAATGCAATGCAGCCCTGAAGAGGCAGGAGTCCTGAACATCCAGTTCTATATACAAAACATACATGAGGTCACAGGTTCTCAACAGTGGGCCATGAGGGAAACTTCCAATTATTTTACTCAGAAGAAAAACTGTTAATCAACTTGCTTGATATCAGAAATATTAGATCTCTTTCATGCTACTTTGAAAAGTCTAGTCCAAATTTATGCAACTTCTGTTTACTTATCACTACCCCAGAGGCAACAACAGTAAGCAATGACTCACAGCAGTAGTCAGGATAACAGAGCTGCTGTGGAAAGATGGTATCTGTGCTGAGAAGGAACACATATCCAGATGCCATGTTCTCAGGAGAGGTTCTGGAACAACCTAAGGTGAATAATATGATGAGTGGTGTCACTGCTTATCAACTGGGACTGAGTAATGGGATGCCTTGGACAAAGTAATGGGATGCCATGGACTGAAGCATGCTTTCAGGAAGGTCTAAGTTTTGAAATAGAGGTTGTGGAAGTGAAAGCATGTTCTGAGACCTCCTGGAAGCAGAAGCATAGAGAATGCAGCTGACAAAACAATGCATGGAGCTTGACATTACAGACCTGTATTCTGTGTGTCCTGGACTTTGATCCACAACTCTTTCAATGTGTTAAGCCTGAGATACCACATCAAGTTTGAAATACTACATCAGACTTAAAGCAGAGACTTAACCATATTAGTGTGAGCATACCAGCACAGTAACATGGATTTAGACATCCAAACACATCTGTCTAGATAGGCATATGTGATGGTAAGCCAGCATCTGCAATAAAAACCTAGTGCTAGCACACTGACTACACAGCTTCCACTGTTGGCTTAGAGAAAGATGAGGGACGGACACAGATTACAGGCACAAGCTAGATGATCAGCACAGGCATTACAAATCTCCAACATAGAAGGGATTCTCTTTTTCACACTAAGCATAAAAGACTCCTTGAGAGGCAGATGAATATCTTTTGGGACATATGGAGATGTGGACATATTCACCACATGATGCTGATAGTGGAGAAGTGTATTTCAGATCTAGGCTTAAAGAAAGAGCTGTTTAAAAAAGGCAGCCTGAACAGTTACCTCAGCTTTGATTAGAATAAAAATTACTGTCCAGAATTTCTGAATCTGATCAAACTGGGGGGGGAATAAATCATATGGTGAAAGATGGTTACCATGACCCAGCACTCACTGTTGTCCCAGAAAGAACCCACTCCAAAAATCTGAAAGGTCTGGACACCACCCTGGGGCTCTGACCTAAAGATCTCTGCTCTGGATAGAAGTGACACATCAGAGAATAGAATAGAATAGAATAGAATAGAATAGAATAGAATAGAATAGAATAGAATAGAATAGACCAGACCAGGTTGGAAGAGACCTTCAAGATCATCGCGTCCAACCTATCAACCAATCCAACCCACCTAAACAACTAGATCATGGCACCAAGCACCCCATCAAGTCTCCTCCTGAATACCTCCAATGATGGTGACTCCACCACCTCCCTGGGCACACCATTCCAATGGGCAATCACTCTCTCTGTATAGAACTTCCTCCTAACATCCAGTCTAAACCTCCCCTGGCGCAGCCTGAGACTGTGTCCTCTTGTTCTGGTGCTGCCTGCCTGGGAAAAGAGACCAACCTCTGCCTGTCTACAATCTCCCTTCAGGTAGTTGTACAGAGCGGATAGGGTAGGATAGGATAGGATAGGATAGGATAGGATAGGATAGGGTAGGATAGGGTAGGATAGGGTAGGATAGGGTAGGATAGGGTAGGATAGGGTAGGGTAGGGTAGGGTAGGGTAGGGTAGGGTAGGGTAGGGTAGGGTAGGGTAGGGTAGGGTAGAGTAGACCAGACCAGGTTGGAAGAGACCTTCAAGATCATTGCGTCCAACCTATCAACCAATCCAACCCACCTAAACAACTAAACCATGGCCCCAAGCACCCCATCAAGTCTCAAATGATACTAAGGTGGAAAATGGGGATATTGTGTAGAGCTGAAATACATTAAAAATACAACAAAGCAAAGCCTCAATCCTGAAGTCTTCAAATTCTTCCCATTCTGGAGGGAAATAAATATGTTCTAATGGCATGCAATGTGGTACAGCAGAATCATCTTGCAGTGCGGGAAGTATTCCTCAGGGAACAAATGGATTTCATGATCAAGGAACAGAGGAAAGAAAAGAAAAAACAACAGCAAACCCCAAACAAACCCAGAATAACATCTTAATTATATATTTTGAATAAGACAGCTCTCTGGGTGTTTTTGTGTCACTGTAATTTTAAAGCCAAGTCCTTCAAGCGCTGTGGAGGGAATGTAGATGATAAATCAGAGTGCTCCTTAACTGCTGTTCAATTAGAAGATATTTTGCATTTTCTGCTCAGATCACGTTTTGGGCTCTCTTTGTGCGTGCATTGGTGATGAACCTCTGCAGGGGAAGTAGAAAGGACTAAATGAATAATCCCAATTAAGCATGACAAAAGCATTTCTGTGCAATAGCACATCTTTTCTCTCCCTTTCCCTGGGCAGTACATAGTTGATCTCTGCAGGAGAGAACCCTTCAGCCCAGGGAGGTGGTGGAGTCACCGTCCCTGGAGGTGTTCAAGAGGGGATTGGATGTGGCACTTGAAGCCATGGCTTAGTTAGTCATGAGGTCTTGGGTGACAGGTTGGACTTGATGATCCTTGAGGTCTTTTCCAACCTTATTGGTTCTATGATTACCTGGGTTTCTCTAATCCACTTTGATTATCACAAAGACTGAGGAAGCTGTACAGCAGGGTTTGCCTGCTCTCTTCACACTTTGGGAGGTGCCTATCAGAGTTGTTCTGAAGGCTCTCCTACAGCCCTTGGCTTCCTTGATTTAAAAGAAAATAGTTCATATATCAGTCTGCTCTGTTAAGTGTATATATTAGATTTCATGAGGGTCACCCTTCTGTTGCCTGGGACAAGCATATAAGATGTTGAGGAAAAGCATTCGTTGACACTGTATCTGAAGACAGTGTTTGGCAACTGTTTGGGAAGGTGGCACAGATTTCCTCTCCAAAAAGCATTCCCTTGACTCCAGCATTTCCCCATCCCCCTGCCCACAAGGCAGGCATGTGAAAGAAAACAAATAGCAATTTAATCAAAACAAAAAAAATCCTACTGATGCAAAGATTAGTACCAAAAGATGACTCAGATTCCACAAAATCCCTAAAGTTTCACCCCTGGTTTCACAGTGAATGCTTTGTATGAAGAACACAGACAAAGACTCAGGACAGAGGAGAATAATGGGTACAGTGAAGATTAAAGTCTCTCTATAAGTAAAATAATTGAGAACCAAGTAAAATTTCTAAGTCCTTTAAATCTATGTAAATGCCACCCTGCAAAAAAAACTATCTTACAGTAGTTACTGGAACTGCTTGTGTGTTTTCAGCTGAGAATACACATAACCTAAGTAGTCATGAAACAAAAAAAGCATTGCAGTGTCATATTTCCCAGTTCAATTTAAAAGAGATAAAGTTTGATAAGGCATAGTCAGGTTTGTCTAGATATGTTCAGAGTATTTACTGTTAGATTTTGTTTTCTAATCATGCTAGAAATCTTAACATCCCTGTTAGGATATGCTGGTGAAACCACTGGAACCTAGAAAACACCTCGGTCTGTTTCGTGGTGTGTCTGGATAAAACTTGAACTCATGGAAGCAAAAAAACATGTTTAAAATGAAAACAGATTTGGAGGCTAGTATCCATTGCATCTGATAGGCACCTCACAGACAAAGTGCATCCATTGCATCTGATAGGCACCTCACAGACAAAGTGTAAAGAGAGCAGAAAAACCCTGCTGTACAGCTTCCTCAGTCTTTCTGATAATCAAAGTTGATTAGATAGTGTTGGGTGATAGGTTGGACTTGATGATCTCTAAGGTCTTTTCCAACCTGGTTCATTCTATTCTATTCTAATTGGACAAGAGGAAATGGACTCAAGTTGTACCAGGGAAGGTTTAGAATGGATATTAAAAACGATTTTTTTCACTGAGAGAGTTATTAAGCACTGGAACAGACTGCCCAGGAAAGTGATGGAGTCACCATCCCTGGATATATTTCTGCTTGTGTGTCCATGTGGCACTTAGGGACATAGTTATGTGGTTGGCTCAGTGCTTGGACTCTAAAGGTCTTTTCCAATCTAAATGATTCTATGATTCTTCCCCCCACTTACAAAATATATGTTCAACCAGATTTTACTAGACTTGCTAACAGTAAATTATGTAAGAGAAGAATAATGTTCCCACTGAAAGATCCACTGACAGGAAGAATTATGCTAAATGGTTATCACTGGCCTTCTGGCCTTATGGTCTATGTAGCTGATAAAATTAAAAGGAACAAGGATAAATACTCTAGGATTAAGTAGATATGGATTTAAAAACTTCATTTTTTGGGGTGGGGAAAAAAAAACAAGCAAACCACCTGAGACAGGTTCTGAAATGTAGTTTGTACTTGTTAACAACGACCAAAAATAGCAAAATCTCACACAAGACTATTTAAAGTCTTCGACCGAGCCTACAGCGGAGCACTTAGAAGTGATACCTAGCCCACCCATATTCCACATATCTACTCACACAGAGTAGCTGGATGAAAAAGATTGCAAGGAAGCTTAGAGAACACAATTCCAATCTCCCAGCACTTTGTGACAGAGAAGAATGGAATTCTTTGCAAAGTCTATGGTGAAACTCCAACCTCAGAATCTTTCAGGACAAACCAAATGAGCACGAAGCAGTAGTGCCAGACTCAGCTGACCATACCTAACAACTTGGGGGTTTGCACTAGATATGCTCCTGAGATTCATTCTAGTCTTTCTCTACTTTTGTCTGATAGAGAGGATCATGATGGAAGTTAACTCATCAGAATGAAATTCAATGAACTCTTTGGTGCTCAGTATAATCCTCCTGGGAATAAAAAGCCAAATGGACTCTTGACATTTAGAGCATGTTACATAGAGCTCTTCCTGCCTAATTACAGTGAAAATATCTGTATGGATTGAATTTCTTTCTAGTTTAAATCTCTCAGGTTCACATTCAGGGAATTTTGGATTATAGCTTAATATTTGAGATGGAACATACAATACTTGTGATTGTGTTTAGGTTTTTTACCATCTGTTCTTAAATGACATTGCCATGTTCCTCTGATATACTTCACCTCTGACAGCTAGTTCAAGAGTACTAGGGCAGACTCTAAGCACAGAATTTTAGTGTGTGGCTACACAAAGATTAAAGCTAAATGTCAAAGTACAGAAGGAGGCATGGTAAAGGGTAAGTATTAAAAAGTAATATCAAAGAAAAATTGCTTGGAGCAGGTGAAAAGTTTTATTGAAATTCCTTTTGTGCTGAAATGTAGCTTTTTTGCTCCAGTAAAAGGAATAATCAGAAAATGCTTTGGAGGAAAAGAGCAGAGATTTCTCAATTTCATCATAACTAACACATCCTCATCTCTTAAAAAAACACCCCAACCAACCAGCTAGATGACTGCTCTTCCACTCAGAGCTACTGGTGGAAGAAAGAAATTATTTGTGCATCAAAGAAAATATAAAGAAGAAAAATTATAACCTGGGGGGAAAAAAAAGTTGTAAGTTTCAAGTAAGATTTGGTGGGGTGGTCTGTGAATTTGGGCTCAAAGAAGCAGAAAATAAGTTCCTGACGAGGATTTATTTACTTTATAGCCCAGAAGTGAAAAGCTAAGAAACACAGAGGTAAGAAAACAGTAAATGACTCAAAAGACGGCCAGGAGGTCACGAGAGGCATGCAAAGCAGCAGAGAAAACCTGTCTGTAACAATTGAAGCAGGATGTGACAATCTGTATCCAATGAAAACAAGTTTCGGTAACAGCGTGGAGAATGCTTGGGCAGCCTGTTACTCACGGAATCACAGAAGCATTCAGGTTGCAAAAGACCCTCAGGATCACCAAGTCCAGCCAATAACCCTACTCTGCAAAGTTCACCCCTAAATCATATCCCCCAAGCACCGCATCCAAATCACCTTTAAACACATCCAGGGTTGGTGACTCAACCACCTCCCTGGGCAGCTCATTCCAATGCCTGACCACCCTTGCTGTGAAAAACTTTCCTAACATCCACCCTAAACCTGCCCAGTCACTCCCCATTATAATTCTCCCATTGAAAAGACACTTTTCCAAAGTTAAATTATAGTCACCTCTTCCAACATGAGCCATAAAACTCTGCAATGGAACCTACAAAAGCAGGTCAAGTGTTTCCAGACAGCCCTGAGTCAGAAAAATTACTTCTAGAACAGTAGGGTGCTGGGGTTGTGTCTCCTAAATACCTGCTTTCCACATCACAGTATCACAGTATCACTAAGGTTGGAAGAGACCTCGAAGATCATCGAGTCCAACCTGTCACCACAGACCCCATGACTAGACCAGGGCACCAAGTGCCATGTCCAATCCTCTCTTGAACACCTCCAGGGACGGCAACTCCACCACCTCTCTGGGAAGCACATTCCAATGGCGAATGACTCTCTCAGAGAAGAACTTTCTTCTCACCTAAACTTCCCTTGGCGCAGCTTGAGACTGTGTCCTCTTGTTCTTGTGCTGGTTGCTAGAGAGAAGAGACCAACCCCTTCCTGGCTACAACCACCCTTCAGGTAGTTATAGAGAGCAATGAGGTCACCCCTGAGCCTCCTCTTCTCCAGGCAAAGCAATCCCAGCTCCCTCAGCCTCTCCTCATAGGGCTTGTGGTCAAGGTCTCTCCCCAGCCTTATTGCCCTTCTCTGGACATGTTCAAGTGTCTCAATGTCCTTATTAAACTGAGGGGCCCAGAACTGGACACAGGACTCAAGGTGTGGCCTAACCATTGCTGAGTACAGGGGCACAATGACTTCTCTGCTCCTGCTGGCCACACTATTCCTAATGCAGGCCAGGATGCCATTGGCCTTCTTGGTCACCTGGGCACACTGCTGGCTCATGTTCAGGCGGCTGTCGATCAGCACCCCCAGGTCCC
Organism: Colaptes auratus; assembly: GCA_015227895.2. Taxonomy (NCBI): domain Eukaryota; kingdom Metazoa; phylum Chordata; class Aves; order Piciformes; family Picidae; genus Colaptes; species Colaptes auratus. The sequence continues at coordinate 11,157,422 of CM026886.1, forward strand.
TCTCTGTTTGGCAGCTCTCCAGCCACTCCGACCCCAGCCTGTAGCTCTGCATGGGGTTGTTGTGGCCAAAGTGCAGCACCCGGCACTTGGACTTGTTGAATGTCATCCCATTGGACTCCGCCCATTTGTCCAGTCGGTCGAGGTCCCTCTGCAGGGCCCTTCAATCCTCTAACTGACCAACATCTGCTCCCAACTTGGTGTCATCATGTGATTGATACAAGGAAACTTTGCAGGTAAGCAACTTGCTATCTTGCAGAAGAGTCTTGGCTCGCTATGCTGGCACAGTATTTCCTTAAGAATTCCAGCTTGTAACTCAATCTCATCATCTTATTTTTCTTCATCTGGAAAAGCAAGTAATTGAGTTTTCTTTATCTTGACCATTCTGACTAAAGTTCTCCAAGAAGGAGACTTACTTTTCTTCACTCTAGTTGCCTCCACCATTACAAAACTCAGAGGGTCTGTGTTCTGAAGTTCGAGGCATCTTTCAGCTTATCACTGCAGATAGAAAGGCTGGGAACTCGGTGGGCCTTTTATTTTTTAATAAATGAAAGAAATGTTATATAATCATAGAACTTTAAAAAAGCAGACAGCATTAAATTGCCAATTACACAATCACACCAATATTGCTCTATTTACACACTGAGATGTGGATTCAATATACTTGAAGGCTCCCATTGCCAATTTGAAGTTAGGCAATCCTCCACTTTGGATTTTCAGCTATCAAAGTCTTGCTTCCCAGCCCTCTACTTCTCCCTCTTTCCATCCCACCATCACTTTACAAGGACATCCTGACTAGAACTAAGCTTAGAGTACAAAAGGAATTCTTTGAATCAAGAGATTCTGCTGTACCTCTGCAATAGAAACACATTCATACTGCTGTGGCTAGAGACCTCTTCTTTGCAGGCGAAGAAAGTTTCCCTTCTGACTTCTGAAGCTCAGTGGAAGATGTTCAAACAGAATGAAGCCTCCTGAGATCATGGACCCTGAGTTATCACATCACAGGATGCACTTTCTGTGGCCATGTTATGAAAAATACAAACAATGGAATTATCTTTCCTTTGTACCTTAAGACAAAAGAAAGATTATAATTCCAAAGTTACCTTTAGCACAATGCAACTGTACAGATAAACAGCTTCTGCAAAAGTTATAGACATGAGTTCTGAAAAGGACCCATTGGAGTCAAGAAATCTCACCTGCAGTTATTGAGGATAATGGATTTATCATGTCCTTAGATCCATTCAGGGAAGGCTGAGGGATCTGGGGTTGCTTAGCCTGGAGAAGAGGAGACTCAGGGGTGACCTTATTGCTCTCTACAACTACCTGAAGGGAGGTTGTAGCCAGGCAGAGGTTGGTCTCTTCTCCCAGGCAACCAGTACCAGAACAAGAGGACACAGTCTCAGGCTGAGCCAGGACAGATTTAGGCTGGATGTTAGGAAGAAGTTCTATACAGAGACAGTGATTGCCCATTGGAATCAGCTACCCGTGGAGGTGGTGGAGTCACCTTCATTGGAGGTGTTCAGGAGGAGACTTGATGGGGTGCTTGGTGCCATGGTTTAGTTGTTTAGGAGGGTTGGATTGGTTGATGGGTTGGACGCGATGATCTTGAAGGTCTCTTTCAACCTGGTGTATTGTATTGTGTTCTGCACTACAAATCTCCCAGATGAGCTGGTCAAGACAAAAAGTTAAACTCCAGACAGACTAGTTTGACTATTTGCATTCAGCATTTCTCCTTACCAGAAACTCTAACAGCAGCAGAGATTGCCGTTACTTCCTGGTAAAAGAAGGCCTTGGGACATCTTGCTCCTCCGAATATTCAAAGTGAATTGTAAAGCCACACTATTAAACATCACAGCCATGTATAACAACAAGAGAAACTGCTTTGTGAAAGCTCTATACTGCTGCAGTCAATGGAGAAAAGGGAAATTTCTAGGTAGTATTACACTTTATCTCAAGCTAGTAAAATTTAAACAATCATTTGGAGGTACTTTCCTACTTCCATCCTCATTTCAGAACCAGGGGCAAGACAAACTGGTTAATTCCTATTCTATTCTATTCTATTCTATTCTATTCTATTCTATTCTATTCTATTCTATTCTATTCTATCCTATCCTATCCTATCCTATTCCTACTTTCCAAATTGAAGATTTCAGGAGAATTGGATCCCAGGCTTTGTTCTCTGTCTGGGCTATTTAGTATTCCTTACTCATCCTTCAGGTGACTTCTTATCAGTGAATATTGTCATTAAGATGTCTGGAATCATAATAATGTATCTTATAATAAATGACAAACTATAAAATCAAGACATTCTCTGGCTCCATGAGTGTTTCCTTCTTGCCCTTGATATTTTCTGCTGAAATGTCATGTACTACTAGGGGTTATGACACTGAAACCCTTCCAGGTAATAAGCTGTGGCTAGGTTTTGTGACGAACAGTTGGTTTTTTTCCCCCTTATCCAAGTCTACCCTGAACTGAAATTGAGATAATTAGAAATTATTTTTGACAAGATAGAGTAGGTCAAGAGAAGAATAATGTGAAGGCTGAATATTAAAATTGCCACCTGGAGGGAAGCCTTCTTGAATTCATTGTTTATAAATGGAACATTTCAATGAGAAAAGACAGGAAAACCCTAATGTTAATAAGTTATCTGTAAGAACAATACTTTAACAGGATGTCAAGGACACAAGTTCGTATTCTTGATCTGAATCAGGGATTTGCAATGCATTTGCTCAAGTAAATACTCTGATTATGAGGTCACTTGCTTTCTGTGACACATCTCTTGAGTTTTAGTGAGAAAGTCCACCTAAGGTCAAGTTGGGGGAAAAAAACACCCCACATTTTCCTAGAAAAACTCCAGCACATCAAGACATTCCTAACCAATTCCAGCTCTAACCACATCTCTTGACCCTTTGTGTCAGTTGACTGGCTCCACTGTGACTCTTTGGCTGTGTAAAAGGTCTTTAGGATTCGGCTAGGTCAACCAGCTCAAAATACCCCATGTGGAGCAGAAACTTAAAATAGTACAAAGGCATTCCTGCAAAATTAATCCCTGACCTCTTTGCATATGTTCCCACCAAAAAAGCACTAGGTTTGCTAGCAACTCAGGAGTGAGCATTTCACAAATAGTACTGATTAAAAACGATTGATGCTCACCTCAACATTAGAAAAAGGAATTGGACCTTTTCAGCAAGTAGACAAGAATTCACAGTCACTGGGGCCACATCATATAAAACAAGTCACAAATTTGTGATTGAAGACAGTTTGGATAACCTGACTAATAACCTTTGCAAGATACAGCGAAGTAAATGTACAGCCTACCTTCTATTTTAATAGGTCAATTGTCCCTTTGTGATGGGAAATAGCATGCACTCACACCAAGAGTTCTGTAAGTTCATTTATAAATGCATATTTTAAATGCAATCTCCTAACCAAACCAAACCAAACCCACCTACCAACAGAAAACCCAAGCCCACCAAAACAAAGAGTGTAAATTTGCTTACTTGGAGGAAAGGTCAAATTTGTCAGTTGCAATTCTGTTACTTAGCTATTTCCCAAGGCAAAGAAAGGAAAACCCTGCACTTCAGAATTGTTTAGAAGCTCTGCAGCAACAATACTTAGGGTTGCTATTTTTACCAATTTGTATTCATCATTTTCCCCTCCCAGCCTGGGTTGCTCAACACTAAACCTGTCTTTGTTTGTAGTCACTTTGAGAAACAGTTAGCCTTCTGCTGCTCCTATTTTGAGAGCAGCATCTTTACCCATCTCCCATTCCTTGAGTTCTTTCTTATAGCCAGTTGCTTTTGCCAAAACAAAACTGCAAACTGCATGTCCATAGATTAGCCATTTGAGGACAGGGATCACTGCCATGGAATGTCCTTTACTGGTCTGACTTAGTAAGTATGGATTTTCCTCAGCCCAAACACCTTGTTAAGGATGGAGGGACCCAGAATCTTCACCAGGGAAAGAACAACTTTCAACACTTCACAGCTGAAGCAAAACCAAGGATGTCCACAAAATGAGACACCATGGGTTCACATAACACAACATCCTTGACTTTCTCACCAATGTCAAGCCTTGCATGGGATGACTTCAATGACAGATGAAAAATAAGAACAGAAATTGCATTTCTTTCTTAAAGGAACACTTTCTGTGCCTTTTTCTGACCCTGCTACAAAGGCTTAATTTGGCTGGAATGTCTCTTTGAAATAAGAACATTTGGTTTGTTTATGTCCTCCTTGTTGTCTCCCCTGGGACTTATAGTCACTTTGGTTTGTGTAGCAACCACAAAGTGCAGGACTAGTTCAAAGTGCTGCACAGGGTCTTGTTCTAGAAAGTGATGATCCACTCACATTTCTTTCCATTGTACTGAAGGATTTATTTTCCTTGTAGTTAGTTCTTTAGGTGGGTTGTATTGTATTGTATTTAGGTGGGTTGGATTGGTTGATGGGTTGGACGCGATGATCTTGAAGGTCTCTTCCAACCTGGTGGTGTATTGTATTGTATTGCATTGCATTGTATTGCATTGTATTGTATGAGACCTTAGTGCACTCTTTTGAAATCAGGCTAAGCAGTAAAATTCAAATCTAACCTGTAAAGTGACATTTCTAAAGAATAACCCATCCTCAACTTCCCAGCTTCGCCACCAGCAGCTTACAGTGTGATCAAAGCAAGCCAAGAAAAGCCTGAAGTCTCATGAGGAGGTTTCAGATAGATAAGCCTGTGCTGTAGAGCTATGAGGAAGACTCTATGAATATCTACCAGGGCTGAGAGGGTGGTTTAAACTAGAAACAACATGCATGATTATTTCCCCTTGCATCCAAACAGCAGAGAGGCCCTTACAGCCTGCAATGAGGGGTATACAGTCTTGGACACAGCAGGATGTGCATGTCCTAGGACTAACAGGGACTGTCAGGCTTTTCCAGACAGCTGTGTCAGCAACTAAACCCTACATGAAACAGGGAGAAAAGGGAATAGGAAACAAATTCAGGAGATTGAAACTTATAACCCACTTGGCAGCTGACCTGTTCCCTGGCCATAGTAAAATTTCTTCATGTTTCTGTAATTAATTGCCATTTATCTCTTTCTCCTTGTGACCTGTCCCTTCAAGGAGTAAGAGCTAGAAGAAAAACTGAGTGGTATTTAATACACTTGTAATTAGCATGCTATCATCCTTTACTCTGGCATAGAACAGCAACAACAAAGGGCCCAGGTTTATTTGGTGATGGACCTGGTCTAAAAAGTAATTTTATGTTATATACTCAATCCTTTGACTTTCTCTGTAATGGTGTCACACAGAGACCTAAGCATTAAAGGAATCTTTGCCTGTTTACTTCAACTGAACCTTCATTCCAAAAGGTAGTAGCAGAAGCTGAGGTTGAAGCTCAGCAGCACTGTTATTCCTGAGCTTATCCATTCTTCTCAAATGGTTTGAAACAAAATTCTGGTTAGATCCCTTTATTAATTGGAAGGCTCATGTATCAAAACATTTGATTTTCCTCTTTTTTTAGATTTAGTAATAAAAACTGGTCTAAAAATAACATAGCCCTTGAGATTTGTACTCTTAGGCCGTTTTTGTCAGTAAAATGTTCCGCTTCTTGCCTTGCTGAAAAATGATGGGAAAAGGAAAATAAGTTTTAACAGTATCTAATAACTTGCCAAGGTTTTAATTATAAGATGATAGGGCTGGAATTCTTCACTTTATTGTCTGTTAGATTTGGCAAGTGAGTAGCTGCTCGTGCTTCCTTTCCCAAGCTCCGTTCTGCTACGTAACATACAGAAAACACACTGTCCTGTGGTTTCTTCTTCTTTGAGTCTACGCCAATGGTGAGGAATGTATGGAAACCAAAAGCTATGGAAAGATTTGTCCTGACTTCAGAAAGAAAGTCTGGAATTGGATAACTCTGGGGTACAAATAACAACATTAAAAAAAAAAAAAGCAAAATTTTAAGATCTAGGCTTGAGTTAGGAAATACTGAAATTAAGATTATCCCCAAGACACTGATTTTTATTTGCAGCTAAACACTATATACTACCTGATATAGTCTTGAAACACATGGTTTCAGGCAGCTAGTCACAAGCCAATTACTCTCTGCACCTACTGAAGGAAGTGCCCACAGAATTTGGACGTGCTGGAACGTGTCCAGAGAAGGGCCACGAGGATGATCAGAGGGCTGGAGCACCTCTCCTATGAGGACAGACTGAAGGAGTTGGGGCTGTTCAGTCTGGAGAAGAGAAGGCTCTGAGGTGACCTCATTGTGGCCTTCCAGTATCTGAAGGGGGCCTACAAGAAGGCTGAGGAGGAACTTCTCAGGCTATGAGGTAGTGATAGGACTAGGGGGGAATGGAATGAAGCCGGAAGTGGGCAGATTCAGACTGGACATGAGGAGGAAGTTCTTCCCCATGAGAGTGGTGAAGCCCCGGAATGGGTTATCCAGGAATGTGGTTGAGGCCCCATCCCTGGAGGTGTTTAAGCCCAGGCTGGATGAGGCTCTGGCCAGCCTGATCTAGTGTAGGGTGTCCCTGCCCATGGCAGGGGGGTTGGAACTAGATGATCCTTGTGGTCTCTTTCAACCCTGACTGATACTATGATATTTCTTTAGGTTGCAGCACTGATATAATTAATACAATACAATACAACACAATACAATACAATACAATAAATCCAGGTTGGAAGAGACCTTCAAGATCATCGTGTCCAACCTATCAACCAATCCAACCCACCTAAACAACTAGATCATGGCACCAAGTACCCCATCAAGTCTCCTCCTGAACACCTCCAATGATGGTGACTCCACCACCTCCCCGGGCAGACCATTCCAATGGGCAATCACTCTTTCTGTATAGAACTTCCTCCTAACATCCAGCCTAAACCTCCCCTGGCGCAGCCTGAGACTGTGTCCTCTTGTTCTGGTGTTGCCTGCCTGGGAAAAGAGACCAACCTCTGCCTGGCCACTCAAAAGACACAGAACTAGATGTTTTCAAGAATGCATAATGAAAACAACTTCTGTTAAACACCTAATTTAACAGATGATTATGGAGCCTTTTCATAGCACTCACCTTTTCTTGCCAAATCAGAAATGATTCTTACTTGGTGTCCTCATCCATAGGAAGTGAGTTACCAGATATATTTAACTGATGACAACACATAAACACATTTACACAACCACACCAGCTTCCCAGGAAGACTTTTATACTGGTTTTAATTCTGTGCAGGTAGTTGCAGGGAGCAGGAAATTGATTTGGGATGATGAATTTAAACACAAACCAGCTGAAGGGTTTGGGTTGAAATTCACCTGTGGTGGAAACACAGTCTGTGTAAGGCAGAGCAATTCCAAGCAGCATTTTGACTGGATCCCTATGTTATATTTTAATGAAAGAAAGAGGAAGATAAGGTTGAAAGGAGACAAATAATAGTTGCATTGGCAACCAGTCGACAAGAGACAAAGGAATGGTTAATACAGTCTGCTCAGCTGATTTGTACAGTGATAGGGAAAACTGGCAGGAAGAGATTGAGATTTGCAGTAAAATATTGGCTCCAAACCTTGCCTTTGGGTTCAGCTGCATAAAAGATCCACTATTCTGTAATTCTAAAAATGTAGAACAACAGTGTGTGTTTATCACTTCATCTCATATGGACTTGGATAGCACAAAGGATATGAACTGGCTCAGCAGAGAGCTCTTCAGTGTCAAGTCAAAAGAAAATGCTGGTTTTGCTTTGATGTCAAACCAGCTTGGCAATGTGCACTCGTATTTCAGTATTGTCCTTGTAAGTTCAAGGTATCTGGCTTCTTACAGCTGAGTGGATTTTCCTGGAAATCATGGGAGCCCACCATCAATTCAGGAATGTCTTTGGAAGCTTATAAGTGTTCTCCAAACACATGGTGAGTGAGCAGCAATATTCAAGGAGGCTACACTTGGTTACTCAAACATTTTAACAAGAAACAGGGTCCCCAAAGAGAAACAAAAGCTATTGAATAAGGAGGAAGATTGCGAAAAGTCACCATGGTGATCCCTTTGCTGGCAATCAGGTCAGTGCCTGTGCCTGACTGCAAAGAGAAACTGCTTCATCACAAAGTAATATCAGGCTGTATCACAGCCTCAGATAATTTTCTTTGACAGATTTAGCCATGCTGGCTGGATGCTTCATAATATTATAAGTACAAGTCAGCAATAAAAGTTAAAGCAGAAACAGGTGCGGGAAACAGCTCTGAAGCTGTGGACAGTTTCAGCGGCTGTATCAAAAGCCTTCGTCCATCTTTAGGTTAGGTTCAGTCGAGCTCATGTCCTTATTACTGAAATCCAAGAAGCTTAAAAAAATACTGAATAGCCAAGCATGTGTTTTCAGTTATCCTCTTTCTTGAAAAGGAAGTTGGTCAGACGACCTTCTGAGGTGAAATAAATAGAAAGTACATTTTGAACACACAGCTCTGCCTGCGAATTCTTTACGGGAAATGGACTCTTTCTCTTTTTTTTTCCATACAGAAGTTGCTTAAAAAGTAAAAGTCTTGTTTACAGATAGTGAAGCAGCCATGCAAACATCATAATCTCAGTGTTAACATTTTCAAACTTCTGGTCCATTTAAAACATTGGGGGGGGGGGAGGGGGGGGGGGGAAGGGTGGGCAAAAGGTTCTGATTAGTCTTAGAATCCTCTTAATTCTCCAAGTACAGAAAAACAGTAGCCCTGGGGTGGGGGTTTTTTGGTGTGTTCACTCTTCATTAAATTCCAGGAGTAATAGATTTCTATTATAGACTAGACTAGACTAGACTAGAATAGAATAGAACAAACCAGGTTGGAAGAGACCTTCAAGATCATCGTGCCCAACCCATCATCCAACACCACCTAATAACTAAACCATGCAACCAAGCACCCTATCAAGTCTCCTCCTGAACACCTCCAATGATGGTGACTCCACCACCTCCTCAGGCAGCCCATTCCAATGGGCAATCACTCTCTCTGTGCAGAACTTCCTCCTAACCTCCAGCCTAAACCTCCCCTGGCGCAGCTTGAGACTGTCTCTTTATTATACATTAACACTTCCACGATTCTAATTCAGTATTCTATGCTCTGTAAATGTCATCTGAGCCTGATATGAATCCTACTGAAGGCTGGGGAACAAACAAACAAATGAACAAGCAAAGAAAAAGCCTACTTATTTCAGTGGGCTCTGGAACAGCATTCCCTAAAGAAATTTAAGCTTACACACCACCCTGTGTTAGACCTGCTCTTTTTTTTTCACATCTCAAATGCAGCAAGTGAGCCTGAAATGTCCTATAAATCATGTTAGTGAGAAACCAATGCCTATAAATAGAATTATGACAAAACCAATTTTGTGTGTGTGTGTGTGTAATATCCTGAGCCAATGCCCAAGGTGGACAGCATTCAGAGCTCCCTAGGTGATCGTTATGGCTCAAGAAAGGTTTTCGGAATGTTGTTCTACTAGAGATAGTAAACAGATATTGAGTAGGGCCATTGAAGTGGTTTAATGTTTCAACCACAATAGGAAGTCACTAAGGAGAAAGAAATTGCTGTCCAAATGCATCACTAGCATTCAGAATTACAGGTGGTTTCATTTCAGTGCCACCAGTGGATGTCTGGAGAAAACCCAACACACTTTCTGAAGACAGCTTTTCTCATTACTCCCATGGTTTGAGCCTTTCCCTCTTCCATTATCAAGGACTTTTCTCTTGACTCGAACCCTGGTGTTTGATTTGACTAATTGACAATTAATCCACTAATAGATTAGATTAGATTAGATTAGATTAGATTAGATTAGATTAGATTAGATTAGAATAGAATAGAATAGAATAGAATAGAATAGAATAGAATAGAATAGAATAGAATAGAATAGAATAGAATAGAAGTAAACCAGGCTGGAAGAGACCTTCAAGATCATCGTGTCCAACACATCATCCAACACCCAAACAACTAAACCATGGAACCAAGCACCCTATCAAGTCTCCTCCTGAACACCTCCAGTGATGGCAACTCTACCACCTCCCTGGGCAGCCCATTCCAATGGCCAATCACTCTGTGCAGAACTTCCTCCTAACCTCCAGCCTAAACTTCCTCTGGCACATCTTGAGACTGTGTCCTCTTGTTCTGGTGCTGGTTGCCTGGGAGAAGAGACCAACCTCTGCCTGTCTACAACCTCCCTTCAGGTAGTTGTAGAGAGCAATAAGGTCACCCCTGAGTCTCCTCTTCTCCAGGCTAAGCAACCCCAGCTCCCTCAGTCTCTCCTCACAGGGCTTGTGTTCCAAACCCCTCACCAACCCTCTTGCCCTTCTCTGGACACGTTCCAGCAAGTCAACATCCTTCCTAAACTGAGGGGCCCAGAACTGTGTTCCTCCTTTCTATGGATATGAATCTATCAGTGAATGGATTACCAGCAGACCAAACTTCAAGTGTCTACTGTCTCTCTGTGGACTGTAAAATCCTCCTGCTGTTTTTCTGGGCTTTGTCCTTAAAGCAGGGGGGAAAAAAGGGTGCTGCTGACATTTGGGCAGCTGCTTATGACTGAACTGGCTAAAATGTGTACAAACAAAGTTATTTTGGGAATGTAGCTCCTTTGCTGTGCTGGGAAGACACTGGCTAAAAGGGTTCAAAAGTCATCAGATAACATGCAGAGTGACACGTGACCCTTGATTTCACAAGGAGCCAGGCTCAAACCTGGCATAAGCTTCACAACTGGCATCAGCTGGTGTCTTTCTCCACAGTCACAAAAAAGGGAAAGAAGAGAGCTGTATCTATCAGATGGTAAAGTGATATGAAGACGACTGCAGAATTCCTTTACCACAGTAGCCTCCTGGTGACAATCTCTTCTAGACTGGAAAATCCCTATACATAGAATCATAGAATAATAGAATCATAGAATCAGTAAGGTTGGAAAAGACCTCAGAGATCATCAAGTCCAACCTGTCACCCAACACCTCGTGACTAACTAAACCATGGTTTCAAGTGCCACGTCCAATCCCCTCTTGAACACCTCCAGGGGCAGTGACTCCACCACCTCCACATTCCAATGGCTAACAACTCTCTCAGTGAAGAACTTTCTCCTCACCTTGAGCCTAAACTTCCCCTGGTGCAGCCTGAGATTGTGTCCTCCTGTTCTGGTGCTGATTGTCTTAAAGATTGAACAGTGTGTGTGCCCTTCCTGAAGTTCTGGGCCATATTGACATGATTTAGCACCAATTGTGAGCACACTGAAGCCTAACCCAGTGTTCTCTGCACCACTGTCATTGAAATACTGGGAGACTGACTAAGTCTGACAAAAACTGTAGCTCCCTGCATCCTGGGGGACCAGCATTAGCAACCCAGCAGTGATGTGAAGCACTTGTCTGAGACAGCAGTGAGTTGAGCCAGTGCCCTGGACAATGCTCCTTTCTTCCAGCAGATTTTGCTCATTCATCAAAAAGAAGATTAAGGACCAAACGGTGCCTTCAGTAACCTTTCATTTGGCATGTGGTGAATATTGCACAATGTCTCCTTCACAGTGACAGTATTGATCATGATGGCACTGTGTGCCTGAGACACGGCCCTGCAAGTTATGAACTCGAAGCTGAGTCCAAAGAGGAAAAATTATTTATGATTTTTGTGACAAGAAGACAAATCTCAGCCCTTTCCAACCCTTCTCCAAACTGAAACCAGTTGAAACTGTAGGTATACTTCAAAGGATACTCCTTCAAACCATAAGCACATCACCACTTAGATTTCACGGGTTACAGACCAGGAGTTGCTCTGCTCAGAAGTGAGAGCCCAGTTACTGGAATTCAAAAGAACAAAGTCTTGGGTGGGCTGCTGTGGTATTTCTATTTATTTTGTTGTATGCAAAACACCCCCAAACCACAGAGAAAGTCAAAGCAACCAAATGCTATACATGCCACTTCAGGCTCCTCTACTGCTGTAGAAAGAAACTTGTTTTTCCTTGCTTCCAGACACTCTGGAAAAAGTGCCAGTTTTCTCTCTTATAACCCTCTGTGTCTCTGGAGACATTCCCTATTCACTGAATTCTCTGTACCTGCTTGTTTTAGCTGCTCTGTGTGTGTTGCACCCGATGATTCATGTAATCATAGAAGCACAGTGGCAGCTTGTTTGCCTTTTCTGCTGTTGATAACTGAAGTTTTTCCTGCTAATAACAGGCTGGTAGGAATTAAGGAAATTGCTGTTTGCTGCAAAGAAAGAGAGAGCAAAGAACACCTTACAACCAGGACAGAAAAAAACTTTCACCTTCCCCCAGGTTGCTGACATATAGTGCCTGTACACTTCATTGGGAACCCTGATATTTCATCACTGAGAAATCAGGTGTAACAGCAGAGCCCACTGTACAGATACAAGCCCTACACCTAGAGTCCTGTGTCCAGTTCTGGGCCCCTCAGTTTAGGAAGGATGTTGACTTGCTGGAACGTGTCCAGAGAAGGGCAACAAAGTTGGTGAGGGGGTTGGAACAGAAGCCCTATGAGGAGAGGCTGAGGGAGCTGGGGTTGCTTAGCCTGGAGAAGAGGAGACTGAGGGCTGACCTTATTGCTGTCTACAACTACCTGAAGGGAGATTGTAGACAGGCAGAGGTTGGTCTCTTTTCCCAGACAGGCAACACCAGGACGAGAGGACACAGTCTCAGGCTGCGCCAGGGGAGGTTTAGGCTGGATGTTAGGAGGAAGTTCTATACAGAGAGAGTGATTGCCCATTGGAATGGTCTGCCCGGGGAGGTGGTGGAGTCACCATCATTGGAGGTATTCAGGAGAAGACTTGATGGGGTACTGGGTGCCATGATCTAGTTGTTTGGGTGGGTTGGATTGGTTGATAGGTTGGACACCATGATCTTGAAGGTCTCTTCCAACCTGGATTGATTGCATTGTGTTGTAAGCCCTGTATAATTAAACAATACCGGTAATACTGTACAGACACAGGTCTGGACTAAGTGTTTCCCAAACTCTGGGATCCTTCAGACCTGGCTCAGACATTGCCTGTGACAGTCACAAAAGCTCAGATCCAGAGCTCCCAGCTCTGACCTGCTTACTCCAGGTTTTGCCCTGTCATGGCTGCAAGAGTGCCTTTTGGGGCCCTGGTTTCCCTCTTGTGCATTCTTGTTTTTCACAGCGTTTACGAAACGACTCCTGCTCATAGGAAAAGTGTCACTGGTTTTGTTTATCCTACCTATTACAAGAGAACAATTTGCAGCCTGTCATTTCATTATTGAATTTGAAAAGAAAGCAAACTCCAGATCTCTGCAAGACTGGATGAAAGGAAGATGAACCCATCCCTGCCCTACTTGTTTAAGCAAAACTTAGTAAGACTGATGGTAGATAAAGCTTGTATCACCAGTTCTCAAAACTTGCTGTCAACAGACAAGATCTGCTTTCAAAATTAAGTCTCCCTTCCAAAAATGGCTAGGAAATTTAGGATTGAACAATGGACTCTTAATTGCTTCCTCTTTCTGTTGATCTGTTTTCCTGGAAGCGGAATTAATTCCCTATGCTTAGCCTTTAAGAATGGGGGGTGGGGTGGGGGTGGAAGACTTTGCAGACTTTGGCAATGCCATCACTTTTAATCAGTGCATAATTAGGATTTAAACAGTATCAACCTGTTCCTGTTGCAAGAAGGTAACTGCACTTAAACTTCAATTACTCCTTGATTTAAAAATCAATTGCAAATAAAATGTCCTTCTGCTGATGCTAAAGAGATTAGAAAGACCAGAATACATTCACACGGGAAGCCAGTCGTGTCAACACAATTGCACCAAGCAACTGCTATAATATAGGTAATTCTGCTGTAATGCAATATTGAGGCCTTTATCTAATCAGAGGCTGTGGGCTAAGGCTGTCAAAACCCACAAAACACTTCCCAAGGTAGATGGCTATTGCTTTCTGTATGGCTTTATCCCACGCAGGATAAATGAGCTATTTGGCTTGAAGAAATAATTTTTAGTGTGAATGTTTGGATATCCAATTCCCCCCTCCCTCCCCTTTCCTTCCCCTCCCAATCTCTCTACAGCGAGGTGACAGAAAAGTTAACAACCAGCCATTGTCTGTGATGACCCTAGGGATTGAATTAACAAGCTCTTTTTGTATATGTTTAGCACTCTGCTTTCTGGAGGCATCAGGAGCTGTGGGGCTCCAGCACGCTAAGCACTGCATAAACACGCAATGAGGCAGTGGCCTTGCAAGAAGACACAACAAACACCTGGAAGGACTTATGGAAGGACTTCTTCAGACTCAAACTCAGATTTCTAGGTCTCCATTTTACATGCTCACCTCTGCTAAGTGTGCAGAGGAAAGGGGAAAGCAACTGCACAGTATGTGGCTGAAGAAGCAAAGCTGTCAGGAGGAAATGGAGAGACTTTTCCCCCCCTGGGATCTTCTCAGCCTTCTCTGAGTAGGATTGCAGGAGCACAGAAATACCCAGCAGCAGATGTGGACTGAACACCTGTACTGCTGTTTGCAAGAAAGGAAGGGCCATGAGATCTTCCTGCTTGAGGCACCATAATACCTAAGGAAAACCTGCAATGCAAATTCATATTTTTGTATGGAAACTGCCAGAATAAAACCCCTAAAATTTCATTGTGATGACTTGGAGACTCTAATTTTATTATAAACTCTTCCAAACCATATGCCTGGGGGTGTGACTTTCATGTCACAACAATGAATTAATGGCAGCAAAAAACAGATAAATGAGTGTGCTGAAAGGAGTGTCCAGAGTGTAAATACGTGAGTAAATCACAGAAGCACAGAATCAGCCAGGTGGGAAAGATGTTGAGTTGCTGGAACATGTCCAGAGAAGAGCAACAAAGCTGGGGAGGGGTTTGGAGCACAAGCCCTGTGAGAGGCTGAGGGAGTGGGGGTTGCTTAGCCTGGAGAAGAGGAGGCTCAGAGGAGACCTTCTTGCTCTCTACAATTCCCTGAAGGGAGGTTGTAGCCAGGTAGGGGTTGGTCTCTTCTCCCAGGCAACCTGTGACAGAACAAGAGTACACAGTCTCAAGCTGCATCAGGGGAGGTTTAGGCTGGATGTTAGGAAGAAGTTCTTCACAGAAAGAGAGATTGGCCACTGGAATGGGCTGCCCAGGGAGGTGGTGGAATCACCATCACAGGAGGTGTTTAAAAAGAGACTGGATGAGGCACTTGGTGCCATGGTTTAGTTGATTAGATGGTGTTGGGTGATAGGTTGGTCTTGAAGGTCTTTTCCAACCAGGTTAATTCTATTCTATTCTATTCTATTCTATTCTATTCTATTCTATTCTATTCTATTCTATTCTATTCTATTCTATTCTATTCCTTGACTTGCCCTTCTTTCTTGAAACAAATGACCGTGATTCTGTGCAAGATCTAGTAAAAGTTGTGGCAGAAGGAAGCAAGCTGCTGGGGGAAATCCTCAGAATACCTTCAATGGCCCTATGTATAGGGGGAAATAATCTCATTGTTAGAAAGTTTGCAAGTTTTGAACACATATGCAGGTGGAGGCACTGCTGTGTTTACCTTCTGGGTCATGCTTTCTTGGTTCTCTTGCAGGATTTCTTTGGCAGTGGTTGGAGTTGAATCCTAGGACAGTCTACAGAAAGTGCATCTGGGAAGTGATAAACTTCTCATCCCGTTTCTCATCTCTGCACATACACTGCTGTGACTTAGGCTCTTTTTGACATACACCCTGGTGTCTCTAGTCAGTTCTTATTCATCCTTCACTGAGGCAGGCACACGTCCCACTGAGGCACCATTACGTTTGCACTCAATTCTCTCACTCAGTGTCCCAAAATGAAGCCCAGCCTGACATCCTACAGCGTGTGAAAGTGAAATATAAATGTTGTTTCCTTTGCTCCTGTGTGACACAGGTGTAAAAATCCTTATCCCTCCCTGGTCAAGTGCCACTCAGTATCACAACATCATAGATGATGTGTTAGAAACTGCAGCCCATGAGGGGCAAAATAAGCATGTAGAGAAGAGATGATAAATGGCCTTAAAGTTATTAAGGTTAGATTTTCCATTTCTTCCCCAACCTTTGGTCAATTTCCCATCTCTTAAACCTGTTAAGGGCAAGAGAGATAAATTTTCCTTAGAAACCAGGCAGTTAAGTCCCTATCTACACAACACAGCCTCTGGTCTCTGTAAAAATGTATTAATTGCATCATGGTCCTGTAGAAAAGAGGAATCTTGGTAAGAGAGCAGGGGGCCATGGTGCCAAACCTAAGAGTTTACATGATGTGGTCATTTACACAGCAAGAGTAGAATATGCCTGCATCTGCATCTACTGTAAGGTAAGTGGAAGTGAATTTGAAAGAGATAGAATACAGAATACTGAATTAACCAGGTTGGAAGAGACTTTTGAGATCATCAAGTCCAACCTATCACCCAATACCATCTAACCGACTAAACCATGGCACTAAGTGTCTCATCCAGTCTCTTTTCAAATGCTTCCAGTGATGGTGATTCCACCACCTCCCTGGGCAGCCCATTCTAATGGCAAATCAGAAACAACATCCTGAAGACAGACAAACAGCAAGCAAACATCTTGAAGCTGGGTTGCAAGAAGTCAGCCTGCCTCAATGCCTGTTGCAGAGGGATAAGTTTAGGGCATTACAGGAAAAAAAGGCAATGTTTTGTGTTAGCTGAGATGATAGTGCAGGTAAGGGAGAAGCCTTTTATAGCAGACACTTTGCTTGCTCTGCCTGGGAGCAGTTTCAGAATTAATGTTTTCAGAGAATCATAGAATCAACAAGGTTGGAAGAGGCCTCAAAGATCATCAAGTCCAACCTGTCACCCAAGACCTCGTGACTACTAAACCATGGCACCAAGTGCCACATCCAACCCCCTCTTGAACACCTCCAGGGATGGTGACTCCATCACCTCCCTGGGCAGCACATTCCAATGGCTAACAACTCTCTCTGTGAAGAACTTTCTCCTCACCTCATGTCTAAACTTCCCCTGGCACAGCTTGAGACTGTGTCCTCTTGTTTTCACGAGGATTCCCATGCTCAGGCACACTCCTGCCGCTCTGCAGTTGAACAGCCAGTCACTGCTTCTTTTGCTGTGAGATACTTTTCTGGAAAATACAATCAAAGGACTTTTTATCTTTGCTGTTCAATCTAACACTGAAGTTCTACATGCTATCTAATCAGACAGATCCTAGATCTTATTGCTAATGTTCTTCTACATTGTAGAAGTCCTTTAGGTTTATACATTGTTCAGCATGATGGCCTTCAAGGAAGCTCAAGCTTAGTACTGCTGACTTTGAGACAATGGCACTGTTAGGAAATGACAAGTGCTTTCTCTCAGCATCTCTGAAATCAGTTCTGCTACAGTAGCTGTCCTGGCTTCTCATGATGCCATCAGCTTCTCTAGATTCTCTAGTGCCTTCCTTGTTCAACCAGTACCCAACTGCATTAATGGCTTCAGCTGACTTCATAGACCCAAAAGAATTCAGTACAAGGGGAACAAGCATCCACTGAGCAATGAGAACTGCTCCCTCATTCTTATCCTTCAAACACACCTTAAAGTCCATCCTCCTACATAACCATGATGTTTGATACCACATAGTGTTCTCAAAATAATCATCTGTGAGACTGTGTATTCCTTGGGTACTAATTCTGCTGCACATTTAGGAGTTAGTAAAAAAACCTCGAGGGTGTACTTTATTTGGGTATTATGAGAGGTGGGAATACAAGTTTTGTGATGAAGTTTCCATGGAAGCCATTAGATAAACTTTAATTCACTTCACCAGGCTTTGGGTAAGTTTATGCCCAATTTCCTTTTTATCTTCCTGAGGCTCTGACAATCACATCTAAGTCCATCACACTGAGAATGAGATGATTATTTATTTCACAATGATGTTTCTTGATGGTTCAGCTGCTCTTACTGGCTCCCATGTTCAGAACAGTTTGAATTTCCTGGTACCTCCAAAAAAGTGATATTTCTCCTCTCAGTGTCTCAGGGTAACTCTGGCTGTTTTCCCATTAGGTTCACAGCAAGAAACAAATGAAGCAGGTGACTGGCAGTGAGATTTCAGTTCTGATAGGATCTCTGCTACACAGTGAGCTATAGCTGTAACATTAAGTATTTAGGTACATTTAGGTGAGAAATAAGGATCTAAAATAAGCTGACTACAAAAACTCAACTGAGGAAAGACATAATTCAGCTATGGCCTTATATAAAACAATAAGGCACATGCTTTAGGGGTTTCCTTTTTTGTTCATAACATCCTTGAACAGATTTGACTTATACAGTCCTCCCCAGTTCTGTCCCCAACATGCCACCATACTTACAATGCAATACAATACAATACAATACAATACAATACAATACAATACAATACAATACAATAAATCCAGGTTGGAAGAGACCTTCAAAATCATCGCATCCAACCTATCAACCAATCCAACCCACCCAAACAACTAGATCATGGCACCAAGCACCCCATCAAGTCTCCTCCTGAATACCTCCAATGATGGTGACTCCACCACCTCCCCAGGCAGACCATTCCAATGGGCAATCACTCTCTCTGTATAGAACTTCTTCCTACCATCCAGTCTAAACCTCCCCTGGCACAGCTTGAGATTGTGTCCTCTTGTTCTGGTGCTGGCTGCCTGGGAGAAGAGACCAACCTCTGCCTGTCTACAATCTCCCTTCAGGTAGTTGTAGAGAGCAATAAGGTCACCCCTGAGTCTCCTCTTCTCCAGGCTAAGCAACCCATACTTTGTACTGGCATGCACCTACATACTCAGAAGGCCAAATCTGATCCTGTTGTAGTACAACAGACATTTTGCTGTTATATCTAGTGGAAAGTAGATTGTTAAATGAAATTGAACAGCCAATCATGTTCATGTGCATCATAGGATGCTTCCTTACTGCTAAACTGTTTAATCAAATTTGCAGCCACTTGGCTTTGTGCACTGTGGAGAGCTGCCTTTTTCACAAGTGTTGCAAACACATGCTAAGTGTAAATAGGTTATTTCACAAAGCTTATGCTTAGAATTAAATTGTAATTATTGAAAGTGGTTTTTGAAACCATTCTGATTCTGATGCTGCTTTAGGAAAATTATGAGAAAATAAAGAGCCTCAGGTCACAGTATCACGGTTCATTAGAGGTTGGAAGAGACTTTCAGACATCATTGAGTCCAACCCCCCTGCCAAAGGCAGGATCAGTTAGGGTAGTCTGCACAGGAATGCATCCAGGTGGGTTTGGAAAGCCTCCAGGGAAGGAGACTCCACAATCTCTCTGGGCAGCCTGTTCCAGTGCTCTGTAACCCTCACTGTAAAAAAGTATCTCCTCATGTTGAGGTAAAATCTTCCATGTTCAAGCTTGAACCCCTTGTTTCTTGCTGTCTTAGTGTGCATCACCAAAAAGAGCCTGGTCCCCTCCACTTGAAACCCACCCCTCACATATTTATACACATCAATGAGATCTCCTCTCAGTCTTCTCAAGACTAAACAGCCCAAGGGCGCTCAGTCTCTCTTCACAGGGGAGATGCTTAAGTTCCCTAATCATCCTCGTGGCTCTCCATTGGTCCATGTCTCTCTCGAACTAGGGAGCCCCAAAATAGACACGGTATCCCAGGTGTGGTCTCACCTGGGCAGATAGAGGGGGAGAAGAACTTCTCTAGTCCTGCTGGACACACCTTTGTTAATGCTTGCCAGGATCTATTGGCTCTCTTGGCCACAAGGGCACAGATAGTAGTGAGAATAAGAACACTGGAACCTTTGATAAAGCTCTCGATATTTAAAGCTTTTGTTTTAATCTACAGGAAGAAGTATGACACTGGAGATGATTATTGTTATCCATGAAATTAAAAAGTCCTTCTTACATACATTAAGGATAAATGCTTTCTAATATGTCAAGAGACCCTAAGCTGAGCATTATCTAATATGAGCAACTGAAAGACAGGAATGCCTACAAAAACCTTAGTTCAGTAAAGCAGCTGTCCTCAAATACTTCAATACATCTTCTCACTGTTAAAAATTAAGACAATCCAGTGTCATTTGGGTGTTCTGAATCTGAGCTGAGTACATACAATTTGAGGCCTTTGCTTTTCCACAGTGTTTATATTTTTAGGCATATTTATGTATTTCCTTTTTTCTTCTTAGTTCAAAAGATAACACTCGTGGTGACTTCAGTATTTATTATTTATGACCTTGATACATATTCATTCTATGCTCTGTTCAAGCACATTATTCATTAAGATAGTTCATTTCTTCATTGTGAGTTCTTCTGGGCTTTGGAGATGCTTTCTGATTTGCATGGGTTGCACAATTTACTTTTTCTCCACATAGAAAATAAAAGGAGCTCCTCATCCCAGACCAATTTCATGCTTCATTCCTGCCAGTAACGCACCTGAATCTGTGGAATTGAGGTGGAATATTGGGAGACAGCAAGATCTGAGTCTTTCTGACTTTATACTATTTTTGTACCAATGAAATGTCTTGAAAAGAGCTGCTCCTTCTTTAGATGTGTGGTGGTTTTGCCCCTGGCCTGGAGGCCAGGTGCCCACCAAAGCCGCTCTATCACTCCCCTTCCTAAGTGGACAGGGGGAAAGGGAGAAAAAAAATATAACAGAAGCCAGGAATAGGATAGGAGCAATTTTAATAACACTAATAAGCAAACAGCAATAGATGGCATGGAAGCAAAAAGCAGAGAGAGAGAGAGATGTTAGTCTCTACTTCCCATCAGCAGGACAATGGCTGGTCTCAGGCAGCAGGGCTGTCTAAGCTTGGTGGTTACTTGGGAGGATAGATGCCATGGACAAATCCCCCACCTCATAGTATCATAGTATCAGTCAGGGTTGGAAGGGATCACAAGGATCATCTAGTTCCAACCCCCCTGCCATGGCCAGGGACACCTCACACTAGATCAGGCTGGCCAGAGCCTCATCCAGCCTGGGCTTAAACACTTCCAGGGATGGGGCTTCAACCACCTCCCTGGACAACCCATTCCAGGGCTTCACCACTCTCATGGGGAAGAACTTCCTCCTCACGTCCAGTCTGAATCTGCCCACCTCCAGCTTCATTCCATTCCCCCCAGTCCTATCACTACCTGATGTCCTGAGAAGTCCCTCCCCAGCCTTCTTGTAGGCCCCCTTCAGATACTGGAAGGCCACAATGAGGTCACCTTGGAGCTTTCTCTTCTCCAGACTGAACAGCCCCCACTCCTTCAGTCTGTCTTCATAGGAGAGGTGCTCCAGCCCTCTGATTATCCTCGTGGCCCTTCTCTGGACATGTTCCAGCACCTCCATATCTCTGTAATAGGGGCTCCAGAACTGGAGGCAGTACTCCATGTGGGGTATCACCAGAGCTGAGTAGAGGGGGAGAATCACCTTCTTTCTTTCTTCTTTCTTCTTTCTTTCACTTCATTTTTTTACCTGAGCTGACCTCATATAGTATGGAATACCTCTTTGGCCAGTCTGAGTCAGCTGGCTCAGCCGTGTCCCCTCCCAAGATCTTGCCCACCCCTCAATGTACTCTTGGGGCAGGGAAATTTTGAAAGGACACAGCCTGGATAGTTATTCAACAGTAGCCAAAACACTGCTGTGTTATCAACTACTGCTGCAAAAAACCCACACAGCGCTAGGAAGATGCTGTGAGGAGAATTAACTCCAGCTCAGTCCAACCCAATACAAGATGAAATGAGAATAGAATCAGACCTAATTGAGGGCCAGTCCTGAATGTGTCACAAGACCTTTCTGTCAAAAGAACCTGAAAGTCAACAGCATATACTCAAAAACAGAGCTGAAGCTAATTCTTCTAGAGAAGTCAGCCACCTGAAGAGCAGTTCCTTACTAATTATTTCACAGAATCACAGAAACATTCAGGTTGGAAAAGACCCTCAGGATCACCAAGCCCAACAGATAACCCTATTCTACAAAGTTCACCCCTAAACCATATCCCCAAGCACCACATCCCAGAGACCTTTAAACACATCCAGGGTTGGTGACTCAACCACCTCCCTAGGCATCACATTCCAATGCCTGAATTTAGTACCAGGGATATTAGACTTCACAGATATAAAGTCCAGAAGAGATTATTCTGAGCATATAGCTTGAACCATAGCATCACTCTCATGTTTGGTTTGAAGAGAAATCTAGAACTCACAACACAAATACGAGCTCCTACCTCCAACATTCACATATTTGTGGGCTGCTTGTTCTAGCTGGCTTCTAAGTAAAATCATCACCTTGTGCTTTTTCTTAGATTTGAACTGACATAAATGAGGTATTTTGAAATCAAGGTCACAACTCAAATATGTTTGTAAACTAAGTTCATTCTTTGTTGCTTCCACAGGAAAGGCCGAATGGCCTCGAAACACTGCAAGCTCTTTGCACTTTGTACTTACTGTTCTTTCTATTCTTTTCTCTCCAAAGAATCACCTGACTTCAGAATTTAATGGAGAAATAGACTGGAACATCATGTAAACCTGCCCTGAGATACTGTGCTGAACACTGTGGTTAAGGATGTCTCTGCTCAACACACTGAACACTAGTCAAAAGGCAATTAAGGTACTCGGTGAAGGCCTGCAAAAAATATTATGCAACCATACCTTTTATTATATTAATCAAATACAATCAGGCTGATAAAGTTACAGGAGAAAGAAAAGTCTGTCCAGTTTGTTGAAATAAGATCTTTGCATGGCATAATATAAATTAGTTACACTGTGTTCATTAAATTAGTCACTTCTAATTAAGCTGACATACAAGGAGTGTTTTTATATGTTCAGCTATTGCCTAGGCTAGGAAATACAGTAAGCAAACTGAAGTAATCAGTTCCTTAACAAGCACAAACTTATGCAGCTTTATTAACATGTCCAGAGAAGGGCAAGAAAGTTGGTGGGGGGTTTGGAGCACAAGCCCTATGAGGAGAGGCTGAGGGAGCTGGGGTTGCTTAGCCTGGAGAACAGGAGGCTCAGGGGAGACCTTATTGCTCTCTACAACTACCTGAAGGGAGGTTGTAGCCAGGCAGAGGTTGGTTTCTTCTCCCAGGCAACCTGTGACAGAACAAGAAGACACAGTCTCAAGCTGTGTTAGGGGAGGTTTAGGCTGGAACAAGTTCTTCATAGAAAGAGTGATTGTCCACTGGAATGGGCTACCCAGGGAGGTGGTGGACTCACCATCACTGGGGGTGTTAAGGAAGAGACTTGATATCGTGCTTGGTGCCATGGTTTAGTTGATTAGATGGTGCTGGATGATAGGTTGGACTCAATGATCTCAAAGGTCTCTTCCAGCCTGGTCAATTCAATTCAATTCAATTCAATTCAATTCAATTCAATTCAATTCAATTCAATTCAATTCAATTCAATTCAATTCAATTCAATTCAATTCAATTCTATTCAATTCAATTCTATTCTATTCTATTCTGTTCTGTTCTGTTCTATACTTCAGCGGGACGCTGTCATGAGGGAGACACTTGCCATTGAAATGCACATTTCCTTTCTTGCAATCTCACGTGCAATGGATCTTTCACAAAGTTGACTACAGGAGTGGAATTTACATAAGGCTTTCTCACTGCTAACACAAGAATCTTATATATATATGTTGTTAGTAGGGGACGTGCAGTTGCATGGAGACAGGCAGTGTTCTTTGGGAATATGAGAGATTCTCCCCAAGGGGTCTAGCTCTCAGCTGCTTTTCTTCCTGATTTCTATTACAGAAAGTAATCTTTTATTGCCTGCTCTCAAGAGCTGCGGGGTAAAAAGGATTGCACATAAGGTCCTTACTGCTAAGGACTACAGCAATGTCCATACTTACTTGTGTCAGAGAGCTCTCTCAGGAGCTATGCATTGTTGGTTCCCTTGCAGGTCATACGACAGCGCTGTGGAAAGCCTATACAACGTGTTTTTAACTAGCCTCCGGGGCATGTGCTAACATTCATACATGGGTGGTTGCAAGACAGTGCCTGTGTCTAGACAGGCACTTTCATATACTTTCCTGTATGGGCAGAGAGTCAGTGAGATCTTGCATGGACTCCCTGTAAATAATACCCTGCACAGAAATAAGGAGCCTCCCAAGTCACTTTGCTGTAAAACCACCTGCCTTTTTTCAGGCAGTTCTGAGCTTTGCTGCTGCCATAAATATTATTCACCTTCAATAAATGCCTTTTTGTCAGTAGTGCCCCAAAAATGTAGACCTTACAACACTTAGGATAAATAAAAGTCAGGAAATCAAGACTTTGTCCTCACACTTGCTATGACCTTGCTGGACAGGACACATTTTCTATGTCTTTCCAGTTGTCTTCATCTCTTTCCCAATTCCTATCTGACAATGCATAAGACTGAGAGATTTTCTGTGCTTTCTATATTAGGATCATCTCGCTCTGTCTTGACAGTGATTGGAATTTCAGGATGCATCTTTAATATGAACAAATACTGGTGTCAGGCTCTATACACCTTTGGGCTGAATTGGAGGCTCCTGAGGACAGTCCTTCAAAGCACGAAACGGTACAAAAAGAGATGCTGTACTAACAAAAATAGTTCTTAACAGATATTGTCTTCAACTGAAGAGTATCAGTATTGTCCAGTTCCTTCCATGCATCCATCATTACCAAGAGTCTAGCACACCCCCTTCCTAAACTGAAAGGCCCTTCGAGCAACTTTTAGTCTCTCTGCCTTGCTCCATACTTTAACACAGTGTTTTTCAAGCACATAAAGCAAGCATACTAATTTATGCTACATGAATGCAATCAATTTTCATCTTAGCACCATCTTTGGTGTCTTATTTTTCCCTTACTAATGAACCTCACAAGTTCCTTCTTTTTCTTGTTGTTGTTTCTCCCTTCTTTCCCCCAGAAGTAATATGCAAGAAATCTTATTATCACACTTGTTCATCTGTCTACCTATCCTGCTAGTGATAAAAGCTTCAGCTGTCAGAGGAAGAGAATCTAACCCTCTTGTATTAATGCATGGAATCTCACATTTTACATAATGATTTTTCACCTTGGAAAACCTCGAGATAGGACCTGCTACCATTGTCGATTTCACTCAGCAGAGGATGATAAGAGACAGTGTCTATTTCCACAGAAACTGAGAAAAATGGATCTCATTATTTTTGATGATGTAGCAAAGAAGAAATGACCTTATGGGATCTTATTACATGGTTGAAAAGTGAATTAAGTTAGGCATAACCGTATCGAGTGAATTACTCTAATGATCTGCTTCCTAACCCTTGTGGGTGATCTCATAACAACGCTCTCATCATCTGGGAGTATGCATGAGAACACAAATTGGTTATGCTTTTCAAAATCCAAATGCCATTCTCAAGGCAAACCACTGAGATGCTTTGTCATATACATCACTGAGGGAAGCAGCCATTGCTATAGGCAATGCTGACACCTTCTATGACAGTGATAAAATTGGTCCAAAGCAATGCTTATGTCACCATATAGATGCAAAATTGAGGGTGGTCCTCATATAAAAGAGCAGGAGGAGCTAGTGACTTCCTCTGACTAGTCATCTCTGCTCACAGGGTAAGCTGAGAGAAGTGCACAGCCACTCTGCCTGAAAACTTGCACTAAGCATGAAAAGAAAATGGGCTGGAACTTAAAAGGTGGAAACGTTTTTACCTTTACAAGACTGGATTTTTCAGCTAAGAGATCCTCAGAACAAGAGGACACAGTCTCAAGCTGCACCAGGGGAGGGTCAGACTGGATGTTAGGAAGAAGTTCTTCACAGAAAGAGAGATTGGCCATTGGAATGTGCTGCCCAGGGAGGTGGTGAAGTCACCATCACTGGAGGTGTTTCGGAAGAGAGTGGATGGGGTGCTTGGTGCCATGGTTGGGGTTGATTAGATGGTGTTGGATGATAGGTTGGACTTGATGATCTTGAAGGTCTTTTCCAACCTGGTCAATTCCATTCCATTCCATTCCATTCCATTCCATTCCATTCCATTCCATTCTACTCTATTCTACTCTATTCTATTCTGTTCCATAAATTACAACCTCTGAGAGACCTGAAACTGTGGGCACTCAAATTCATTTATCATATACAGATTAGGAGGTTTAGGATCACATCTCAAATATTTATCAGAATTTGAAATAATACTACCCAGGATTTCTCACTCAGCATGGATCAGAGCAGAGTGTAATGTAGTTAACTCCTTGCTGCTCTGTTCTGGGGTAAATAAGTATCCACACTGTATTAAAAGTTCTCTGCAATGTGGCTGACTTGAGTTTCTGGATAGTGCTAAAATTCCTTGGAGGCTGGTCATGTGCTTTGTCCTGTTCAATGCTTCCATGTCCTGGAGTCCTCAGTGTCACTTGCTAACTCTGCCTAGCTTTCATTCAGGGTGTAGTCAGACAGAGTAGTTCTGCTGTGCACCATGTTTGTCTCCAGCTAAGATGTGGGCAAATATGCAGTTTTAACACAGGGATTTTAATTCTGCAGCAGCAGGATTAATGAGCTTGCTTTAAATTGGACATTGCTGATGTGCAAAGTGATGAAAACCAGAAGCTGGCTGCGTAGCAGAGGTGAGCACCAAACACGTGCCCATGGCCATGCTTTGCCCTGTTGCTGGAGCTCTTCCCCTTTCCAATCTCATTGCTCTAAACAGCTATTACAAAATCCTTGCAGGAGATGTGGATCCTGCTGGAGGTTAATTTTCTGGCACCTGTAAAGAGACCAGCTGTTGGGTGACAGCCTGTCAGACTTTTTAAAACAACCTAACACTAAAGGGCAAAAATACTGTGTCTGTCAGCAGTAGCAGCAGCAGTTTTGCCAGGCAGCTAGTACAGCAGATGTGTTGTCAGGTAGTACAGCACCATATGCTGTCTGCCTCAAAAACTGTGCAAGAGGAGAAGAAATCCAAAACCTAGCATAATAAAAATGTGGATGAAATAGTGCCACTGTATCTTCTTAGATGCCTATCCTGTGCACAGTCCTGGAAAGGGCAAAAGTGGTGCTGTTCAGCTACAGTCAGCACACACTTCACTTGTTAAGGAACAAAGCATTTTTTTATCCTTCTCTCATAAAGGAAGAATTGGAGCAGAGAGCAAGAGAATGATAAAGCCAAGAGGAGCCCATGGTTGAACTGGGTGCATAACCTCCATCTACTTCACCCTGGGATTCCCTCAGCACTCACACTCAGCAAGATGATATAATTTACCAAGTAGATTGTTTGTTGAAAACTGAACAGAATGAGGCAGAGGGAGAAATGGTGCCCCCGTGTGCCCGGCTTTGTATGGTGCTGAACTCGTGAGCAATTTGGAGCACCATCCTTGTAACTCGAATATCCCAGCTGGGGACAATGATGGGCTCACCAATGTGTGCGTCCTGTGAGCCAGGCAGCACTGCCGTGACTTCCAACACCTCCTGACATGAATGTTAGCTCTCCTGAGGTTATGTCAGCCACTGAATGCCTGATTCCAGCAGCTTTGACTAGATGAAAGTGACTCAGTTCCAAGTGGCATGGTAGCACAGGCTGACTAGTGCTCTTCCATGCCTACACATGAATAAAATACAATGAATAATGCTCGAAGAATCAAAAAGTTTACCCAGGTCAGGATCTCGCCTGCCACAGAGACCATGAGAAGCTGTCAAAGGAAGTATATTATCACTGGGCAATGCTGCTAGTTCCTCTGACAAAATCTGGTGATTTCTGTTCTCAAGGTGTCCCTTGTTACATACTTTGCTGCGAGATGTTGTGTAGAGAAACCCATGAGTCAGGCAAAGTAATGCCAATGAACAGCTCAGCAGTTCCCACTGATTCAAAGGATTTGATCCCAATATGGGAAACTTTTGTTCATGCTCATGGTATGGATGGATTTACTGAAACTGAGACGTCAGCAATTGCAGTGACAGCAACCACAGCAGCAGAAGCAGCAGCAAAGCCAAGAAAGAAGCAAAGCCATAATGGCCATGGTTCTGAATTTCTCACTACAGGTACGCACATACCCCCTGCTTTTTATGAGTGGAAAGAAGAGCTGTTAGCCAGCTGGCTGCAAAGACAGACAAGAAGAAGACTGTAAAGCAGTAATGTATGTTACCTGAGCAGCCCATGTTTGAAACACTAGCATTTTTCAAAGTACTGTGCTTACCTGGGAACAATAAAACTGGTAGCAGTCATCTGAAATAGCAAGAAACAGCTGTTTGCACTGTTGTGCTGCATAAATATTAAGCCATTTATAACAGCAGCAAGCTCAATTTGAGCTACAGCTGATCTCTAGCAATAAAATCTGCTTTCCTTTAGGTCAGTCTTCCCATTCCTGGATTACTTCCAACAAGGTCTCCTCTTCGAGGAAAGCAACCAGGCACATTGTCACAAATTCAGTAAAGCAAACTCTCCTCAAAATAATGAAACAACATTTGGCACCTCAAGCACCACAAAGGATACTTTACCATATGGCAGAGGCTTCTGCCTGAACTGTGTCTTCCATACTAACAATACTTTTGGAAGTGCCATGAACTGTGGTGGCATGTTCATGGCTGCCACATGCCCCGCTGAGACAGGTACCTGAATTGCTTTCAAGAAATCAGTCATCAAGACTGGTGGCTCAGAAGTTATCCACTCCATTTCATTAAGTTGACTCAGTCTAAGGGAAGTGAACAATTCATCTTATTCTTTACTCAGCACTTGCCACTGGAAAGCTCTGTAAGTTTAACCTCTTCCTGAAGCTTTCTTGTATTGTTTTTGGCATTTGATCTGATCATTTTCCTCCTCTGTTATTTTCTGTCACACAGGTATTGCTTTATCTTCTTGTCCTACCAACTGAGGTCATAGAATAGAAGTACAGATCATGAGGTCCTCATTACTAGTGTTTGAGCAAACCCAGCTACAACATTTGAGTGCTACAATATAGGTTATACAATGGAACTACAACTGACATTCAAGAAACACATGGGACCATCAACGAAATTGCTGAGATAGAGGCACAAATTTTTCAAGGGCAGAAGGACTCCTCTGATTTTGTTTAATATCCTCTCAATACAAGCTGTAAAATAGCACCCAGAGAGCCCCAATATTTTGGTGGGGGGAGAACCAGGATAATTATTTTCTTTAGAAAGTTAGCTAGGCACCTGATGACTTCTGGGGAAGCACCTACCACAAAGCGACACGAGGTTGCATTTTTCAGTGGTGAGGATTATATTGCTACCTCTGCAGATGGTGGTGACATAAGTGCTGCCATAAGTGCAGTCTCTATTTTCTCCTTAATTCTTTTGCCATACCAGGATTTGAATGGGGAGGAGAGGTATTCATTAACCTCCACATCTAACTTCTCAGGTGAGAAATTACAGCATGATCCAAAGGCGCCGGGTCAGAGATGGCCTAGAATTTGGGTACTTCTCAGGTTTGCTATTTCCTCAGTTTCAAAGTACAGCTGTGCTTTACATACCGATGGGCTAGATGACTGCAAGGACAATCACTGATTCAGGACAGCAAGGCAAACATTTGTGACATTTCAACACTATCCAGCAAAGGTGCATAACCTTTCTATTTGGCAGACAAGAGAATATTAATGAGAGCTCACACCTTAAAACCCTTCTGGGGTAAAGAGAGGAGGAACACATTTCTCTGGTTTTACATTTTGTGTGTGTAACAAATTAGTTCATTACTATGCTTTAGAGGCTTAGATTAAACACTTTCCCCGCACCCCCTCCACCCCAGTACTGCTCTGGCCATTCATTTTTTGCTGATGGGTACTGTGAAGGTGATGCTGATTATTGCACCAGAATATTCAGCATTGCAAATGGAAAAAAATACCAGAGATGATGTACCTTCTACCTTTCTAAATCCTAGCTTCCTCCCAGCTCAATTTGTCTCCTTCCTCCCCTCACCCCTTCACCAACAGGTTTCTTTAGCATGCTTTCCAGTTTGTTTTCTCTTGCTCTGAAGGTAAGATATCCTCCTTCTAAGGAAGCCTGATGATAGAAGCCTGACTAGATTTTGCTCATATATAAAGGAATGATCTATATTGCTGGTGTGTGTTACAGGCTGGGGTTGTTTAGCCTGGAGAAAAGGAGGCTCAGGGGAGACCTTATTGCTCTCTACAACTACCTGAAAGGAGGTTGTAGAGGTGGGGATTGGTCTTTTCTCCCAGGCAACCAGTGGCAGAGCAAGAGGACACAGTCTCAAGCTGTGCCAGAGGAAATTTAGGCTCAAGGTGTGGAGAAAGTTCTTCACAGAAAGAGTAATTGGCCACTGGAATGTGCTGCCCAGGGAGGTGGTGGAGTCACTGTCCCTGGAGGTGTTCTGAAAGGATTGTACATAGCACTTGAAGCCAAGATATTCGGCAATAGCTTGGACTTGATGATCTCTGAGGTCTTTTCCAACCTGGTTGATTCTATGATTCTAAGTGACAGAAAGCCACACTATCTGTGTGCAGGTAGCTTGTATGGCTGTATATAAAGCATCTTGACACAGGCAGATCTTAGGGTATGGGCTCTTAAGAGTCTCAGAGGCTGAGCTCTGTCTATATCAAGTTTCTCTGTAAATATTAGTGAGTTTAGTGAAGACTGATTACGGTGCTGACTCTGACAGACTATAAACAGGGCCAAGATTTCTGTCCTTTGCTCACCTTTAGTTAGGATGTGCTTTCTACCAATATTCCACTTCTGTACAGCATTTTGCATATTAAGGCAGTAATCTTGGCTGACACCATGGCTGTCCCTGTACTACAGACAACATAATCTTAGCCAAAGGAAGAACATTAGAAAAGGGGGGGAGGGGTGGAAAGGTTAAAAAATGTAGCAGTGCTCACTTAAAGGATCTCCATTGTGAGATACAGCACATACTGCCCAGATAGTGTTGTAGAAATCTCATGATCAAAAATGGAAATGCTGCAAAAGTCTGTTCCATACCAAATATCATCCAACTGTTAATCACTGATGCTATAGTACCTTCTCTCATTGGCTCCCATAGAGGATCTTTCTCTAACAGATATTGCCCCTAACAGCATTTTCTTCCCTGCAGTCTTGGACCAATTCTGTCCTCATGATTTTCCCATACTTCTAATTGTCCAGTTTGCAGTCTTCTCCACATGGTAGGCCAGAGGAAACAGAATACAGAATTAACCAGGTTGGAAAAGACCTTTGAGACCATCAAGTCCAACCTATCACCCAACACTATCTAATCAACTAAACTATGGCACCAAGCACCCCATCAAGTCTCTTTTTAAGCACCTCCAATGATGGTGACTCCACCACCTCCCTGGGCAGCCCATTCCAATGGCAAATCACTCCTTCTGTGATGAATTTCTTCCTAACATCCAGCCTAAACCTCTCCTGGCACAGCACACAATTTGATGAATCCTTAGTGAAGTTTAGGTAGCCTGAGTGCCCTTCAGCCACTCTTTGATAAAACCTGTTCACAAAGGCAATACATTCTGTCAGATACTAACAGCCAGGTAAAGATTAGGCTCTCTAAACTTTGCTGACCATCAAGTCTGTGTGGAACCGAACATTTTGCAAAGGTGACAAAGTGCTTCAGGAGACTCATGAGACTGAGCCTTCTGAATCATTTAGGTGTTCCTTAGACAGAGAGAGAGGAATCACTCAAGGATGTGTCAGTGCCTTATGCAGAGAGACAAAGTCAGCTTATGCACTTTGGCAGAGCTCCAAGGAAACTGAAGCACAGGGGAATCTAGATGAGAGTTACCACACAGAAGACCATGTGTGTTTTTTCCCCCCAAGATCTTCCACTGTCTGTCTGGGGCCTCTAAAAATCTTACAGGAAACCTTTCTGTGAACTGGGGGGAATAATGTGAACAAAACAAAACCAAAACAAGACAAAAACTGTCATCAGGTGAGAAGTCTTAAAATATCAAAAACGTTATTGTGCTTGTTGTTAGGCAGCTTGTTCAGCCTTTTAGCCTCTATCAATTATTTTGCTTATTACAAGATATCCAGCTGATGGTGTTATTACAGGTAGCCCGAGGAAGCTAATTTAACATCAAATGGTGTACTGCCAAGAGTATTAAAAGGGTTGGTTGGCCTGGATGTGTTTTTAATTGTGGGGTTTTTTATTTACTTGTTTCAAACTGTCTCCTGATAACATTTCACAAACCACTTCACCTATCTTCTGGCTCATGATCTTCAAAGGTCTAGAACTCTTTAAATATTTTCCCTTACAGGTAATATAGAATCACAGAAACACAGAATCACCAAGGTTGGAAGAGACCTCAAAGATCATCAAGTCCAACCTGTCACCACAGACCTCATGACTAAACCATGGCACCAAGTGCCACGTCCAATCCCCTCTTCATCACCTCCAGGGATGGTGACTCCACCACCTCCCTGGGCAGCCCAATCCGTAATCGCATCTGCCTGATTTTGACTCCCTCTGATTTGTCTCATGTAGTCTGTTTCTTATCTGCCCTGAAGAGAATTTGCCTAATGTACAACTACTGCAATGGTGATACTATTTTTCTGCTTGTGACTTATTCTGTTAGCAACTGTTTTTAAAATAGAATAGAATAAACCAGGTTGGAAGAGACCTTTGAGATCATCACATCCAACCTATCATCCAACACCACCTAATCAACTAAACCATGGCACCAAGCACCCCATCAAGTCTCCTCCTAAACACCTCCAGTGATGGTGACTCCACCACCTCCACGGGCAGCCCATTCCAATGGGCAATCACTCTCTCTATGAAGAACTTCTTCCTAACATCCAGTCTAAACCTCCCCTGGCACAGCTTGAGACTGTGTCCTCTTGTTCTGGTGCTGGTTGCCTGGGAGAAGAGACCAACCCCCACCTGTCCATAACCTCCCTTCAGGTAGGTGTAGACAGCAATAAGGTCTCCCCTGAGCCTCCTCTTCTCCAGGCTAAGCAATCCCAGCTCCCTCAGCCTCTCCTCATAGGGCTGTGCTCCAAACCCCTCACCAACTTTGTTGCCCTTCTCGGGACACGTTCCAGCAACTCAACATCTTTCCTAAACTGCGGGTCTCAGAACGGGACACAGTATTCAAGGTGTGGCCTAACCAGTGTGGTGTACAGGGGGAGAATGACCTCCCTGCTCCTGCTGGCCACACTGTTCCTGATGCAGGCCAGGATGCCATTGGCCTTCTTGGCCACCTGGGCACACTGCTGGCTCATGTTCAACCTACTGTCAACCAGTACTCCCAGGTCCCTCCCTGCCTGGCTCTTTGTTTTGGTTTTGTGGTTTTTTGTTTGTTTTTCTTTTCTGGCTGACTTTGATTTGCTGATCTGCTTCTTCAAGGGCAATCAGTGCAGCCTCTCTTAATCACCCAACATGCAGGATGTGTCATGGAATCACAGAATGGTAGGGTTTGGAAGGGAGAGAGAGAGGTATTGGATAGGTGCAGTGAAAATAGTTGGGATAACAGTTTAAAATGATCAGACTTTGTACTTCAGGAAATTAAGTGAACACCAGCTATGTTCAGAAGTCCTTCCTCCAACAACTTAAAGCCCAGAGCATAAATAGTAACAGACTCTTTAATTTTATTCTGATTGGAATAACTGATGACCTGACTGCAGTTTTTCATCTTCCTTTGCTGCAAATGTCATTGACCACTTTCAGAGATCAAAGGAACCAGTGTTACCTTGCTGCTTAGAAATTCCATTGTTTTGATAGGCTCAGCATTCCATCGGAAGACAGAACCGATTCCAGCCTCATCCTTCCCGGAGAAAAGCCTGGTGACAATCCTCAGCATCCAGGAAATCTCCATATGAGTTTGCCAAACAGGGTGATACTCAAATTTCAGAATTCCTCAGTCCAGGGTCAAATGTCTAATCAAACTCTGGGGGATTGAGATATGAAGGCGTTTTAGAAGTAGCCTTCTCTCTCCACCTCCTTTTGTGCATGCTCCTAGAAATGTGAAAGATTTTGGAATCTGCTCTGGAGTAAGCAGTTTTAGAAAAGCAGGGTCACATGTTTGGCAGACACAAATTGGCAGAGATTCCCTAAGCCTAATGTGAAAAAAGCAGGTGACTTTGTCAGAGCCATTTTATCTTATGCCACCTGAAGTTTTGACCTTGCAGGGAATGAAGACAGAAGGTCCTTCACTTGCTTCTCTGCTGACTGCTGCAGGATGCACCACAGAGGCACAAAAGGCACCCATGGTACCTTGCTAAAGCCCAGCACTTATTGCCTGCTTTTCTGAATGAGTTGTACAATTTGAATGCCTGAGTTGGTAAAGAGATATTCTCCTAAAGTGCTGGAGAAAAGGTAGCAGAATCTGAGAAGACCAATGAACATTAAAACAAGCAACTATGGTAATGAGGTGGAACCACAAATGAGAAGGGACACACATTTGCTCTGATGTTTCCATAGCAATCAAAACAGTGTGAGGCTGCAAGTTCAGGTTGAGTGGTTGATACTTGCTCTCTCCACACCATCATGACTGTGTTGCCTGTGTTGCTTGAATAGACAGTCAGGTCCCTGTACTGATCTTACAATTCAAATAACCTAACTGGTCTGAAATCAAAAGGGGACAACTGCCCCAGATTGTGAAGTACGAATATCCTGACAAACAATATGAACCACCTCGAGGTGCTTAAGACCAGGCTGGATGAGGCTCTGGCCAGCCTGATCTAGTGTGGGGTGTCCCTGCCCATGGCAGGGGGGTTGGAACTAGATGATCCTAGTGGTCCCTTCCAACCCTGACTGATAGACTGATACTGTACTATGATACATTCCTGTCAAAACTAAATACCAGGAAGAAGAGAATGACTCCTCCAGGGACCCACCACTTCACCACTGGGCATGCACCTGGGCATTCTCAGCCCTTTCTGGTTCACTTTCTTCCATGGTTAGAGACCGCGTTTCTGAAGCCCCACCATGCTGAAGGAATTGTGGGATATAATCCTGAAAAGAAGCCACAGCTGACCACATTGGGTCTAAATAGAAAAGGCATTCCAAGAGGCATGTAGAAAAAGTATTATTATTCTCTAGTTCTGCAGTTAAGAAACTAAACAGAGAAAGGTTCTAGTTCTTGGCAATCATAGAATTGTTAGGGTTGGAAAGGACCTCAAGGATCATCTAGTTCCAGCCCCAGACTAGATCAGGTTGCTCAGAGCCACATCCAGCCTGGCCTTAAAAGCCTCCAGGGATCGGAATGCCAAGGTTGTGTTTATTTTAAAGCTCATCAGTCTAGGCAGAGACTAGACTGACACAGGTGTGGAGCTCTTTGGACCTGTAGTAGTATTTCAGCACAGCACTTTATAGGGTAGACAAAGCCTCTGCCACAAAGTGAAAGACAATCCCCTCCAAGAGTAATGATTTTGGGTTGCAACACAGAAATGGTAAGATGCCATCTACAAGCTGAGTGTTCCTATGCAAAAATGTAGGGCTCAGTCACTTCTTCTGACCTATGGTTTTCAGCAAATTACTGCTTCTGCAAAGCAACTTTGAAGTGTCCAAGTCAACAAAGTTTCAAAAATACTAAAAATAATTGCCCCACATTAATTTCCATGTTCTGGTTGTCTATGTATGTGGAAGACATTCAGTCTGTTTCATGTTCGATTTTTGTGTGAAGAAACATTTTCTTGCAGCTAGTGAAGAGAACTAAGCCTGAAGGAGCCAAAGGAAACATTACAAAACGAATTTATTTCAGAAATAAAATGTAATATGATCTCCCAAATCAAACCATTTCAGCTACCTCTAGTTGTCTTTTATCTATCTCAAGTAATAATGAAGAAAAAAGTAAATTAGGCAGGAACTCTACCCTTTCTCAAAAATAACAAACACCCACCCACAAAATTCATGTAAAGGAGCAACAGCCACTGTTTATTTTCTTCTAGAGAGATATTTTCTTGTGGTGGAGGCCAGCTAGTGTTGGTCTCTGAAGGAACATGAAAAATGCCAAAGAGAACAATTTTGGGCTGAAAAGAAACAAGCAGGGTGGAAACCTTTTTAATCTAGAAAGACATCTTAATGTGCCCTCAAAAAAAAATGGAGAGACAGGCAGAAAAAGAGACTGCTGTGGTTTTCTAGGCAAGCACAATGCAATTTTACTCTTGAAAACTTTGGAGTTCTGCTGAAAATACTGTTTCAGACTTTGCCTCACTTTGCCAAAATTTTCCACTTATTTCCTTTAAGCAGTAAAGCAAAGATGCTTTCAAAGTGTATTTCAAAAATATTATTGCTGCCTGTTGAGGTCTTGAGTTCATGTAGGAAGAAGTGTTTGTTTTCCTCAAATCTTTCCCTCCATTTGAAGTTACGTTTTAACTCTTCTGGGGTGCACCTTCCTCTCTCCTCAGAAGACTACTCTTTGCATTAGAGTAGCCTTGAAAACAAATGTGGCACTGCACTGGGAGAACCTTTAGATCTTCTCTGGGGAAAGGGAAAAAGCATCATGAGTCCAACGGAGCTATGTGTCTGTCCTCGTGCAAACGTCTATAGTGGCCCGATATAGTCAGGCACTGCTGCTTGTAGGATCAGCCCTCAAGTGGATGAAGGAATATTAAACTAAGGATTAATTAAACTAAACTGTGTAAATAAGCATTTGAACTGACATCTGAACAGGAGAAAAACTGAAGCCAGATTTTGCAGACCGAGCTGGAAATACTCTCAGAGACGTATTGCACCTGTGGCATGGCTCCTCTGCAGAGCTCAACATCACTGCAGACAGCAGGAGATGGAAAACACAGATCGGTGACATGAAAGGAGACATCACTTTTTGGGTAATTTCCACAAACTTCCAGCAACAATTTCCAATTTGGACACCCTGCCAAAAAGGAAGGAACACCAAAGAAAGAATGTAAGCAAACTTACCCTGCCAGCTGACAAGGCAGCTTGGTGCGAGAGAGCCTTAATTGTCATAAAGCGTCACCCTTTATTTGTTACAGTGGATGACACTGAGAAAAACACAGAGAAGGCACTAAATCCTCTGGGTACTTAGGCTTCAGAGAATGGGCAGAAGGCTTCAAATGATGAAGTTGGCACACCTGAGAAGAATAGCACATGGCAGCTGGAAATTATAATCAAGCTTCCAAAACACAGGAGCTGGTTGTGTGTATTCCTTCAACTACCTTGCTGAGCCAGAACAGAAAAGGTGAATTAATCTTCTCTCTCTCTCTCTCTTTTTGCTTTGTTTTAATTCTGATTTTGATTGCATATCTGGATAGTTGAACAGTAGTGAGCACATGGCAATGTGGAAGTTGTCCCAATTCACCTGCACAGATATCTAGTCCATTACAGAAGCCCTTTACTTCAGAAAGACAACTGTGAAAAGCAGATGGTGTCAGTAAGAGAAATATTTTTGTTCCTTCTTTAACTGCATGGGTGTGTCCAATCCAGCAGTAGAGTTTTGAGCTTCCCTCTCTCTTAAAAGTTGTTGCCTTGTGAAAAATAAATAAATACATGCTAAGACACAGCAGAAAAAGGCTCAGAACTAAGGCAGTACTGCCACATCAATGCATCTGAATAAAATGAGCATAAAAGTAGCCAAAGCCACACAAGACCAATGGCATCCTTGCTGCTACACATAAGTCTTGACATTGGTGGTAATTTGTTCTCACAGTTGCAGCTATGACCAAAACAAATCATCTGTGCATCTCTATAAAGGGGAGATCAAAAGTCTTTTGTAGGCAAAGATAACTTTATAACAAATTTCTTGGTTTTTGATCAAGCTTTACACTAGTGCCCAGTACCCTGTTTCCAGTTCTGGGCCCCTCAGTTTAGGAAGGAACTTGACTTGCTGGAATGTGTCCAGAGGAGGGCAACGAAGTTGGTGAGGGGTTTAGAACACAAGCCCTATGAGAAGAGGCTGAGGGAGCTGGGGGTGCTTAGCCTGGAGAAGAGGAGACTCAGGGGTGACCTTATTGCTCTCTACAACTACCTGAAGGGAGGTTATGGACAGGTGGAGGTTGGTCTCTTCTCCCAGGCGGCCAGCACCAGAACAAGAGGACACAGTCTCAAGCTCCACCAGGGGAGGTTTAGACTGGATCTTAGGAAGAAGTTCTTCATAGAGAGAGTGATTGCCCATTGGAATGGACTGCCTGTGGAGGTGGTGGAGTCACCATCATTGGAGGTGTTCAGGAGGAGACTTGATGGGGTGCTTGGTGCCATGGTTTAGTTGATTAGGTGGGGGGTATTGGTTGATGGGTTGGATGTGATGATCTTGAAGGTCTCTTCCAACCTGGTTTATTGTATTGTATTGTACTGTATTGTATAAAGCCTCACATCTGAATAATGCTTTGTGTGTTAAGAGTGTTTCATAGACACTCATTACAATTAGAAAATGGACTTTTACCAGAGACAAATTAAATCAAGATCTCCTCAATTTCAAAGTACTCATCTGAGCTTTCAAAGGAAAAAAGTATTGGTGAAAATTGAATATACTACTATTATTTTTCAAGAAAAATATGCCAAGCTATTTTCATTCTACATTTCTTGGCTCTTTGCATCATGCTCAGCTGATTCACCCAGCCAGGTTCCCAAATCTCAGCTGTGTGCAGACTGCTTTGGAAAAATAAGATCCATCTGGTAAATGCAGACATCACCACAAAAAGGATTAACTCACATGATAATTGTCTCATTTTCTTTCCTTATTTTGGGCAGAACCCAGAAATTCACTCATTATAAGAAAAAAGGTTTCCCTTTTCATGGAAGTTAAGTGCCTTCTTGACAGGTAGCACTAAGGCTCTCTAGAGCTTGCTTGTAGACATCATTTATAGACAACAGAAAAATGCAGAGCCATTAGCTCGGTATTAAACCAGACTCATACCTTCAACTGCTCAGAAGGCAAATAAGGACAAAGCAGTGACTGTTACACTGTACAAGAAATAAGCAAACAACCTCAGGGTTCTCTCACTATTAGTTCAAATATAGGTTGGGATTGCATTTGACAGGAGATGAAAAATAAGCCCTATGAGGAGCAGCTGAGGGAGCTGGGGTTGCTTATCCTGGAGAAAAGGAGGCTCAGGGGAGACCTTATTGCTGTCTACAACTACCTGAAAGGAGGTTGTAGCCAGGTGGGGGTTGGTGTCGTCTCCCAGGCAATCACCAACAGAACAAGAGGACACAGTCTCAAGCTGTGCCAGGGGAGGTTTAGGCTGGATGTTAGGAAGAAGTTCTTCACAGAAAGAGTGATTGGCCATTGGAATGGGCTGCCCAGGGAGGTGGTGGAGTCACCATCCCTGGGGGTATTAAAGAAGAGCCTGGATGGGGCCTTGGTGCCATAGTTTAGTTGATTACATGGTGTTGGGTGATAGGTTGGACTTGAGGATCTCAAAGGTCTTTTAAACCTGGTCTATTCTATTCTATTCTATTCTATTCTATTCTATTCTATTCGCATTTGGTAGCTGTGAATCCTCTAATTCCCTGTATGCTGCTTAGCCTTTCCCCACACAAAGAAGAGCCTGATGAAAAAGCAGTTCTTGCCTGTTAATTTGAAAGAGCCACCATCAGCATCAGCTGGATTGTTAAGATGACACACATGTTAACAGACATGCATTTCATACAGGAGGAATACATGCAGCAGTGTAGCAGTACAGCACACTGTGATCAGAATAACTGGTAACATCCAGCTGAGCCCCCAGAGATGACTCAGTCTGAATTCAGCGGTCATCTGGTGTCAGCAGCAACCCTGGAGACAGACAAAAGGGTGGACTTCTCT
Organism: Colaptes auratus; assembly: GCA_015227895.2. Taxonomy (NCBI): domain Eukaryota; kingdom Metazoa; phylum Chordata; class Aves; order Piciformes; family Picidae; genus Colaptes; species Colaptes auratus. The sequence continues at coordinate 11,196,894 of CM026886.1, forward strand.
AAGTCTGTATATTTCTGTGATAAACCCAAGCTGGAATAATGTTACTGTGCCAGAGTTTGCTATTGAAATGTAATGCATTTAATTAAGGCCATTCACATCCTCAAGACTCAGGTTAGAATCACACACATCTGTCACAACCTGTCACACCCAATGAAAGAAGAAATACAGGGTTGAAATCTTTGCATGTTAGTTATTTTTAACTAGAGAATAAATACAAGCAAAAAAAAAACCCATGAAGGAGACAGGAACTGAAAGCATGAAAAGACTGTCAAGAGCATGTCAGAGCTGCAATGCCAATGATAAAAACATCAGCAAAAAGCTTTTTGTATTAATATACTTCATATTCTAGTCCCAGCAGCCAGTACCAGAACAAGAGGACACAGTCTCAGGCTGTGCCAGGGCAGGTTTAGACTGGATCTTAGGAAGAAGTTCTATACAGAGAGAGTGATTGCCCATTGGAATCAGCTGCCTGTGGAAGTGGTGGAGTCACCTTCATTGGAGGTGTTCAAGAAGAGGCTTGATGGGGTGCTTGGTGCTATGGTTTAGTTTTTCAGTTGTTTAGGTGGGTTGTATTGTATTGTATTGTATATTGTATTGTATTTAGGTGGGTTGGATTGGTTGATAGGTTGGACGCGATGATCTTGAAGGTCTCTTCCAACCTGGTGTATTGTATTGTTTTTTTTCCTCCTTTCCAAAAAGCAGTGAGGGGGAAGAAATAGTCTGTAAGTGAGGCACAAAAGCAGAGATTTATTGAACTACGAGAGCAAAGTCAAGGGGCCTCCAGGTAAAAATTGTGTAATTAGCATCATATCATATGACTTAACAGCTCCTGCTTTATCACCACCATTTTTGTACCCATCCCAGAGCCAGAGGCAAGACCCTCACGAGCCAAGATCCCACACAGAGGAGCTCAGCCCCAGTCAGGAAGCTCAGCCAGCACCCGTGGATGATATTGGAATAGTCATCAATATTGGAGTAGTCTTCCTAGCTAGCCGGGGGGCCACCAGGCCCCCCGGCCTTTGTTGTCACCACCACCATCACCCAGTGTGCAGCAGGGGCACTCACCAGTGATAAGAGGAGGATCCTCCAGCCCAGATGGGCTCAGCTTGGGACTTCTGCCTTTCCTGGGGGGGATTAAAAAGGGGAGTGGGTGGGGAGGGCCAAGTGGCCACACTTGGGGTGGGAGGAGACTCCAATAGAGCCCAGGTGCTCTGGGATTGAGGGGAAAAAGGGGGCAGGTGAGGGACTTTTAGGCTGTCAGGTAATGATAGGACTAGGGGGAATGGAAAAAAAAATAGAAATGGGTAGATTCAGATTGGATGTTAGGAAGAAATTCTTCACCATGAGGGCAGTGAGACACTGGAACTGTTTGCCCAGGGAGGTGGTAGAAGCCTCATTTCTGAGAGTTTTTCAGGGTAGATTGGATGCAGCTCTGGGCAACCTGATGTAGTGTAAGGTGTCCCTGCCTATGGAAGGTGGGTTGGAACAGGATGATCCTTGAGGTCCCCTCCAACCCCAACAATTCTATGATTCTAAAAGAATTTTGCAGTTTAGGCTGGATGTTAGGAAGAAATTCTTCACAGAAAGAGTGATTGGCCATTGGAATGTGCTGCCCGGGGAAGTGGTGGAGTCACTGTCCCTGGAAATGTTTAAAAATAAGACTGGATGAGGCATTTAGTGCCACTTAGTGCCATAGTTTAGTTGATTGGATGGTGTTGGGTGATAGGTTGGACTTGATGATCTTGAAGGTCTTTTCCAACCCAGTTAATTCTGTGATTCTGTGATGTGGTTGCCTGGGAAAAGCCACCTGGCTACAACCTCCCTTCAGGTAGTTGTAGACAGCAAGAAGGTCTCCCCTGAGCCTCCTCTTCTCCAGGCTAAACAACCCCAGCTCCCTCAGCCTCTCCTCACAGGGCTTGTCCTCAAGACCTCTCCCCAGCTTTGTTGCCCTTCTCTGGACACACTCCAGGAACTCAACATCTTTCTTGAATGGAGGGGTCCAGCACTGGACACAGTACTCAAGGTGTGGCCCAACCAGTGCTGAGCACAGGGGCAGAATGACATCCCTGCTCCTGCTGGAACTTACTGGGAAGACTTAACAATTCTGAGCCTGCTGCTCCTGGTTTCAAGTCTCATGGACCAAACGATGCCCTGCTACTAATAACCTTTTACTGATGTTTTTTTATTAGGCTGGAGGCTAACAGCAGCACATTGCTCTGCTGTATGACCACTTTGCTCTCAAAATTTCCTTGACTTGAGGGTAATTTTAGTTACAGAGCAGTTACTCAGGCTTTTGAGGATATCCAGATGGCTGCTTTAGAGCTGTTTGAGATGCCATATCAGTACTACTTAAAACTGGCTCCAGTTGTTGCAAGAGAAAATTTCCTCCTCTGAAGGTAACATTCTGTTCTGTGTTTGGGGAATGTTACAAACCACACGTACCCAGCTGAGATTACAAAAGGAGTTCTAAAGGCAAGTAAAAACCTCGAATTCCCATTGCAATCCAGTGAAGTCAATTGTTGCATTAAATTTAATAGGGGGGGAAATGAAAACAAACAAACAAACAAACATACAACAACAAAGCAGAAAACTAGAGAGGATCAAAAGAGTTGGATCAAGCATCTCATTCTTCAGGTAAGGTTGAATACTTTGAGTTGAAACCTTGGTCAGCTTATTTGCTTAGCAGATGCATCTTTTAATAGCACTTTTGTATTGAAAGCAACAGAAAAAGCATCCCTAGCAAACTCACAAAAGCTCTGGTTAGTTAAAACATTAAAAATGCAAAGTAATAAGGAAAAAAAAAATCATTTTAACACCGGCTGTTCTTCCCTTTCTCTTTGAATATAGAAAAAAAAAGATGATGCTCCTTTTTTGATTGCCTTTTCTGTTGGTAATGAAGGTGGCAATAAATGTCCTCTTCCAAAACACTATTAACCAAGATGAGCTGCTAAAGCTGCTGCTGTTGATGTCTCTTATGAGTATGAATATGTTTTCCTGGAAACAAACTAAGACAAATACCCAGAAGGTGAGGGAGAAAGTACAGCACACAATTGTGCTGCTTCTGTTTCATGCAGACCATTGCATGGAGTGTCTCTGTAGGTGAACAAGGTGTTCAGTACACACCCTCATCAACTGCATATAGCTGGGTATACATGCAGTACTGACAGGCTGAAAGCAGCACAACCAAAGACTCCTAGAAACTAGACTTTTTTCTTTAGTAAAAGGCAAAGAAGGAAGAAAGGAAACAAACTCAAGGCAGAAGGAGCACACACTCAGAGCTGTGTACCAGCTGGAAAAGCAGTGATCCAGCAGGTGAGAAGTATTGCAATTTTTTGTGGCACACACTGGTCAGTGTTTCTCTGAAAGTCAGAAATAAAAGCTGAGTGGTACTCTGGTGGATGCTGTGGTCTCAAAAGATTACAAGAAAGGCAGAAAAGGTGGGAAGGTTATGTATTTCGACTTTCAGCATGAAATTAAAGACATCTCAGAGGAGTTGGTTGTTTTTTTTTCCATCCTCAACTCACATTTCTTTCTGGTGTTTCTGCTTAGTACAGGAATTGACATTTGTTTGTCAGCAGAACATTACCTGGGTGGGAGGATGATTCCAGTAGGATCAACACTTATGTCCATCTTTCCACCACGAATTTTAAACTAAGCTTATAAATACCTTGTCATCACACTTGGGTTTTTCTTTTCACTTGGTCAACATAAAGTGTCAAGCCTGTGCTCCACGTGCAACCTTCAAAGCAGATGCATTGGGAATTTTTACAGGAATCCTTCACTTTTTAATTTTCCTTTTCTTTATACTCTTGTTATGCTACAAAATAAAGCCTAAGTGATGCAATGTATTTAATCTGCAATATATTTAATCTGCACAACCAGAGGTATTGATTTAGCATCCAGAGAGAATTTGTCAGATTTATATCCTCTCCTCCATTAAACTAGTCTTCCACAACCACAGCCCCTAGAGACAAGCCTGCATGAAGAAATATATTCTCTATTAATTCCATATAGAAAAATCAATGTAGTGTCCCAGAACTTAATTTTTAAAGTTCATCTTACTCAAATCTGCACAAAATTCCATTTCTTTCTATGCCACAGTAGTATTTTATATTGCAGTTTCCAGTGGCGTGAAAAGAACAGAAGCAGCATGGTACCTGAACCAGGCAAAGATTAAATGCTCTCTCAACACCCTCAACAGTTCTGTTCTTGCAGTCATTTGCCACCCTGACTTACTAGGGGATGATTGTGGGGTGGTAGTCTACAGGTAGAGTACCATATCCCATGCATTGTATCATAGTATCATAGTATCAGTCAGGGTTGGAAGGGACCACAAGGATCATCTAGCTCCAACCCCCCTGCCATGGGCAGGGACACCTCACACTAGATCAGGCTGGCCAGAGCCTCATCCAGCCTGGTCTTAAACACCTCCAGGGACGGGGCCTCAACCACCTCCCTGGATAACCCATTCCAGGGCTTCACCACCCTCATGGTGAAGAACTTCCTCCTCATGTCCAGCCTGAATCTCCCCACCTCCAGCTTCATCCCATTCCCCTAGTCCTATCACTACCTGATGTCCTTCTTGTAGGTCCCCTTCAGATACTGGAAGGCCACAATTAAGTCACCTTGGAGCCTTCTCTTCTCCAGACTGAAGAGTCCCAGTGAATTTCATCCATCATAACAATAACTAGACCTGTCAGAGAGACCAATGTAACTGAGAGGAACTGGAGAACAGGTGTTCTGAGGAATGGCTGAGGGAAGTGGGGTTGTTTAGCCTGGAGAAAGGGAGGATGAGGGAAAACTTTATTGCTCTCTACAGCTACTGGAAAGGAAGTGTCAGTGAGATGGATGTTGATCACTTCTCCCCAGTTGCAAGTGACATGACAAGAGGAAATAGCCTCACGTTGCACCAGGAGAGGTTTAAAGTGGATCTTAGAAGAAACTTTTTCACTGAGAGCGTTATCAAACACTGGAACAAGCTTCCCAGGGAGGTGATTGAATCACTATCCCTGGAGGTGTTTAAAAGGCACAGAGAAGTCATGCTAATGAACATGGTTTAGTATCAGACTTGGTAGTTGAAGAATGGTTGACTCAATGTTCTTAAAGGTCTTTTCCAAACAAAATGATTCTGTAAATGACCTCCAATAAAACTGAGGGATCTCCATTACTGACAAGCATCATTAACTATTGTGGCATTTATGACTGCTTTGCTGCACCAAAATGCATGGTAGACTCTTGATTACATTTCCAATTGTGAGTTTAGTGGGCTAATTTATGGATACCCTGCTTGAAAATAATGCAGCCGAGGAATATTTTTGGTCGTGTTGATGTTGCATTAGATATAAAGGACACTTCATGGAGATATTCCTAACTCTAACCAAGAAAAAAAATATCTTTTTTTCTTTATTTTGATCAATCAGACAGTTCTGTACAATCAGACATCTCAGCTCTCTGGAGATTTTTTGTTTCTCATTTTGTTTCTCATTTACTTCTCTGAAGAAGTAAAGCAATTCGACGACCAGATTTTTGCTGCCATGGCTTCTAGCAGGCTCAAAAGTGTGAACAGGGTGGGACTGCAGCCATCCTCAGTTAGACTATTTTACAGTCATCATGAAAGTGCAGCCTGAGGAGCCTAGCAATGACAGTACTTGAGTACTTAGCTAAGTATTTGGTCTCTTGTTTTCTCCACTTCTTTCCCAAAAGCCCTTAAGTAGGGTGTCAAAACACCCCAAACGAGTACTCAAGTGGGAGACAAACATTTGCTTGCATGACATTAAAATGAGTTTCAGATGAGGCTAAACTATCCTGAAATGCCCTGGAATGAGTCTCCATTCACCTAGGGAAAAAATCTTACATGAAAATGAAATAGCAACCTAAATCCACAGAGACCTGCTAAATCACTTCCATACTGCAGTTGATTTTACTATCTTTCGGAGAGCTCCACAAAGGCATTCAGACAAGCATAAGGGAAGTAAGATGAGGCATAAACATTAGGTTATTCATGCAGAAGGCTAAGGTCATGTTAAAATGCTTTCTCATTTTTCTGTTGTTTTTTTTTTTTTTTTCATGTTCTGTCAAAAATCAATATTCCTCTCAGACATGTTATATTGTACATCGAGTTGTATAGCAGTAGCCTAGCACTGCATGTACCTGACACTCTTTGAAGCTGCTGGAGGCTTGGCTAGAATTCGAAATAAACACTGATGCTGATAAAAAGACTGAATAGAAACTTCACTTTCTTCAGCTGAAAGCACTGGACTTATTCCCTTTATTTTCTTTGAGGGCTAAGGTCAGCTCTTTAGGAAGACAACAAATTGGACCAATTGAAATATCATGTTCTGACCAGGCAACAGCAAGTGAGTTGATTGCTGCAGTGCAGCTGGAGAGCACATGAGAGATCAAACTGGTAAAGATGACGTGGTACATTGTTAGAGAAGAATGATTCTTACCCAGACCAAGAGAAGTCTTCTCATATGCATAAATGCAAAACAACAGAACAGAAAATTCTTTGCACATGCAAATTGCCAACAGTTTGTACTGCCCATGAACAAACAGAATCCACAACCAAGCTGACATTTCTATTGTGTTTGACAATTGCAATATAATAACCAAGTCCCAATGAAACCAAGAGAATAAGGATGTGTTTTTCACAATATGTGTCAAATCAATCTTTGAAATATCACCTTTCCTTCCTAACCACTTATTCTGGCTCCCTGGGTCACCATGCAATGTATGACCAGAACAAAAACTTAGAGGGAAGCATTTTCTCACCCAAAGCAAACTTAAACTTTGTTTCCTTCCATGTAAGGACACAAGAGAAAAGCCATGACAGTTTTCACAAACTGCAACTCTCCCAAAAACTAGATGACATCTCACCTGATTCCATATTTTATTTTCCTGTTCTGCACAGGAAAAGAGATCTTAAAAAGCAAAGCAAAAAAAACCAAAAAATCCCAGAGTGTAAGAAAATCTTTGGTTGTTTAGTGTGTTAAAATCAAGCTTTGAATCATAGAATCATACAATTGCTAGGGTTGGAAGGGACCTCAAGGATCATCTAGTTCCAACCCCCTGCCATGGGCAGGGACACCTCACATGACATCAGGTTGCTCAGAGCCACATCCACCCTGGCCTTAAGATCCTCCAGGGATGAGGCTTCCACCACCTCCCTGGGCAGCCTGTTCCAGTGTCTCACCACCCTCATGAGGAAGAACTTCCAAACATCCAATCTGAATCTACCCATTTCTAGTTTTGTTCCTTTCCCCCTAGTCCTACCACTACCTGACACCCTAAAAAGTCCCTCCCCAGCTTTCTTGTAGAATAGAATAGAATGAAATAGCATAGCATAGCATAGCATAGCATAGCATAGCATAGCATAGCATAGAATAGAATAGAATTAACCAGGTTGGAAAAGACCTTTGAGATCATCGAGTCCAACCTATCATCCAACACCATCTAACCAACTAAACCATGGCACCAAGCACCCCATCCAGTCTCTTCTTAAACACCTCCTGTGATGGTGACTCCACCACTTCCCTGGACAGCACATTCCAATGGCCAATCACTCTTTCTGTGAAGAACTTCTTCCTAACATCCAGCCTAAACCTCCCCTGGTGCAGCTTGAGACTGTGTCCTCTAAATTGATTCATCTTTCTTGTTACCTAGGAAAGGGAGACTCAGAGCAAGAAAGAAATGTAAAAGGAGATAGTACCTGATTAATTAAAAAGAGACATCAACAGAGCAGAAGGTAAAAGAATTTTATTGCAGTTCCTGCAGTAGTGAAATACAAATGGCAAGCCTGTGTGTAACCAAGAAATTTTAGTTCTAATTTTGTTTTCTAACACCCAGCTTATGATTTAACCTTCTAGTCAGAGCTCTTGGCAGTTGTGTACTACACTGACTGAGGACATGAGAGGTAAGTGTCCTTGAATGGCATGGTACAAAATTACACCTATTACAAGAACAGCTGACAGCACTGATAGGGAATTGGCTGTGGAAAGCCATTCCCCATTATCAATTATTCAGAGTTTTGCCCCTATTTGGAGATGAAGTTTTACACATTATGTTTTTCTGGCTGTGCATCCAAGGCTGACAGACTGTGAGCAATTTCAACTGAAATTATTCTTTTGTTACCACAGAAATCATGATGAAGGGAAAATAGTTTAAACTGATTTGTCTGCAAGGAGTTCTAGGCTTCATTTGTCTGAACACTGTTTTTTTCCCTTACCCAGGAGATACTATTTACATATCAGAATAGATTAGACTCTTGTCAATATCTTTTGCCACTCCTGTGGTAAAAAAAAGTTCAAATTTGATGAAGCTATAAGGCTGGGAAAGTGCACGGGATCAGGCCCAGCCAGCATGGCTTTAGGAAGGGCAGGTCCTGCCTGACCAACCTGATCTCCTTCTATGATCAGGTGACTGCCTGGTGGATGTGGGGAGGCCTGTGGATGTGGTCTACCTGGACTTCAGCAAGGCCTTTGACACCGTCCCCCACAGCAAACTCCTGGCCAAGCTGGCAGCCCATGGCTTGGATGGGAGCACACTGCGTTGGGTTAGGAACTGGCTGGAGGGCCGAGCCCAGAGAGTGGTGGTGAATGGTGCCACATCCGGCTGGCGGCCTGTCACTAGTGGTGTGCCCCAGGGATCAGTGCTGGGCCCCATGCTCTTCAACATCTTTATTGATGATCTGGATGAGGGCATTGAGTCCAGCATCAGTAAATTTGCAGATGACACCAAGCTGGGGGCAGGAGTTGATCTGCTGGAGGGCAGAGAGGCTTTGCAGAGGGACCTCGACAGGCTGGACAGATGGGCAGAATCCAAGGGCATGAGATTTAACACATCCAAGTGCCGGGTTCTGCACATTGGCCACAGCAACCCCATGCAGTGCTACAGGCTGGGGTCAGAGTGGCTGGAGAGCGGCCAGGCAGAGAGGGACCTGGGGGTACTGGTCAATGGTAGACTGAACATGAGCCTGCAGTGTGCCCTGGCAGCCAAGAGGGCCAATGGCATCCTGGCCTGCATCAGGAACAGTGTGGCCAGCAGGAGCAGGGAGGTCATTCTCTGCCTGTACACTGCACTGGTTAGGCCACGCCTTGAGTCCTGTGTCCAGTTCTGGGCCCCTCAGTTTAGGAAAGATGTTGACTTGCTGGAGCGTGTCCAGAGAAGGGCAACAAAGCTGGGGAGGGGTTTGGAGCACAGCCCTGTGAGGAGAGGCTGAGGGAGCTGGGGTTGCTCAGCCTGGAGAAGAGGAGACTCAGGGGCGACCTTCTTGCTCTCTACAACTACCTGAAGGGAGGTTATGGACAGGTAGAGGTTGGTCTCTTCTCCCAGGCGGCCAGCACCAGAACAAGAGGACAAAGTCTCTTTCAGAGCATGCTGAAATCTGTTGTACCAACAATCCAGTTCTGTGGAGTTTGCTTTTAAAAATAGGTCATAAAAGACAGTGCACACTAATTCTAAGAATTGTATGAACTACAATTTGGCAGGAATTAATTAATAGAAGAAAGTTAGAATCATAGAATCAACAAGGTTGGAAAAGACCTCAAAGATCATCAAGTCCAACCTGTCACCCAAGACCTCATGACCATGGTACCAAGTGCCACATCCAATCCCCTCTTGAACACCTCCAGGGATGGTGACTTCACCACCTCCCTGGCAGCAGCCCATTCCAATGGCTAACAGCTTTCTCTGGGATGAACTTTCTCCTCAACTTGAGCCTATACCTCCCCTGGCACTGCTTGAGACTGTGTCTTCTTGTTCTGGTGCTGGTTGCCTAGGAAAAGAGACCATCCCCCTCCTGGCTACAGCCACCCTTCAGGTAGTTGTAGACAGCAATAAGGTCTCCCCTGAGCCTCCTCTTCTCCAGGCTAAACAATCCCAGCTCCCTCAGCCTCCTCTCATAGGGCTTGTGTTTGAGGCCTCTCCCCAGCCTCATTGCCCTTCTCTGGACACGTTCAAGTGTCTCAATGTCCTTCTTAAATTGAGGGGCATAGAACTGGACACAATGCTCAAGGTGTGGTCTAAGCAGTGCTGAGTACAGGGGCACAATGACTTCCCTGCTCCTGCTGGCCACACTATTGTTGATGCAGGCCAGTTGATTACAAAATGTAAATATTCTTGATGATACTGAGGTTTTTTGCAGTTTTAGAAATGAATTTAAAAACACTTTTATGAAAACAACAGCTCAGGATGGACTGAAGCAATCCTTGGGTGCTGGACATGCATTATAGAATGAGTTCCTGAGAAATGATAACAGGTCCTGTGACCCAGTCATCTGACTGGTACCTCTGTGAGGCAAAACTAAAGTGCTTTATTGGGAAATGTTAAGATGAACACCAAAAAATAGGGGAACCCAAAGGCTTAGGAGATCACAGCTGACATGTTAAAGATTCCACCTTTATTTGCTCTCTCCTTTGGGACTGGTAAAATGGCATAGTTGCAGTTTCTGCATACAACCGTTAACTTGGATTAACTGATGTGTTCAAGAATGGCTATGAAACTTGTAGACATAGTACTTTTACACACAATACTTGTACAGTGTCTTTTGCTTTGGAAACAGATCACCCTGATCAAATTCAATTGAAGTGAATTCCTTCAACAGCTATGAGTGCTAACCAGCTGTGTTCGCACGTTGTCATAGGCAATGAACAAAGATGTGCTAAAGAAAAAAGAGCAGAGGCCAACCCAAACCCCTAAAAAGGGTCCAAGATTTCCACATCGCTGTTCATTGTACGAAATAAATGAGATGGAAAACAGCTGTGGGAGGGAAAGGTTTGCTAGCTAATTTCTACAGAAAACTTCCCAAATGCTCAAGAGTAAACCTTTTCATTCTGCAGGAAGACTAGGAATGTCTGCAGAAAGCCCTCTTGTCCAAGTATGGGGCTTCTTAAACTGCTCCTTAAACTGATGGGCAATTTTACCTGCCAGGATAGGAAAAGTGGAAAGAGAAAAGGATAAAGCCACCCAAAAGCACTATCTATACTGAGCTGTTTGAGTCTTATTCCTGTGTGGAGCATAGCCTGTGTGGGGAGAGTGTAATTGTGTGCCCATGGGATATTTGTGTGCCCAGACTGAAGGGCTGGGATGGCAAATCTGCAGTGCTGTGTGCATGAAGAAAAATGCTTGTCTTTTCCTTACTCCCTTGTCCATTCTGCTCACCACTCCCTCCCTCCCAAAATTAACATTTGAATTGAAAGTTCAAAGGGTGTCAGAACTAACAGGGATTAATCACCAAATCAAAGGCCAAAGAAACACCTAGCCATCTGCCCAGAGTCATAATGTCTGCATTAATAAAAAAGCTAGAAAAAAATCCAATGATTAAGTAATTAGTTATGAAAGCTCTTCATCTTCAGTTGACTTCTTTTCTATGCTTGGAGGATAACGTGCTACTCATGTGAAAAAATCCATTCTGAAAGCCACAGTATTGTTTAAATGTGGCATCTGCAATGACTAAGCTAGCAGTATATTACCTAAAGGTAGAACACAGCAGTGCAGCTCTTTCACCTTAAAATCCCACTACTGAAACCTCATGTGTACCCATTCAAACTCCAGATGTTAATGGACCCTAGAGCTATTTTAATAGGAAGCTGGTAAGAAGAGGCTATCAGACATGCTTTGTCTGGAGAAGAGCAGGAGGGAAGCTTCCCTCCTGAGGAATGAAAGCTCTAGGCAAGAAGGTGGGAATGGTGACTTGCTGTTTGGCAGCTGATCATATGAGAAGTTTTAGGCAGGAGCAGGACATAATTTTCTCCTCTTGCAAGAGCACTTTCACTGCAAGAGAAAACATTTCAATCTCAGCCTACCATGCTGTAAAGCCAACACTATTCTCAGTGGTTTTCTCTGAGCTACAATTATGCCCAGGTTTTTTGTACTGTTAGCTTTGTGCCCTCCCTGCCATTTGGTTCAATAACTGTCACCTTTACATACCCAGCTGCACCACAGCCTGTGGGCTAGATGCTCAGCTGGAGTGAGTATGTCTCTGGGGTTGTCAACACAAGTAGACTGATGAGCCTTGTGTCTATCCCTGAACAACTTAATTCTTTACAGTCCAAAAGTTCTACGCCTTCTGTGCTCAGGGTTTCAGGAGAGCAAGTTTTGTCCTAAATATTTAGCTTGAAGAAATTGCTAGGTTGGTTTGTGATTTACATTCTCAGTTGTTAAAAGTCTGGAGATAATTCTCATAAGATGTAGAGATAATGGTTATAAGATGTCACTTAATAGATACTTCAGAAGATAAGGCATACAACAAGTTAACCAAAAGACTTTAGACCAGGCAGAGGAATCAGTGATGGAGAGACTTACTAAGTGAACTATAAATCCTCAGTCCATACCAGCTAGCACACAGCAAAGACAATATTGCTATTTAACATGATACACTGCTCAGACTCAGAGTCTTACCCAGGCAGCACCCAGCTCTGAAACTGATGCACTTCAGTGCAGACAGCAGTAAAAGGTAGATACAGCCAAGCAATTACTATGACTTGTGTTCTAGAAGCAGTCTAAACAGGGTTGCGGAGCCCTTGCTGTGGGCAGCTCAGCAGGATGAATAATGCTGCCTTCCTAACTTAACTTACCACCTACCCATGGAAATGGGACTGTAACCACAGCAAGTGGAACCATCAATAAATGCAAGTGAAATATTCCTTGTATTCCTGATAAGAAAGAGAAGGAGTCTCAGATGCATCAGTGGGATCATTTTAGCTCCACGTGATCAAGAATCTTACATGAACGTCTTGCTGATCACTTTCTGTCTCACATCCCATGATCCAGGGGCAGGTGCATTGCATTCAAACTGTGGGAATTTTTACAAATAACATGCCTGAAGTGACTTTTCAATCACTGTCATCTATACCACATGATAACTTAAATTAATAGATCCCATTTCCAAACAAATCCATTTAAACTTAATGAGGAGACGAAGATAGAAAATATTCTGAGAAAGACTTCTTTTCAGGAAAAGCCTTTCAGTCTGTCATGAAGTCATAGAATCATAGACTCAATAAGGTTCGAAGAGACCTCAAAGATCATCAAGTCCAACCTGTCACCCAAGACCTCATGACTACTATACCATGGCACCAAGTGCCACATCCAATCCCCTCTTGAACACCTCCAGGAACAATGACTCCACCACCTCCCTGGGCAGCACATTCCAATGGCTAACAACTCTCTCTGTGAAGAACTTTCTCCTCACCTCAAGTCTAAACTTCCCCTGGTGCAGCTTGAGACTGTGTCCTCTTGTTCTGGTGCTGGTTGCCTGGGAGAAGAGATCAAGCCCTCCTGGCCACAACCTTCAGGTAGCTGTAGACAGCAGTAAGGTCTCCCCTGAGCCTCCTCTTCTCCAGGCTAAACAATCCCAGCTGTGTTAGTCCAAAGGGTACAGAAATTACCTTAGTGCTAAGAATATTTTGGTTTGGTGGGGTTTTGTTGTTGTTGTGTTTGTTTGTTTGGGTTTCTTTATAAACTGGAAGGTGTCTGTGTATCTACATTGTAAGCAAAGACATGTGTATGAGCAGTCATCTGCCCTGAGAGCCTCAGGAACTTTTCTGGCTAACAAGCTGTACTCACAATAATAGAAACTACTTGTTTTGAATTGTTTTATCTGGTATGCAGCTACCCACTTTCTAACATACAAACAGAGCCATGGCAGAAGAATTGTATTCTAGTTATCTTGGCCATGAGTGCTCACACACTCAAGTGAAATTCCTGTATGAATTTATTCTTTGTGGCAAAAGAAGACTCTCTGAAATGGATTTTGGAGAGCACCTCAGTAAGGCTCATTATTTCTTCTCAGCAGCAGCCACACCTTGCTGGAGGGTAGCAAAAGTAACAGACTTTAAAATGATGGTGAGAGGTGTATAGTTGGGATCTGTGATGGAGAAAGATGCCCCTAATTTTGGCTGGGCATGCAGTAATAATCTCATCCAGACTGCACTCAGCTAGAGAGTTCAGACAGTCTAAATTTGGAAAATCTCTCTTCATAAAACAGAAGATTACTCCAAATTCCAGTGAAAAAGGGCACCAGAAGCTGAGCCTAGAGGATCATTTGCAGGGAACAGGCAATGTAGCCACAGACAAAGCATCAAAGGGAGGTTAGAAGCATTTCTGTCAGAGACATGCAAGAGCACTGCTGAACTGTTAGGTAGCTAATACATCTCCCAAACCCAGCTGCACTGAACTTGAGTCAAGTGAGTTGGAGAACAGTAAAAAAAAGTAATTGCAAGAGTTCACTGGAGCATAAACTTCAAATGTAGAATTAGTTTACAAAGTGCCAAGGTTAAGATATTTTTCCTTAACACAACCCTAAACAGAAATTAACTCAAATTTCAGAGTTATTAATCATTCAATGACAGAATGTGAGCTGAGTTTTAAAAGTAAAAATAGTGTTGTTATACATATTTGGCCCAAGCAGTTGCAAATCTCTCTGAAATGAGTCTTGAATATACAGTTTCTGAGGCCATCTGAAAAGTCCAGTGATACCACTTAAATGGAATTTTTATTTGAAGGCAGACAGAAAAATTAGGGGGTTTTTCCCCCCTCAAAGCTGCTGTGGTGGGAACCAGCTGACTACAAAAATAATTTCACCCTCTGGTGAAACTAAATACACTTTGTAAGGTTGTGAACAATCCCATGCAGTGCTACAGGCTGGAGTCAGAGTGGCTGGAGAGCAGCCAGGAAGAGAGGGACCTGGGGGGTACTGGTTGATAGTAGGCTGAACATGAGCCTGCAGTGTGCCCAGGTGGCCAAGAGGGCCAATGGCATCCTGTTGCAGTTTGGGCTGGGTGCCCTCTGCTACATGAGGTGCTTCCTGTGTCCAGAGGTCCAGCCCAGTGGGTGGACACAGGAAACTAGGTATTTCTACCATAATTCTCTGCACCACCACTATAAGATCCAATGCAAGGTCTAGCACCTCCTCTTTCTTCCTTGCCGCCGCCCGGTAACTGGGGGAGATGTTGTCTCCCGGCCATGGGCCTGACTAGGCCCAAGGCCACAGCGGGATGGGCAGTCTCAGATCTGGCCAGCTGAGACTAGCCTAGCAGTGGGGAGGGGGGAAGAAGGAGCCCTGGGGGGGTCTTGGATGTACCCCCACGTGGGGATGGGATCTTTCTGGGTATGTTTTGGGATTTTTCTTTTGTCACTGCTTCTGGCTCTCTGTAAACATTCACTGCTTTTTCATTTAAACTTTCCATCACTTTTGCAATCCATTTGTCTGAGTTGTTATTTTTGCCCGTGGTGGGGAGGGGGGCTGCCTCAACCCATTACACATCCTGGCCTGCATCAGGAACAGTGTGGCCAGCAGGAGCAGGGAGGTCATTCTGCCCCTGTACACTGCACTGGTTAGGCCACACCTTGAGTCCTGTGTCCAGTTCTGTCAGTTTAGGAAAGATGTTGAGTTGCTGGAATGTGTCCAGAGAAGGGCAACAAAGTTGGTGAGGGGTTTGGAACACAAGCCCTATGAAGAGAGGCTGAGAGAGCTGGGGTTGCTTAGCCTGGAGAAGAGGAGGCTCAGGGTTGACCTTATTGCTCTCTACAACTACCTGAAGGGAGGTTGTAGCCAGGCAGAGGTTGGTCTCTTCTCCCAGGCAGCCAGCACCAGAACAAGAGGACACAGTCTCAGGCTGCACCAGAGGAGGTTTAGGCTGGAGGTTAGGAAGAAGTTCTATACAGAGAGAGTGATTGCCCATTGGAATGGGCTGCCCAGGGAGGTGGTGGAGTCGCCATCATTGCAGGTGTTCAGGAGGAGACTTGATGGGGTGCTTGGTGCCATGGCTTAGTTGATTAGATGGTATTGGATGATAGGGTAGACGTGATGATCTTGAAGGTCTCTTCCAACCTGGTTTATTCTATTCTAAAGGATTAATTTTTAATGTAATTTTTTTTTTAAATCATAGAGGTGCAAGAACCATCTCACTAGATAAACACAATAGATATATCCTTTCCAAAAAGCAACCTCAAAAAACATCTAAATTGGTGATTTTTCAGTTCAACTCGTGATTTCTGATTACTTGTGTTTGATAACACTACTTTAAAACCTTCATTAATCAGTTAAATGAACCAATCACCCTTTCTAGGTCTGCTTTTATTTGTATTCTTAAAGACAAATCTAAGGGTTCAAACAAAGGAAACCCTGGCAGGTACCTACATTGTGCTATAGTTAATCAACAGCCTGCTCTCTCCTTGCAGCAGCTGAAACTTATTAACTCTGACACCCTTTGCTCAAGGAAGCATATACAGATTTTTTTTTAACCTGCTGTTGTTGATAGTTTGATTTATGGATTCAATATTCAACATATTTCAACTTTTCCATCTCAGGTCAAATATTTGCATTTAAATGGATTACTGGCATACGGTTCTTACTCTATGTGCTTTTCATGTAGCTGGTTGGTAAGAACACTTTCACTGATCCAGACAGGTTTCTAGTAATCAGGGCAGGAGACAGGTTAATATGCTTAAAATTAGACATAATGCTGTTCCCATATATATTATCACACTGATATGAAACCCTTATGTGGCACATCTTTTCCCAGCCCATTTGTCTCCTACTGCACAGAAAGGAGGCTTGAAGGACAGGCTGATGCAGCAGGTGGGTATGACAAAGTAAGACCTAATCAAGACAGAGACTGGAGTGTTGTGCTCAGGAGCAGTACTCCTGGCTTTGAAACTGGGCAAATCACCACCTTGTGCCTCCATACAGCTTGTGCTGCCGGAATGACAGACAACTGCTTGGCAGAGATGCAGTGGAATCCCATTTGAGAGTTACATGTCTTAACTTGGTTGTTATAGGACCTCAATAGCAGAGGATGAGATGGGCCTGGTAGAAGCTGTTTCTGAACTGCCCAATACTTATCCATCCTGCTGCAAGCATCACACACTGTCCTTGGTACAGATATACACAAGAGTCTGTCAGCCCAATGGTTTTAACTCAGTTGCAGGAAGATTTGTTAGATGCTATCCCACCCTACCTTGCTTTTACTTGTGGGGAAATTCAGTAATGCATCACCAAAAAAGGATGGGGACACTCCACAGTTTGAGTTCCACAGAAGCAGGACAGAGAAATGGCTGGCTGAAACGAGGGTGAGGGAAGCTCACAAGGAAGTTGTGTTGAGCTGAGAGAGTTCAAGCATAGGGGACATCTCACAGGTCTGCCCAGCCTTATTTTCTAATCTGTAATGAAAATGGTTTGAAAACTCTGACCATTTTTGCTCATTGCTTCATACAAGTATGGAAGAGTCACTCACACACCTCTTTGAATGGGGACATGCACCACTGCAGGAGATTACATCATCTGGAGGAGCTCGGTGAGACTACAGCCATTTCCTCTCCCTGAGCTATGAACACCACTTTGGCTCCCCAGCTAGCAAATTACTGCTCTTTTGCCCTCTGCTCTTCCTTGGGACTCACTATAGCAAACAGCAGCCAGTAGTTCAGAAGTCCTGCCCAGGATCTGATTGCTTTTGACTCACTGGTACAAGCACAGGGAAGAGGAAGGATAGGTACATAAACACAACAGCAGCAATAAAAAACCCCCAACACAAACAATGAGAGTTATTTCAGACACATATTCATACCTCCAGCTGAGTGAAACTCAGTGGGAAATCTCTTGGCTGACACTCTGAAATCTGCAAGTTTACTCTGAAGCAGCAAAGTTGTACAAGACTTTATGCTACCCACATTTTAAAAATCACCACCTGAAGGATTTATAGCAGGGTGCATAGGCAATTACATTGCTTGCTTTGTTACTGTGGAAACACATTTTGTGACTGGTGATAGCTATGAGAAAGAAATTGAATGAAATTCTGAGAAACAATACTTTAAAATTGAAGCCAAACAGGCTAAAGTTAGCCTCACCAGGAAACTTTAGCCTCAAGGCAGTCATGAAACACCGGGGAGTCAGAAGGAAAGTGCCACCAAGCCTTGCTGGGATTGATTTTGTAGGACCAGCACTGTGTCAGAGGATGGGAAAAGAAAAGTAGAGTCAAACAGCCAAAGCAGTGCTGTCATAGATGGAGAGCTCTGCCCATAAAGGGATGCAATGAAGAGTCAGAACACAGCAGTAACAATTCCCTTCACTGTGAATATTTCCCAAGCAACCCAGCCCTGTGACATCAAACTGTCAAGATGTTGGTTAAGAGATTAAGTATCTTCCGGTGGCCCTTAGTCACACAGAACTACTGAACTTTCCAGATGTTTGCTAGAAGATACAGGGACAGATCTGTGTAAGCCAGATGGGGTCTCTTCATGTGAATCAAGTGAAAAGGCATGCACTTTGGCATGCTTCCTACCTTGCATAGATTAAACTGAGAGAAAAGGGGAAGTCCAGTGGATGCCTCCTCCAAATGAAGGATTTTTATTTTAAAGGTTGAAGGTAGCTTAGAAATGGAAATCTCACTAATTAGTCAAGAAATCCAAATCATTTGAGGTGGCAAGACAGGCAAGAAAACCAAATAGCCTCTGTTCTGCAGGGAATCCTTCACTTCACTTCCAGAGTGAAAAAAAAACAAGTGTGCTTGTTTAATTAGAGGGGACAGATGTCTGTGTGGGTTTCTTCTGGACTCTAAGGCAACAGTGATTTCTTTCCAGCTGACCAGGCATCAAGCCTTTATGGACTTAGATTATGTAAATAATGGTATGATATGTTTTTCGGGACATTATCCAGTCCTTTCAACTGTTTTACAGCAGTGTGTTACAATCCTCAGTAAAGCTACCCTTGATTTACCTCTGGGAGGAGTACTGTAGCTTGCAGGAAGCCAAGATGTGATCTGTGCAAAACCAATACACTACAATACAATACACCACCAGGTTGGAAGAGACCTACAAGATCATCACGTCCAACCCATCAACCAATCCAACCCACCTAAATACAATACAATGCAATACAATACAATACAATACAACCCACTTAAACAACTAAACCATGGCACCAAGCAACCAGCATAGACAAGAGCTGAGGCATGTGCATAAAAGCACCAAACACTCTTAGTTCATTGTTTACCAAATCAGGTATTCACTGTCAAAATTCAAAAAACCCACAATAAACCTGACTGCTTTATCTTTAAACTTATTTATATCTTACAGAGGGAGTCCAGTATCTCAGTGTTGCTTTCCCCATAAAGTTTATCACCAGCAGGAGATAATACAACCTAGACTGAGCTCATATTTCCAAAAGAAAAATCAAGATCTGCATATGTTGGTGGCTGTCAGGTGAGGGGATTTTGCACCTCATTAGTGTTGGAGCAGTTATTGCTTTTCCTTTCCTTGTTAATGTGATAGCCCGCCCCTTTCTCACCCTCCAAAGCAATTTGTCACGGCAAACCTTGCTGCAGCAGAAATAGCTTTTGTTGCCACAAACATTTTACTTTCAAGACTCGCTGCTGGTAAGCTGCGCTACCCATGCAAGTCTAGATGTCTATCGTTCTGTTTCACACGCAGCTTTCTCCCTGGAATTCAAATGCAGAAAATCCCTCTGGTGTTCTCTTTCCCTTGGACCTCTTTGCTGGTGCAGAGATGTTTTATTCACAGCTGCCTGTGCAGCATTGACAGATGTCCTCTCTCAGCAGCATGGCATGGCAGAGCTTTAGCTGACCATTCCTAACAGGCTCTCAAAGCTCCTGGGAGCGCTGCAGCTCTGTTTATCACCCCTGGGGGAAGGTACAGTTCTCAAAGCAGCCAAAGCACTGGTGAGAAGTATTTGCATTTAACATAATGGAGGTTATTCAGGATCGTAGCTCAATGCCTCCCCAGCAGACAGTACTCTCCTGGTGGAAGCTGGCCACATGTTCTTCCCTCACATGCAAGGAGGAACAGTTTTTATCTGCGTTAGCAGTGGGATTGTACAAGGGGAGCTCCAGAGGTCCTTTCCAGCCCCTACCATTTATGATTCTATGATTTTTGTTTTGTGCTGAGATATTTCACGTCATCTCCAATCTGCAGGGAAGCTGTTTCAGTGTTCTCATGTAGTCCAGGGTGGGGAGATGCAAGGAAAAGTAATGTAGATTAATTTGTCCAACAGACAAAGCAAACTGGAGCAGAATTCTACTTCCCAATAAAGAAAAGCACATAGCTGTGCCTAGTCCCTGTTACCCAGAACTCTTGATATTGCTTTACAATTAGTACTCAATATGTTAAATCCACCCTGAGAATTTCTGAGGCAAATAGAGACTGCTGGAGTTATTTTTGGGAAACTGACTATTCCCTTCACTCCCTGTTACTACTTGCAACAAAATCTACTCAGTTAAAGAACTACAACTAAACATTGTTTTCAATCTTTCAAAAAGCACACATTTATGTTTCACACTGGGTTTTGAGTGGAGGACATGAAGTTGTGTAAGCTTTAATTAATCCACTGAGCCATCAGCTTATTCTCCACTGCAAATACTGCCATCTGCTACCAATCCATGCATTGATAATGAATGCCTGTTACAAGTTTGCTTCCCTGACATTATCTGATTAAGTAATTAGCCTATGGAACAATACAGAACATAATGCATTATTGTTCTATTAAATGTGATCTGTTTGAAAGCACTAAAGAATGCGCTAATGCTGTTTCCTGTCTGTGACTCACAGCCCAGCCAACACCTATGCGGAGAATGACAAAACAATTCAAGAAGGAATAGGGAGGCAGCAACCCTCCAAACTACATGAAAATCATGTCAATATACTTAGGCATGAATGCTGCTTACTTCAGAATAGCTTGAGAACAAGCACAAAGCAGGAGAATCCGCAAATGCTGGTCACCAGAGGAGGCATGGATCAACATCAACAATCATCCGCGTGTGATAAATGCCTCTCCAAAGAAATATGATGAAAAATAGTTTGTCATCAAAACTCGGGGGTTTAATAAATCAATGGAAGGTGGAATCAGGAAGAGGGAGAACAAGGCAACCTGTCATCTTTATTCCCTAGTGTGAAATGTGGCTCTTTCCAGGATTACTTCTGAATTAATCTTGGGAGGCAAGTGAGTGATGGAGATGCAGTGGAGGGGAACTGACGTGAAGGCAACATTTCAGCGCTGTCAGATCCTGTGGCTGTAGTGGAAAAATCTCTCAATATTTGGCTAAGTGAAGGTTTGGTTTTTTTTCACTTTACCCAACTCTTGGCCTCAGGTGATTAAAAAAAACAACAAAACCAAAAAAGATACAAGATTTTATTTTGCATGAGACTTCTAGCCCAGCCTGGAGCAGAGGAAAGGTTAGCAAGGTCATGCGAAGTACATTGAAACCGTGACAAGCATATCAAAAGTCCAAGCTTAGGAACCTGGAGCCCTCACACATTTCGAAATGTAGAGGTCAAGATGCATTTGAACAAATTTGCATGTCAACACAACAAGCATCCTCATTTGAGCTGATTCTTTTCACTCATTTTATAGTCGAGAAAATCCCGCCTTTCACGCTGACAACACAAAGGTTTTTCACTACATTTATCTGGCATCATTTGTGAAATCACTATCAGTTCAACAACACAAACTGAGGACTACGTATCTGCAAGTTCAATTTCTGCTCTGGATCAGGCTTTCTCAATTTCAGGAATTCTTCCCTTCCGACAGGCTCTGTGTCACAGTTATCACTGAAGACAGTTCAAAACCAGAGGCCGTACTGTTGATAGGCTTCTCAGTGCACAGTGACCTTTAGCAGGAGCTGGGCACTGAGCACCCTTAGGGACCCCATGCAAGAGGTCCAGTGAACTGCTTTGACCTGTGTCACCACAGTGCCATAGCTTGTGTTTCTATACCCTCACTCTGTCTGGCAATGCCCTGTCTCTTGTGTATTGCAAAGGCTTTATTCTGACTCTTTACCACTGGTGCATGTTGCTGCCCTGTTTAAAAAGTGGTCCTTCACGGGGGCTGCTGCAGAGGGATTAACCATTGGATTTTTACAGGTGAGGCCACTGAAACAGAAGGAGAGGAGTGGCCTTACCCATGCTGGTGAGAAAGCTGGTGAGAGATAGGGATGAAAACCTCAAAGCAGAGTTGCTTTCCCGTCTTGATGAAGAACACTCTACAAAGTCTTACACCAGATCATGGGAAAGAAAAGAAAAGAAGAAAAGGAGAAGAAAAGGGGAAGAGAAGGGAAGGGAAGGGAAGGTTTGGGAAGGGAAGGTTTGGGAAGGTTTGGGAAGAGAAGAGAAGGGAAGAGAAGGGAAGAGAAGGAAGAGAAGAGAAGAGAAGAAAGAGAAGAGAAGAGAAGAGAAGAGAAGAGGGGGAAAGAGAAGAGAAGAGAAGAGAAGAGAAAGAAGAGAAGAGAAGAAGAGAAGAGAAGAGAAGAGAAAGAGAAGAGAAGAGAAGAAAGAGAAGAGAGGAAAGAGAAGAGAAGAGAGGAAAAGAGAAGAGAGGAAAAGAGAAGAGAGGAAAAGAGAAGAGAAGAGAGGAAAAGAAAAGAAAAGAAAAGAGAGGAAAAGAAAAGAAAAGAAAAGAAAGGAAGAGAAAAAGAAGAAGAAAAGAAAGAAAAGAAAGAAAAGAAAAGAAAAAAGAAAAGAAAAGAAAAGAAAAGAGAAAAGAGAAAAAAAAAAAAAAGAGCCTCTTTCTGCATTTATTTTCTTTGGCAATTGAAGGGAAGAAGCAGTTGAAATATCATTTTCTTTTCACCTGTTAAATATTTGTTCAGCAGTTCTCAGTTCAGTGTACATCTTCCTAAGTGATGCTGCATTTGGTATTCAACAACTATCCCCTCTATCAGTTTTCAAACCCAAAGTCCCCTTAGGCACCACTTTGCTTTTATTTGTTCCACTGCAAATAGCAGATGAGTTATTCAACATTTGTCAGGCTTGTTTATTTATTTAACCATAGAGACATACAACATTTGCCAGTGTCCAGGAGATGTCTCTGGGAGTTAGCAGGAGCTAGAAACATTCTGGTGCTTGGGTCAGGACCCAAGAATGAAATTAAATCCGTAGGGTAACTCAGTGCTAGCATGAGTACTCCATCCTCTTCTCTGACTCTGCTTTCACCACTTTCTATCATTTTGCTTACTCTGCCAGCAAATCTGTAGTTCATCTATCTTTCTTTCTCTTCTCTTAATTGCTGATGGTGCGATGATCTTGAAGGTCTCTTCCAACCTGGTTTATTGTATCGTATTGAATACTGGATATTGAACTCCTTACTGCTTACATTCACAAGCTCCGACCTCCACAAACAGGCACATGCAACATCTTAGTCTAATTGCAACACTCAGATCTCCATCACTGCCTAAATTTCCATAAAATAAGTCATGATGAACAGCTATTTCTATTGAACATGCTCCCAGCACTTTGATTCCAGGCTTTCCTCCAGCACAGAAATTTCCCCCAATTTGTGCCATGTCATGTCTTAAACTTATAATACACATATAGACTAGACTAGACTAGACTAGACTAGACTAGACTAGACTAGAATAGAATAGAATAGAATAGAATCAACCAGGTTGGAAGAGACCATTGAGATCATCAAGTACAACCTATCACCCAACACCATCTAATCAACTAAACCATGGCACCAAGTGCCCCATCCAATCTCTTCCTAAACACCTCCAGTGATGGTGACTCCACCACCCCCCTGGGCAGCCCATTCCAATGGCCAATCACTCTTTCTGTGAAGAACTTCTTCCTAACACCCAGCCTAAACCTCCCATGGCGCAGCTTGAGATTGTGTCCTCTTGTTCTGGTGCTGGTTGCCTGGGAGAAGAGACCAACCCCCACCTGGCTACTACCCTTCAGGTAGCTGTAGGCAGAAAAACAGAAAATAGTATTTCAGTTACTTTTTGGCCCTTGAGTACAATTTCAGTAGTAGAAAAGAGCCTTGCCACAGACTTTATTGTTTTGTAAATTCCAAAGGAGATTTTTTATTGCATACTAAAATATTTGTGGCAATGTATCAACCTGGTCTATTTATAGATATATGTATAGTTGTTTAGGTGGGTTGGATTGGTTGATAGGTTGGATGCAATGATCTTGAAGGTCTCTTCCATCCTGGTTTATTATATTGTATTGTATTGTATTGTATTGTAATGTATTGAATTGTTCTATCCTATCCTATCCTATCCTATCCTATCCTATCCTATCCTATCCTATCCTATCCTATCCTATCCTATCCTATCCTTTCCTATCCTATCCTATTCTATCTTTTATGAATCCTTCTAGTGATAACTATGGGGGGGGAAAGAAGTGGGTTGTTTTTTCAAAAGGGGGATGTTCTTGATGGGAAGCTTGTAGTCAGCTTTAGCAAAGTTAGAATTCTTATATGCAGGTTATACTCCTTCCTCTGCACTCTCTTTCAGTTTTACACTTGAGAGAGTGCAGAAAGGTGATGATTTTTACAAAGGAAAACCATTGCCTTTTGCTGATCCTCTCTAGAACTTGGGGTTGCCCACTAACTTTGACATTTCTATAAGTAACAGATTATTTCTAGAGTTTTGAGGAGGGGAGGAAATAAATCTAACTTTTGCCTCATCATTTTAATTTATCAATCTTTATACAAACTTTGAATTTTTTTTTTGCCTTCCAACAGCAATGATGAAACAAAAAACCCCTACAATCATTATTCCATGACTATTCATTCATCATGTGTTTCCCTCCTATCACATTACTTGAACCATTCGAATCTCCTTTGGCTTGACATAGGAACTCATGGAGAATTTAGACTGCACGAAGGTAGAGGGATTACTCTCATGATTATTATCATAGTATAGTAGTATCAGTCAGGGTTGGAAGGGACCACAAGGATCATCTAGTTCCAACCCCCCTGCCATGGACAGGGACACCCCACACTAGATCAGGCTGGCCAGAGCCTCATCCAGCCTGGGCTTAAACACCTCCAGGGACAGGGCCTCAACCACGTCCCTCGACAACCCATTCCAGGGCTTCACCACTCTCACAGTGAAGAACTTCTTCCTCACATCCAGTCTGAATCTCCCCACCTCCAGCTTCATTCCATTCCCCCTAGTCCTATCACTACCTGATAGCCTGAGAAGTCCCTCCCCAGCCTTCTTGTAGGCCCCCTTCAGATACTGGAAGGCCACAATGAGGTCACCTCGGAGCCTTCTCTTCTCCAGACTGAACAGCCCCAACTCCTTCAGTCTGTCCTCACAGGAGAGGTGCTCCAGCCCTCTGATCATCCTCGTGGCCCTTCTCTGGACACCTTCCAGCACCCCCATGTCCCTCTTCTAATAGGGGCTCCAGAACTGGATGCAGTACTCCAGGTGGGGTCTCACCAGAGCTGAGTAGAGGGGGAGAATCACCTCCCTTGACCTGCTGGCCACACTTCTCCTGATGCAGCCCAGGATCTGATTGGCTTTCTGGGCTGCAAGTGCACATTGAGAGCTCATGTTGAGCTTCTCATCCACCATCTTTGTTATCTTAGTATCTAAGACTCCAACTGTGACCAGGGTCTGGTCCTACTTATGCTAGGTATTGGATAAAGAGCAAGAAGCAATGTTGCAAAGCTTGTAATTTAAAGTAGTACAGAGCTCCTGTGTAAATGAGGTCTGGAGTTAATTGGTTATATCACTACTGGTATTTCAGTCTGAGACTACAAGAATTTTTCAGTTAGAAATGTTGCAAAGAAAGGCAAGATGACCACAAACAGAGCAGCTTGCTCTGTACCTACTTGCTCCCTCTTAATTAAGATGTTCAGCTGGGAGGAGGGAAAAACATAACACTTGGGACTATTTTATGATTATTATTTTTTTTCAGCTTGAGTGCACAGGGGTAAATGTAGCCTCAGGCAGCTTTGACTGATATGACTCACATCTCCATGATGTCAAAGCTCTTAGTGACACTAACAGGCTCATATTTTGCAGAGAACAAACTATCCTCTGGTGTATTAATTAAGCCCGAGCATGTCCTGCAGAGAAGCAATACAAACCCCAAAGTTTTACGTAGTGAGTTTAATCCCTATGAAACATGTGGCCTGACACCTGCTAAGCACGAAATCTCTCATTAACCCACAGACTATGGAAAGCATGGATAAGAGCTCTGTGTTGCCCAAACTGGGCATGGTCTTGATGATATGTCAGCACTGGCCTCTTTCCCATGAAGACAGCCAACCTCCTTATTTTAAATCACAACATTATTTTCCATTAATTTTCATACGAATCCAAATGGGAGTTTGGGACATTGGTAAACCTTCCAGAGGAGCTGTTAGAAGAAATAAGTAATTAATGTTACCCTTTTTTTTTTATTTGTTGCTATCACTTTACCATGTTTGCTAACCACATAAAGAAGTGTTATTTTCTTTGCATAGTCTTTCCCAGACAAACAACTTCTCTCAAATAGAGTCCCTCATGAAACAGCAACAAACAGCTAAAACCACCTCCAAAACTCCACAAAACTCAGCCCCTGTGTGCCCTCAATCCTGGGCTCATATAGATCTTTCCTTGTGCCCTCCTGGAGGGGCAGAGCATAGGGTATCACAGAAGATACAGCCCACCCAGATCAGGTGTATAAATGAAAGCAAACCCCTTCCAGTTGCAAAAGAAAACAGCAACAAAAAAAGTTCCTCACAGGTTTCCCATTGACAGTGCCTCCAAATATAATAATGCTAAAAATCAAAGCACAGGAGCAAATAGATAGATCTAGCGTATTTCTTGCATTGAAAAACCCAATGTTTCAGAATTAAAATTGGTAAATAATTACATTCATTGCAGATGAAACATTGGTTTGGCAACTTTTGAAGAGAATCCCAGAAAAAAACCTCACTCATAACGGACGTTATGTTCCCTCTGCCATCTTCCTTGCTTTTAGGAAAGTAACTTTGGGGGGAAAAATGGATGTATGTACAATAGTGTGGCCAGCAGGAGCAGGGAGGTCATTGTGCCCCCTGGACTCAGCACTGCTAAGGCCACACCTTGAGTACTGTGTCCAGTTCTGGGCCACTCAGTTTAAGAAGGACATTGAGACTCTTGAACGTGTTAGGGGGCCTACAAGAAGGCTGGGGAGGGGACTTTTCAGACTATCAGGGAGTGATAGGACTAGGGGGAATGGGATGAAGCTGGAGGTGGGGAGATTCAGGCTAGATGTGAGGAGGAAGTTCTTCACCGTGAGAGTGGTGAAGCCCTGGAATGGGTTGTCCAGGGAGGTGGTTGAGGCCCCGTCCCTTGCGGTGTTTAAGACCAGGCTGGACGAGGCTCTGTCCAGCCTGATCTAGGGTAGAGTGTCCCTGCCCATGGCAGGGGGGTTGGAACTAGATGATCCTTGTGGTCCCTTCCAACCCTAACTGAAACTATGAAACTATGAAACTATGTGTCCAGAGAAGGGCAACGAGGCTGGGGAGAGGCCTTGAGCACAAGCCCTATGAGGAGAGGCTGAGGGAGCTGGGGTTTAGCCTGGAGAAGAGGAGGCTCAGGGGAGACCTTATTGCTGTCTACAACTACCTGAAGGGAGGTTGTAGCCAGGTGGCTTCTCCCAGGCAACCAGCACCAGAACAAGAGGACACAGTCTCAAGCTGCGTCAGGGGAGGTATAAGCTCGAGTTGAGGAGAAAGTTCTTCACAGAAAGAGTGATTGGCCATTGGAATGTGCTGCCCAGGGAGGTGGTGGAGTCACTATCCCTGGAGATGTTCAAGAGGGGATTGGACATGGCACTTGGTGCCATGATTTAGTAGTCATGATGATCTTTGAGGTATTTTTCTAACCTTATTGATTCTATGATTCTAATAGTTTAAATACTATAAACATATGTGAAAACTCATGGAATGCTCCAGAGAATCTCTTTACATATCCTACAGCTCTGCAAAGTCAAATTCATCACAGCTGTTCAGCATACTTCATAGCAGCTCCCTCAAGTGGCCATAGGTTTGAGTGGTTTAGTGCAAGCCATAGCAAAGCCATCAAGTACCCCCCAGGTCTCATTACCCACCTTTAGAACTGTTTCTCATCACCTTTAGATGGTTAGGACGGCTGCAAATACATTTTGAGATGTTTCAGATACAAAGTCAGGGTGGGATAGGCAACAGCAGAGGAGAAGTAAAGGGGAAAAAAAACCAAAAGGCTGGGAGGAACAAACCAAAGATGAATGGGTTGACTTTCAGTAGTTTAAAATGTTTGCTAAAGTCTATAGATCAAGGAATTTTGGTATGTATTTTTTTCCTCTGAAGTGCAGGCTATTTAGAGTGAATTAGAATGCAGAAATAACCAGGTTAGAAAAGACCTTTGAGATCATCAAGTCCAACCTACCACCCAACACCATCTAACCAACTAAACCATGGCACTAAGTGCAAGTAATGCAGGCAGGGATACTCACCACTATACCACTATAGTGTGGTAGTTTTTTCCTAGGGTGAAATTTCTAGCATTCCCCTGTGAGGTACAGCAGTTCTCTACTGCTTCATGTTAATCGAGGAAAGTCAACCTTTATTTCCTCATGTATCTCCTTAGATTCTGATGCACCTGGAGCACAAGAATGTGCTTCTAACCCCACCGCTTACATAGATCTTTTTAGAGGACACAAGAGGACCAGAACAAGAGGACACAGTCTCAAGCTGCACCAGGGGAGGTTTAGGCTGGATGTTAGGAAGAAGTTCTTCACAGAAAGAGTGATTGGCCATTGGAATGGGCTGCCCAGGGAGGTGGTGGAGTCACCATCGCTGAAGATGTTTAGGAAGAGACTGGATGGGGCACTTGGTGCCATGGTTTAGTTGATTAGATGGTGTTGGGTGATAGGTTGGACTTGATGATCTCAAAGGTCATTTCCAACCTGGCTGATTCTATTCTAGAGCCATTGGATAAAGTAACTTCAGTCCTTCGTTCTTTACTGTGTATTTGCTCTATCAGCACTGGCTCCTGAAAGCAGCCAACAAATGCTAACTAACCTGCAGTTCAGACAAAGGAATTTTACAGATTGATTTATGGAGAAGGAGGAAGACTGAAAATTCAGAGCCCTGGGAAATATGAGAGGCTGTCCTGAAAATTATAAAATAAAATAAAATAAAATAAAATAAAATAAAATGAAATAAAATGAAATAAACCCCCCAAACAAACCAAACCCACCCACCCACCACATCCACACAAAAAAACCCCAACCAAACAAACCAACCAAGTAACAACAAAAAATAAATGACAAAAAAAGAGAAATGCTCCTGTGCCTGCTGTGCACTCTCTGGCAGGCTGCATCATGAACCATTCTCAGAACAGAGACCAACAGCTCCCAGTTTTGGGTCTTTGAAAAATAACATCTATAGCCAGCTACTTGAAAGAGGAATTTGTTGTTTTTTCAAGTTCTGGAGCCTGATTATGGCTGCATGAACCTGTTACATGAACAAAGCAAAAAGGTGTGAAAACAGACACAAATTGGTGCCCTTGTTCCCACAGCCCTCACTATCAAATCTGTTTTCAGTGCAATCAGAAGTTGGGCTACATTAGCAACTTCAGACCATGACATTGTTCCATGCACTTAATCAAATACTGAATCCTTTCAGCAGTTTTTGTGTGTGTAATGTGAAACTCAAACACAGAGTTGAATTTTCTCAACAATTACACCTCTAGACCTTGTTTGCTTGCTAGCTCTCTTTTTTCAATATTGCCTATGAGGAGAGGCTGAGAGAGTTGGGGTTGCTTAGCCTGGAGAGGAGGAGGCTCAGGAGAGACCTTATTGCTGTCTGCAACTACCTGAAGGGAGGTTGTAGCCAGGCAGAGGTTGGTCTCTTCTCCCAGGCAACCAGCACCAGAACAAGAGGACACAGTCTCAAGCTGCACCAGGGGAAGTTTAGGCTGGATGTTAGGAAGAAGTTCTTCACAGAAAGAATGATTTGCCATTGGAATGGGCTGCCCAGGGAGGTGGTGGAGTCACCTTCACTGGATGTGTTCAGGAAGAGACTTGATGGGGAACTTGGTGCCATGGTTTAGTTGATTAGATGGTGTTGGGTGATAGGTTGGACTTGATGATCTCAAAGGTTTTTTTCCAACCTGGTCTGGTCTATTCCTATTCTATTCTATTCTATTCTATTCTATTCTATTCTATTCTATTCTATTCTATTCCATTCCATTCCATTCCATTTCTATTCTATTCCTATTCTATTCTATTCTATTCTATTCTATTCTATTCTATTCTATTCTATTCTATTCTATTCCTTTCTCCACTTTTGTTCTTGCAACAGTACATGCATGTGTGTATATATATATATATATATTTATGTTTAAATAGATGCACTTTTCTCACCCACTGTAGAACTGCTTCTCTTTTGTGTGAGTCTCACAAAAGGGAGAAACAGAACACCTTTTGTTGTTGTTGTTGCTTTCCCAGTTGTGGCCCACACCCAGCAAAGCACTTAGTCATATGTTCACTCTTCCCCCTGGACCGGGAGTTTGGTTATCGGATAGAACAAATATGTGCACAAGAAAGGTATGGTATCCATCACCACCATGAGTCATTCAAAACCAGATACCTAAATAGCTGATCTAGACAACTGGAGTGCCACAATTATTTGATTATCCTTTAGAAATCCGGAGACTAGTGGGCTCAGAGGCTCTGTTCATAATGAAGGTATGTAGCAGGCAGCAGGATAGCCTCAGAGCACATGACATAATAGAAAATTACTTCATGTATGGCCCTCTGATTACCACATTTTAGAAACTGAAGCATTTGATGAAAACCACTGGACTTTAAATTGGTGCCTTCAACATCTAGCTTCTTACATTAGCAGTATGACCTGCTCATTATACCCCATTAAAAGGGTAAACATGACAAGATAATGGATTCATATTGGCAGAAGCTATACACTTTGATATTTTATTATTTCTACTTTGCTAGCTCACATTGAAAAATCCAAGAGCTCTCCTCAGTTGCTAATCTCTGAACAGCTAGACCCTCATGTTTTGAGATTAGCATCAAAAAAAGAGAGAAAGTGCTCACTAGACAAAGAACATTGATCACAGAGTTTCAGTTTTGGGGGGGGGGTTGTTTGCAAAATTCAGCTTTTCTCCCTAAATGTGCTCTTCTACTTTCCTTTTGAGATTATCTCAATCTGCACCACTAACTTTGAACATCCCTTAGGCTGATGGTCTGAATTATGTTGAAATCTACACCAGACTTTTGCCAGTTGCCCAGGTCTATTTTCTAGGTGAATGAAAAGCACTATTCTTCTCCCTTAACAATTTAAATGCACCACTGAGTAATCATACTCCTAGTCCACTTGCACAGATTTATGCTTACTGCATGTGTTCGATGTGTCTGAGGTATGAAATATAGAACCAGAAAAATGCTGAGGGTCTACCTGGTAGTTTTCTGGTCCCTGAAATTAAAAGCTATTTTTCAGGTGTAACGTCTCCTCAGCACTCTGTCAAAGGAAATAAAAGAAAGAAGCAGGGAAGGGAGAAAGCACCTTTTAAGGCTCCTGAAGCTTTTAATTGAATCAGTGATTCAGGAAATCTCATTCTCCCTTCTGTTTGCTCTGAAATGAAGGCGAGACAGTGAGCAGATTTCTGTCAGTTAAACAGATGCTCTGTGCATGCAGACATTTCTGTGTTTAATGATGGCTTTGGCGTTATGGTTAGCTTTGTGTGATGTGCTGCTGGGGGGGTGTCAGCATAGGACTGGAACACAAGCGCTGTGAGGAGAGGCTGAGGGACCTGGGGGTGTTTAGCCTGGAGAAGAGGAGGTTCAGGGGAGACCTCATTGCTGTCTGCAACTACCTGAAGGGAGTTTGTAGCCAGGAGGGGGTTGGTCTCTTCTCCCAGGCAACCAGCACCAGAACAAGAGGACACAGTCTCCAGTTGTGCCAGGGGAGGTTCAGCCTCGATATTAGGAGGAAGTTCTTCACAGAGAGAGTGATTTGCCATTGGAATGGGCTGCCCAGTGAGGTGGTAGAGTTGCTGTCCTTGAAGATCTTCAACAAAAGACTGGATGAGGCACTTAGTGCCATAGCCTAGTTGACTGGATAGGGCTGGGTGATAGGTTGGACTGGATGATCTTGGAGATCTCTTCCAACCTGACTGATTCTATGATTGCTCATTGGAACAGGCTGCCTGGGGAGGTGGTGGAGTTGCCACCATTGGGGGGGTTAGGAGGAGACTTGATGGGGTGCTTGGTGCCATGGTTTAGTTGATTAGATGGTGTTGGATGATGGGTTGGACACGATGATCTTGAAGATCACTTCCAACCTGGTCTATTCTATTCTATTCTATTCTATTCTATTCTATTCTATTCTATTCTATTCTATTCTATTCTGTTTGTTCTGTTCTGTTCTATTCTCTATTCTATTCTATTCTGTTCTGTTCTCTATTCTATTCTATTCTATTCTATTCTATTCTATTCTATTCTATTCTATTCTATTCTATGATTCTAAGTGCCTTCCCTGTAAAAATTCACAGACATTCTTTTAAGAGAGACTCCCAGAACATTAAGCTTGAAGAGATACTTTGCTTGCCACGGGACTGCACAGGCAGTAAGGTTTTAATTGCTCAAATAAGAGAATCTCTAAGATGTCAAAATTTTTTTGCATTAATTGCACAGTGGAGACAGAGCAATAAAGTACTGTACTAGCATATCATGTGCCCAGCTGTGATTAATGGTATGGCTAAACTTCATATGTCTTCCTGCAGTATGACTAGGAGGCATAGGCTGTTAGAGAAAGTTCAGAACTCAGATAAATGCACTTTTTTCAAGTAAAACTTCAAGTCTTAGCTTAAGTACTTACTTAAATGATATGAAAAGAAAATTTCATACCAGTTCTTCAGATGTTGCATATTCCTCTAGCTCCACATGTAGGCTGATTTACATCATGTCAGAATATGGCTTCATTTTTTGCTAGAGTAGAAGCCAGCACTAACCCTCTTTTCCTTTACAACTGTGTGAAAAGATGCAGCTCCATCAATGCAAAGAGATTAACACTTCTGTGCTTCACAGTGCACAGCCTCTATATCTTTCCATAGTGAAGCTGAACAATAAATTCTGCTTAAAAAAGTCTTGCCTGCAATTTTCCTCCTTCCACATCAGGTTACATCTGAGTTTATCTGGTATGGGCTAATTAAGCAGATGATGTTTTGCATGTACAAAAGGCAAGATGAGAAAACCTCAGTAAATGAATATGGAAATTTTGCTCTCCTGCCCACTGATACCCACAAAGTTATTATTTGGAGGAGGAGATAGGGAAGCTTGTTTGCATTTTGGCTTATTTTACTGACAATATGTAGGTGGGCAATTGAGATTGCTGGAAAACAGCTTCCACTGATAGAATGATAAAAGCATTCCTGGTCTTAAGCTTATTGTATGTCTCTGACCAGGGCTAACAACAGATCAGTGGAGGGGAATTTTGTTTACATCTCCCTTTTGGCAAATCAGGCTCTCCTCTTTAGACCTTGCTTTGCTGGCTGCAGCATCTCTAGGCTGATGTAGCTGGGATAACTTGCAATAAACCTCTGCTTATTTAACCTGCCAATAAGAAAAGTATAAAAAGAATCCCCTAGAAGGACAGCAGAACACTGAGAAAAGTCAAAAAGTGGCACTGTTTAGCATAAGGGCCAGCTAGCTCTGAGATGGTTGTGAGTATTCTCCTGTGTGATTTACTCTGGGTGATCCTGCTCTAGGATGGGGCTTGGGTGATCTGCAGAGGTCCCTTCCAGCCCCAGCCATTCTGTGATCCTGTGTAAGGCAAAACAAGTAATATTACTGAGTGTGTTTTAACAGCAACCATCAAGACTATTCTGGCACTGTGACCTTTACACCTGTGAAATGCTGACATGAATGTGATGGAATTTGACAGGCTGGACAGATGGGCAGAATCCAAGGGCATGAGACTGAACACATCCAAGTGCTGGGTTCTGCACATTGGCCACAGCAACCCCATGCAGTGCTACAGGCTGGGGTCAGAGTGGCTGGAGAGCAGCCAGGCAGAGAGGGACCTGGGGGTGCTGGTTGATGGGAGGCTGAACATGAGCCTGCAGTGTGCCCAGGCAGCCATGAGGGCCAATGGCATCCTGGCCTGCATCAGGAACAGTGTGGCCAGCAGGAGCAGGGAGGTCATTCTGCCCTTGTATACAGCACTGGTCAGGCCACCCCTTGAGTCCTGTGTCCAGTTCTGGGTCCCTCAGTTTAGGAAGGATGTTGACTTGCTGGAACGTGTCCAGAGAAGGGCAACGAAGTTGGTGAGGGGTTTGGAGCACGCCCTATGAGGAGAGACTGAGGGAGGTGGGGTTGCTTAGCCTGGAGAGGAGGAGACTCAGGGCAGACCTTATTGCTCTCTACAACTACCTGAGGGGAGATTGTAGCCAGGCAGAGGTTGGTCTCTTTTCCCAGGCAGGCAGCACCAGAACAAGAGGACACAGTCTCAGGCTGCGCCAGGGCAGGTTTAGACTGGATGTTAGGAGGAAGTTCTATACAGAGAGAGTGATTGCCCATTGGAATGGGCTGCCCAGGGAGGTGGTGGAGTCACCATCATTGGAGATGTTTAGGAGGAGAATGGATGGGGTGCTTGGTTGCATGGTTTAGTTGATTAGGTGGTGTTGGATGATGGGTTGGACTTGATGATCTCGAAGGTCTCTTCCAACCTGGATTTATTGTATTGTATTGTATTGTATTGAATTACCTCAAATGTTATGCCTGTGCTTGCAGTATGCTGCAGAGGACTAGCGTTCCTCTGTCCTTTTTCAGACATATTCCTTATTTCTGCCTATGAGTTTTATGTATTTACATTTTAAACATTTACCTAAGTGATTCTGTGAGAGGAAAGGTCTGGTTTCTCTCTCAGAAGCCCAGCTCCCCCTTGCCTATTCTCTCCTTTACCATATCTGTTTGAGGAAACCAGCCTTCATTTGACTATGAATGTGTTCAGCATGCCGTCTAGGAGGTACTTTTTTTCCTCTCAGCTGGAAACAATGCAAACAACTATGATTAAAATGCAAGAAAAGTCACATAATGCTGCTTGCTATCGCTAAAGCAGTGCCATGACATGCCTTGTCACGTGCATTTAACATGCCATGGGACAGTGAAATTACTAAATCCAAGATCACAGTGTCCAGGTGGTTTTTCCTATGCTGCTGTTTGGAAAACTATTTCTGTTAATATAACCACAAATTGAATTTTGAAGACTGCAGGAAGGTACTAATAGCAATAGCAAGCTTGTAGTCTTTAAATAGGTTTTCCAAATTGTTACAGTGCTGTACACAGTGTCATGACCTGGAAAAAATTGCATTTTTCATGCTGCTTTTTCATAACTACCAAACCTGTTTCTCATTTGAGAGTTAAGGGAGAAGCACCTTCAGTTCTGCTGGTGATGAATGCAAAAGAGCTGAGAAAGTTCTGGCAATTTCATTCCACCTATTTGTTAAAACTTTAAATGCACATATCTGACAGCTCCCTTGCTTTATACTTAAGCAGCTTCAAAACTCAGTGCTTTCAAAATACTTTTATTTTGTACAAGGATAGAGCCCAAATAAAGAGTGACATAATGAGCAGGGAATTCATAGTTTCATAGTTTCAGTCAGGGTTGGAAGGGACCACAAGGATCATCTAGTTCCAACCCCCCTGCCATGGGCAGGGACACCCTACACTATATCAGGCTGGCCAGAGCCTCATCCAGCCTGGGCTTAAACACTTCCAGGGACGGGGCCTCAACCACCTCCCTGGATAACCCATTCCAGGGCTTCACCACTCTCATGGGGAAGAACTTCCTTCTCACATCTAGCCTGAATCTCCCCATCTCCAGCTTCATTCCATTCCCCCCTGATAGCCTGAGAAGTCCCTCCCCAGGCTTCTTGTAGGCCCCCTTCAGATACTGGAAGGCCACAATGAGGTCACCTCGGAGCCTTCTCTTCTCCAGACTGAACAGCCCCAACTCCCTCAGTCTGTCCTCATAGGAGAGGTGCTCCAGCCCTCTGATCATCCTCGTGGCCCTTCTCTGGACACCTTCCAGCACCTCCAGATCCGTTTTGTAATAGAGGTTCCAGAACTGGAGGCAGTACTCCAGGTGGGGTCTCACCAGAGCTGAGTAGAGGGGGAGAATCACCTCCCTTGACCTGCTGGCCACACTTCTCCTGATGCAGCCCAGAATTCATCATTGTCTTGTAAGAGTCACCAGAGTAACACGTGTGAGAACCTCACCCACAGGTTTTGACCTCTCCACACCAGGGTAAGGAGCAGGAATAGATTAGCTCAAGTGTTGAAACAGAAGATTTCATACTCTCTGCCAAATTTATTCTCATCCAGTAACTCCAGATATATTTGTAATCCTCGTTGCAAATTCCAGCAAATTTCACTGTCTAGTAGCAGAGTAATTTTATTAAGCATCTCATCTGGGAGTTATAAGACAAAATAGAAAAATGCACCCTGTACAGCCTTTCTGCACCCCCTGTCTACATAATCATGAATGAGCTTGTGATTTGCATCCTTCTTCCACTAATATCCTGCATCCTTCTAGCATTTAGAAATGGGATACCTACACATCTTTGTGGGTTCCACGGACAGTGGCATTGAGTGCACCCTCAGCAAGTTTGCTGATGACACCAAGCTGTGTGGTGCAGCAGACACGCTGGAGGGAAGGGATGCCATCCAGAGGGACCTGGACAGGCTGGAGAGGTGGGCACAGGCCAACCTTATGAGCTTCAACAAGACTAAGTGCAGGGTCCTGCATCTGGGTCAAGGCAATCCCAGGCACAAATCCAGGCTGGGCAGTGACTGGCTGGGGAGCAGCCCTGAGGAGAGGACTTGGGGGTGCTGGTGGATGAGAAGCTCAACATGAGCTCTCAGTGTGCACTTGCAGCCCAGAAAGCCAATCAGATCCTGGGCTGCAGCAAGAGAAGTGTGGCCAGCAGGTCAAGGGAGGTGATTCTCCCCCTCTACTCAGCTCTGGTGAGACCCCACCTGGAGTACTGCGTCCAGTTCTGGAGCCCCTATTATAAGAGGGATATGGACATCCAGAGAAGGGCCATGAGGATGATCAGAGGGCTGGAGCACCTCTCCTATGAGGACAGACTGAGGGATTTAGGGCTGTTCAGTCTGGAGAAGAGAAGGCTCAGAGGTGACCTCATTGTGACCTTCCAGTATCTGAAGGGGACCTACAAGAAGGCTGGGGAGGAACTTCTCAGGACATCAGGTAGTGATAGGACTAGGGGGATGGAATGAAGCTGGAGGTGGGGAGATTCAGGCTGGAGGAGGAGGTTCTTCACTGTGAGGGTGGTGAAGCCTGGAATGGGTTGTCCAGGGAGTTGTTGAGGCCCCAGTCCCCCATCCCTGGAAGTGTTTAAACCCAGGCTGGATGAGGCTCTGGCCAGCCTGATCTAGTGTGGGGTGTCCCTGCCCATGGCAGGGGGGTTGGAACTAGATGATCCTTGTGGTCCCTTCCAACCCTGACTGATACTACTATACTATGATACACACCATAACACAATGGTGAATCTGTATGGCCATTAGGAAAAGCTGCCATGGTATTTTCTACATACAGCTCTGCATCCACTGTGCAATAGCAGATAACGTGACCATCCCTGCCTGGAAAGTTTATCTGATCATAAGGAAATACTCTATTAACTAATGCAAAAGAAATGCATTGAGGGGTGATGGAACTAGATGATCCTTGAGGACCCTTCCAACCCTACTGATTCTATGATTCACAGAAAATATATTCAGCTCCCAAAGTCCCAGATCTGGAAGTTGCTCAGGAGATTTTTAAGGACAACTGCTACATATACTTGTCCTGTATTCACCCCAGCCTAAACACCCACCTACAGCCCCTTTAAGAGACTGATTATGGAACAGGTAGAACACTGGTTCCACTCAGCCCAGATACTCTTACATTCTAAACTTGGTTTGACATGACATCATACAAGGTAAGATTAAAGTTCAGAAGCAGGTCTGAGTCTCAGATGCTCAAATCTTTGGCTGTTAGTAAATCATCACAGCTTCAGTTCCTAGACTTTACATGAACCTGAGATATGAATTGAACAGAATGGAGAGCAGTAAAGAAGGTTAGTAGCTATGAATCCTGGATGACTGATCTATAATTCATAAATTGAAGCAGTGATGCAAAAGTTGTGATCATTAGGCCAGTGTGTTTGGGGATGCTTTAACTATTTGCTTTATTTCAATAAACATCATTTACTAGATGCTGAGATGTATTTACAATGTAACCTGGCTGACAGCCAAGTATCTTGGGAGTATGTGGTGTCCAGCTGGAGAAAAGGGCTTTCTTAGTTGTGAAAATGTGCTGTTCAATACTTGGAAGATTTCTTATTCAGCCTAAAAGTACATACTGAATGAAGAGCTATGAATATGGAATATACAGAACACAGAATTAACCAGGTTGGAAAAGTCCTTCAAGATCATCGAGTCCAACCTATCACCCAACACCATCTAATCAATAAACCATGGCACTAAGTGCCTCATCCAGTCTTTTCCTAAGCCCCTCTAGTGATGGTGATTCCACCACCTCCCTGGGCAGCACATTCCAATGGCCAATCACTCTTTCTGTGATGAAATTCTTCCTATCATCCAGCCTAAACCTCACATGGCACTGCTTGAGACTGTATCCTCTTATTCTGGTGATGCTTGACTGGGAGAAGAGGCCAACCCCCACCTGGCTACAACCTCTCTTCAGGTAGTTGTAGAGAGCAATAAGGTATGCCCTGAGCCTCCTCTTCTCCAGGCTAAGCAACCCCAGCTCCCTCAGCCTCTCCTCTCAGGGCTGTGCTCCCAATCCCTCCCCAGCTTTTCTGCCCTTCTCTGGACACATTCCAGCAACTCAACATCTTAATTAAGTTTAGAAACTGCAGGTAAAGTTCATAGAAACTACAAAACTGGTATGCAGCCCATGATCCAAAGCAAAGCATCATCATGTTCAATAATCCTTAATGTGATGACAGTGATCAGAAGTTAATTAAAACTGCACATGTCTCTTTCATGCTTTCAACATTTTAATTCACGTATTCCTGCCAGGGGACTAAATGTTAATATAGAACTCCACACAGTATATTGAAATACCAATTAGTAACTCAATATTTCTAAGTGACCAAAGCTGACTTCACATGAGTATAGAAAACAAAGGATGAAACATGTTTAGATTACTGAATTTTACAGGGGAAAGAGAAAAAAAAGAGGAAATTAAAGATGATATCAAACTTAGCCCAGGACAGTAACAGCTGTTAGAACAGACAGGTAATAGAGTAAAGGTGAAAAGGTTAAAGAGCCTTATGAATATGAAAAAGTTTTAATTACTGTTCATTGGCCTTTTCTCTGACAAGGGACTGTACCCAACAAAGCACACCAGAAGGACAGGGTCACTTCATAGGACACCTGTTAATTTCAGTGGGCTGTGCACAGCTTACAGCATCAGAAACTCAGCTGCTACTGAGATTATGGGGATTGACACAGGGATCAGACCCATGTTGGGTGTGAAGAGAAAGAGTCAAGTGCCCAGATGCAACAAATCCAGAAACAAGCCATCCCATTGTAATACCATTTAGTTTGTGAAATTTGTTATATTTCTTGATGAACCATTATTATCTCTCCTCTCCTCTCCTCTCCTCTCCTCTCCTCTCCTCTCCTCTCCTCCTCTCCTCTCCTCTCCTCTCCTCTCCTCTCCCCTCTCTCCTCTCCTCTCCTCTCTCTCCTCTCCTCTCCTCTCCTCTCCTCTCCTCTCCTCTCTCTCTCCTCTCCTCCTCCTCTCCTCTCCTCTCCTCTCCTCTCCTCTCCTCTCCTCGAGTCTCCTCTCCTCGAGTCTCCTCTCCTCTCCTCTCCTCTCCTCGAGTCTCCTCTCCTCTCCTCGAGTCTCCTCTCCTCTCCTCGAGTCTCCTCGAGTCGAGTCTCCTCTCCTCTCCTCTCCTCTCCTCTCCTCTCCTCTCCTCGAGTCTCCTCTCCTCTCGAGTCTCCTCTCCTTTCCTCCAGTCTCCTCTCCTCGAGTCTCCTCTCCTCTCCTCGAGTCTCCTCGAGTCGAGTCTCCTCTCCTCTCCTCTCCTCTCCTCTCCTCTCCTCTCCTCTCCTCGAGTCTCCTCTCCTCTCCTCGAGTCTCCTCTCCTTTCCTCCAGTCTCCTCTCCTTTCCTCGAGTCTCCTCTCCTCTCCTCGAGTCTCCTCTCCTCGAGTCTCCTCTCCTCTCCTCGAGTCTCCTCTCCTCAAGTCTCCTCTCCTCGAGTCTCCTCTCCTCTCCTCGAGTCTCCTCTCCTCTCCTCTCCACTCCTCGAATCTCCTCTCCTCTCCTCGAGTCTCCCTTTCAAGAAAGGAACTGCATCCAACTCTTTTGCTCCATGGAGGCAACATTC
The DNA here is from genome assembly GCA_015227895.2 of Colaptes auratus. Lineage (NCBI taxonomy): Eukaryota > Metazoa > Chordata > Aves > Piciformes > Picidae > Colaptes > Colaptes auratus. The sequence goes on from CM026886.1 coordinate 11,237,034, forward strand.
CTAACTGCATCTACAGAAAACCCAACAGCAAACACCTGTTCATTGAAATCTACTGATATCTTTAAAGACTAGGGAGGGGGGGAAGTTGTTTGTATAATCTAGAAGGGTTTTGTCCAAGTTTCACAGTTGTTTCTAATGCAGGTAGATGTTACAGGTTATTTCATAATAAGAACTAGCTTTTTCCTTTATTTCCTTTCACTATGAAACAGTCAAGGAAAGAGGAAAGGTAAGTCAAAAAACCAAAAATCAGAAAGAAGAATAAGGACTTCTCTCTTTTTTTGAAAGAAATACACCACGAAACCACCATCAGCATTAAAATGCAAATAGGATCTTAAGTTGGGCACACAGGATTGAGCTATCAATCACAGGAGAAATTCTGCTTGCCTCTGCGTCAGGAAGAAAGTAAATTTAATCAATTTAACCCCCAAACAATCCCACATTCCCCCAATCCCTTTGCTCCATACTCTTCACTGGATTTAGTACCATGAAGTGAGAGGATATTCTGGGCAAAGTTATGCTTTTCCCAAGTTTATTCCAGGACATCTACATAGAATGTGTGAAACAATTCTTCTACTCTACTTGCTGTCAAGAGCTGCAGCCCAACATGCCTGTTCAGTTTAGAAGTTAGTATCTTAAAGGCACAGATCTCCTAGAAAGATGTCAGGAAAACAGCAGAATTATGGCAGATCAAGAATGCACAGCCTCTGGAGAAATACCTAAAAATCCCAAACATCTTTAGCATGAAGAAGGATGTGGTAGTTCTTGAGGTATATAAAAGGCAGTTACAAACAAAAGGACATGGTTTAGTCATGAGGTCTGTGGTGACAGGTTGGACTTGATGATCTTTGAAGTCTCTTCCAACCTTGGGGATTCTGTGATTCTGTGACTCTGTTCTCTTTATAATATGCAATGGGTCTGAGTATAGCCAGAAAGATTGAGCTGAAATAGTAGGAAACAGTGGAAGCACCAAAGATTTTTAAGGACAGGGGAGACAGAAATTTGTCAGGATTTATTAGCTAAAGATGATCTATATGGGGGCAAAGACACGGAGAAATTGACCTATTCAAATACTATGCAGTCTCATTTTCCTTTGATCCAATTGATCTCTTCCCTATTGGATCAATAACACCTGCTCAGCATGAGTTCCATGACAGCCTTCTTTAAAGGACTACATTCTCTGACTGCTCATTTCTAAGCATGAATTGTTTCGAATCTCTTTCCTTTGTGTGTGTAGATTCTTCTGTGAAGACACTTTATTATTGCTTTGTTTATATGAGCACTTGATAGGTGTCAAGCTCTGCATAAAAAGGTGGTTGATTACTATTAAAGATGTAACACAAGACCTAAGCAGGAGCCATTGACTGTTACAAAGGTATTAGAGCTGAAGAAGGAAAGATTTTCAATTTATGACAGATGGATAGAAAAGCAATCAAAACCAAGGCAAAGCTCATGACATGAAGGATATTCTAGTAGGTAATAATGTAGTAGTAGGTAATAATGGAGGAAGGATCTCCTTCCACTCTAATTCTCCAGTTTCATTACCTCTTTCACAAATTCATCTTCTACTTCTGACAACCAACTTTGTAAAGAAAAAGGTACAAATGCTTGAAGGCTTATCTGCTATATTTTACAGCTTAATGATGCTGGTTTATCTTATCCTTTCCTCCACTAGGAAAACAAAACTCTGACTAAATCCATACACAATATCTCGGCTCTGTCTTTTATGGGTTACATCAGTCTGTTAGAGATGCTGTGTTACAGAACTTTTGCTTTTGCTATGTAGTTAGTTGTAACATGCTTCCTTCTATGTATGCAAAGAATGGTAGAAAGGTTAATCAAAAGTGTGGCTTTATTAGAATAAGAAAAAGAGGGAGATGTAGGAGAAGGGTTGGTTTTGGATAGCATGGAAGGCTATGGAGATTTGCTTGTCTTTGAATTAGAGAAGGCTATGTTTAGTCTTTGACTCAGAAAAGAATGTGAACGTCTTGTAACTGAGAGAAATTAGGCAGAATTTGGTTGGATGTGTTAAGATACTGTTTTGTTATTTTGACCTATTGTATGCCTCAATTACACTCGTGCCAGTAGAAAATAGCCAATTAAGATGTGACACGTCTGCCTTCTGACAGACTATATAACTTTCACAGTATCACAGTATCACTAAGGTTGGAAGAGACCTCAAAGGTCATCAAGTCCAACCTCTCACCACAGTCCCCACGACTAGACCATGGCACCAAGTGCCACGTCCAATCCCCTCTTGAACACCTCCAGGGACAGTGACTCCACCACCTCCCTGGGCAGCCCATTCCAATGGTGAACAACTCTCTGAGTGAAGAACTTTCTCCTCACCTCCAGCCTAAACTTCCCCTGGCGCAGCTTGAGACTGTGTCCTCTTGTGATGGTGCTGGTTGCTAGAGAGAAGAGCCCAACCCCTTCCTGGCTACAACCACCCTTCACTTTTGCTGTATAACATAATAAACATCTTTGCCTGCTTACATCTTGTCCTGGTAGCTGTGCACGAGAAGAATACAACCCCCCATCTATATTACAACACAACACTGATGGAACACTAGCCCAAGAGAAACATCCATATTATTCACACTGATTCCTATGGCCATACCACTGAAGTAATAACTATTTTCTGATTTGCAATACCAAATGCAATTCACTTATCTGGAAAATTAGATTTCTGAAAGAACACAGATTGCACTTTCCAAGCACTCCATTCTTTTAAATATTTTTCTCTGTGCAAAGGCAATGCAGAAGGATTCAATACACTGTGGTTTGGTTTTTGTTTGTTTGGTTGGTTTAATCCCTGATATCATTAGAGCCCTTGGAGTTAATTAAAATAGAGCTGCAAAGGCCTGAGGAAAACACATATGTATGATTTCTGCAATTACTAATTATTTAAATTAAGTATTAATTATGAAGAGTATTTCTTAAGTTGGCAGCAGTTTACTTAAAGTTACAGTAGGCTCTGAGAATGAAGCGTTCACATACAGAACAGTTTCATATACCAAGCTGAAGTGGCAATCATTTCAGGGCATGTTAAAGCAATTCTATTTGTGCAGAATAAGCAGTTATACACACACACACACTCAAGAAGGATGAGAAATCATGGAGAAAATGAGTCTGCATAGCTGAGTTAGTGGAGATAAGAAAGAAACAGCTCCCTAGCCTGATGGTGTGCCTCCTAAAGACATGCAGCAAGAGTTATTTGACAGGCTGGACAGATGGGCAGAATCCAACGGCAGGAGATTGAACACATCCACGTGCGGGGTTCTGCACATTGGCCACAACAACCCCATGCAGTGCTACAGGCTGAGGACAGAGTGGCTGGAGAGCGGCCAGGCAGAGAGGGACATGGGGGTACTGGTTGATGGGAGGCTGAACATGAGCCTGCAGTGTGCCCAGGCAGCCAAGAGAGCCAATGGCATCCTGGCCTGCATCAGGAACTGTGTGGCTAGCAGGAGCAGGGAGGTCATTCTGCCCCTCTAATCAGCACTGGTTAGGCCACACCTTGAGTACTATGTCCAGTTCTGTCAGTTTAGGAAAGATGTTGAGTTGCTGGAATGTGTCCAGAGAAGGGCAACGAAGTTGGTGAGGGGTTTGGAAGACAAGCCCTATGAGGAGAGGCTGAGGGAGCTGGGGTTGCTTAGCCTGGAGAAGAGGAGACTGAGGGGTGACCTCATTGCTCTCTACAACTACCTGAAGGGAGGTTGTAGACAGGCAGAGGTTGGTCTCTTCTCCCAGGCAGCCAGTACCAGAACAAGAGGACACAGTCCCAGGCTGTGCCAGGGCAGATTTAAGCTGGATGTTAGGAAGAAGTTCTATACAGAGAGAGTGATTGCCCGTTGGAATGGACTGCCCAGGGAGGTGGTGGAGTCACCATCATTGGAGGTATTCAGGAGGAGACTTGATGGGGTGCTTGATGCCATGGCTTAGTTGTTTAGGTGGGCTGGATTGGTTGATAGGTTGGACGCAATGTTCTTGAAGGTCTCTTCCAACCTGGTGTATTGTATTATATTGTATTGTATTGTATTGTATTGTACCAAAAAGCTGGGTGCATACAAGGTTTGGTTGAGTACTCAGTTACTTCCATCAGCTAAAATTCTGCAGTGCTCATGGCATTCTGATACTCCTAAGCCTCCTAACGCAGTAATGATGGCATAGGAATAGCACAGCTGCAGTTCTCTCATGCTGCCTGTGCACTGTCAGGGAGAAGATTCAGGCTGATGGGTGTTCAAATAGAAAAGCAGCTATGAGCCCCACCCCTCCTGGGATGAGCTACCACAGATCCCACCAAACCCATCTGGACTAAAGGCTCTTGCCTAGCACCTTCTAACATCAGGGACACATTGAAGCAGATTGTGTGATCAACAATTAAGTTTTCGCAACAGTTTGGGTGTCATTGGGTGACTGCAACAAATCTGGCCTTGGATCAAGCTAAAGCCCACTGTTTTTAAATTAACTTCCCACCAATATGTTCTCACTATGTTGTGGTCAAACAATGCTAGCACTGTTGCTCAGGCAAATTCATTAAGCTGAAAGGTTAGTCCAGTTAATTGTAATTAAAAGCCATTCCATGCAACACACTCTAGGTGAACCTGCTCTGGCAGGAGGGGTTGGTCTAGATGATCTCCATAGGTCCCATCCAGCCCCTATCGTTCTGTGATTCTGTAAAAGGTGAAGTCAGCTGTTGTCCTTGGATATCTACAAATGTGCGATAATTTACTGCACTGCCAAGTGTACTGATGCAAAGGCCCATTTGACTGGCTAAAATCCTTTTGAAAGCAACTTCCTTTGGGATTAGATTGTTAACCAGACCAAGGAAGCAGCTGCATTTTGCTGAGGTGTTCAGTGAAGAGCAAGGGAAAGTGAAGTACACATTTCAGTGACCTGTGTGTAGCTGCTACATTCCTGATTAGGCATTCAGTACAACCACACTGGGGAAGCTGCTCCAACCCTTCATCTTTTCTTGTTTACTACTTAAGACATACACTATGAACACAATAGCCTTCTGCAGGACTTAGGTCAGTCTTCAAATTCTTAGCACAGAAGGCAAAAATATTTACTCAGAATCCTCACATAAATATTTTTTCCCTGAAATGTTTTCCACAATATCTATAGCAGAAGTGACTCACAGGTGAATCTCACAGCTTTGCTGCACAGGCGTCCCCAGACACTGCTTAGAAGAAGCTTTTATTCCCTCCCTTTCACTTACAGTGATCGAATACTAAAGGGGAAGAAAGATATCTAGTGATCTAGTTATATTGCATCTTCCTAAGTCCTGGTAATAATTAATGTTAAAGAATTGTTTCTGGATATTCATAGATGCAAAGGTTTGAACATTTTTTTCCCTTTAAGGCATGTGACATAATGGTAAAGTACAGTCTGAACTTGCTTAAGGTAAACTGGCACTGGAAAGACACCAGAAAGAGCAGCTTCAGGGGCTGCAATGAGAAAAATAGGGTTGGTCCTGGTCAAGAATGACTGCTAACAGATACCCATAGTACAGCTACAGTGGTTATAAAAGTTATCTGCAGTATTATTTCTAACATTCATGATTAGCAGTTTGCCTTTTCCCTGAAACAAACACTTGTAAATAGCATTCATTAAAATTCCTAGACTCATAGAATCAATAAGGTTAGAAAAGACCTCAGAGATCATCAAGTCTAATCCATGACCCAACACCTCATGATTAACGAAACCATGGCTTCAAGTGCCATGTTCAATCCCTTTTTTGAACACCTCCAGGGATGGTGACTCCATCACCTCCCTGGGCAGCACATTCCAGTGGCAAATTACTCTTTCTGGGAAGAACTTTCTCCTCACTTTGAACCTAAACTTTCTCTGGTGCAGCTTGAGACTGTGTTCTCTTGTTCTGGTGCTGGTTGCCTGGGAGAAGAGACCATCCCCCAGCTGGCTACAACCTCTCTTCAGGTAGTTGTAGAGAGCAGTACGCTCTCCTCTTCTGTAGGCTAATGGGAAAAGTTCTGCTGAAAATGTAACTTTTTTAAGTGTGGTGGTGTTTGTTTGGGTCTATACCTACCCTTCAGGTAGTTATAGACAGCAATAAGGTATCCCCTGAGCCTCCTCTCCTCCAGGCTAAACAACCCCAGTTCCCTCAGCCTTTCCTCACAGGGCTTGTGCTCCAAACCCCTCCCCAGCTTTGTTGCCCTTCTCTGGACACATTCCAGCAACTCAACATCTTTCCCTAAACTGAGGAGCCCAGAACTGGATGCAATACTTAAGGTGTGGCCTAACCACTGCTGAGTACAGGGCAGAATCACTTCCCTGCTCTCAGAGAGAAAATTCTTTTAAGGAGGGCTTGACATTTGGGAATATCAAGATATTCCCTTTTTTTTTTTTTTAATTGCAAATGTAAATATTCCTCTGCATGGTTCCCTTCTGCTTCTATTTAAGATGCAGTGGGTCAGAGGATGAGTTGTCTATGTAGTACTCAGAAATTCTCTGAGGTAGTTGTTAAATCTTAAGCTGCTTGTCAGATGTCTTGCTTTACTGTTCGAGAGCCTTGCTGACCATGACTAATTTGTCCTCAAGTTCTGTGGAAATGTCTTGGGCTCCTTGAAAAGGCTCTGCCTGATAATGTATTACAAACACAATCCCTTCTGTTTAAGCTCAATTTATCTTTGGCCTTCTTACTACTGAGAAATAATATGTAGCTGGAGTGCTACTGCACAAGCAGATTGTTCAGAGATGATGTGCGTTTGACGCAGCAAGTCCTTTCATCTTTCATTCATATCCTTTATGATAGAGAGGAGTCTTTAAGGCTATTGTTTTGAAAACATAAAATCTGGGCATTTTTCCTCTCTTATTTTAACTTACTTTTCCATTACTGGCATTTTAGTAATAATCCAAATTATCTGTGGTGGGTTGAAATTCCACCACCCCTCCCACCCAAGAGCTGTCACTGTTACACGTCCAGCCCAAAAGTTCAGCTTTGCTCTTCTTCCCAACCTTCTGTGAGATCTTACACAGTTACCAGTTCTGAATTTGTTATTTCTAGAGATGTCTCAGGACATCCAGGACAGGGAAATGTGAGTTTAGTTCCTTTCAGGTGAAAGTTCCCAGGTGGGTGTGGGCAATCCTTTGCATTCTCAATTACCAAACCTGAGAACAAAGCAGAGATGTAATGCACTTTGTTTGCAATAGTTGCTATATTGTGCAGAGTGGAAAGTTAAATATGTGTATCTGGAACTGTTGTGGGTTCCCATCTCCCTGATGGGAGAGGACAGTAGACAGAGATTTTCTAAATCACCCCTCCCACCCCCCCAGCATTAACTTTGCCAGACCAGCTCAGTCTGAAGCAAATGGAAGCTGTATTTACAAGCAAAACTGCACTCTACAATGGAGTACAATGAATATGTACAAAATATACAGGATTTACAATATCATACAGGTATTAACAATTAGCAAGCAACATGAAAACTTCCCTGGTCAGAGACCAGGGAAGCCATTCCGCTGCCTCCCCACCCCCTGTCCCAAGAGAGAAAGGAGCCGAGAGAAAGCAGTGGGTTAGACTTATCCAAAATAATTCAGCCCAGGTCAGCCAGAAGTAGGTTAATCTCTCCCAAGCAAAGCCAGCAGAGAAGAGATCAGAAATGAGCAAGAATTGTTTTTGTTTTTGGTACAGGCAATCTTATAGCAGATATTTCTCCAATGAATTTATTTAGACTAATCTTTAGTTTTCCTTTTTACATCCAGTAGTGATCTATTTATATTTTTCTGCTTTTCTGCTCCAAATCTGTAACTAAATGTTAAAGGCATAGCCTAAACCCACCACATTCTCAAAACCCAAATAAATTACAATTGACAGGTTAAAACATGGTTCCATTTATTCATGGAAGGAGAGGCAGGTAAGGATTGTAATGACTAGTGTGGCCAGCAGGAGCAGGGAGGTCATTGTGCCCCTGTACTCTGCACTGGTTAGGCCACACCTTGAGTCCTGTGTCCAGTTCTGGGCCCCTCAGTTTAAGAAGGACATCGAGACACTTGAACGTGTCCAGAGAAGGGCAACAAGGCTGGGGAGAGGCCTTGAGCACAAGCCCTATGAGGAGAGGCTGAGGGAGCTGGGGTTGTTTAGCCTGGAGAAGAGGAGGCTCAGGGGAGACCTCATTGCTCTCTACAACTACCTGAAAGGTGGTTGTAGCCAGGAAGGGGTTGGCCTCTTCTCTCTAGCAACCAGCACCAGAACAAGGGGACAGAGTCTCAAGCTGCACCAGGGGAAGTTTAGGCTGGAGGTGAGGAGAAAGTTCTTCACCGAGAGAGTGATTCACCATTGGAACGTGCTGCCCGGGGAAGTGGTGGAGTCACCGTCCCTGGAGGTGTTCAAGAGGGGATTGGATGTGGCACTTGGTGCCATGGTCTAGTCATCATGAGGTCTGTGGTGACAGGTTGGACTTGATGATCTTTGAGGTCTCTTCCAACCTTGGTGATACTGTGATACTGTGACTAGAATTTAATAACTTCAGTACCTTTAATTGTCAACACCTCCCTGAAGGTATCTTGAAACAGTTGAACTCCAGGTTGTTCTTATCTCAGTGCAATCTTACTGAGCAAATTTTTAGAGACCAGTAGAAATAGAAGTAACAGTAAAAATATTTTGCCACATAATAAAAAATAAAAAGGTTTTTTAAATGCCTGGAAACAGAATTACACTGTTCCACTCCAGTAATGGTGGAACAATAGTGCTTTAATTTGAAGGAAATATTGAGCGAGAGGAAAAAAATCCCTTAAGAATCCTTAGGTTTCAACAAACTCACAGGATTCTGTAAATTGAAAAAGGCTCTCAACTCTTGACTGATCTTTAGATAGGCAACTATACATCATGGTGTTACTACTGTTGTCCAGTTCTGGGACCCTCTATTTAAGAAGGATATTGAGATACTTGAACGTGTCCAGAGAAGGGCAACGAGGCTGGGGAGAGGTCTCAAGCACAAAACCTACAAGGAGAGGCTGGGATTGTTTAGCCTGGAGAAGAGGAGGCTCAGGGGAGACCTTATTGCCGTCTACAACTACATGAAGGGAGGTTGTAGCTGGACACAGTCTCAAGCTGCACCAGGGGAGGTTTAAGCTGGATGTTAGGAAGAAGTTCTTCATAGAAAGAGAGATTGGCCATTGGAATGGGCTGCCCAGGGAGGTAGTGGAGGCGTTTAGGAAGAGACTGGATGGTGCACTTGGTGCTATGGTTTAGTTGATTAGATAATCTTGGATGATAAGTTGGACACGATGATGTCAAAGCTCTTTTCCAACCTGGTTAATTCTATTCTATTCTTATTCTATTCTATTCTATTCTATTCTATTCTATTCTGTTCTGTTGTGTTCTATTCTGTTCTATTCCTTCTGTCCTCTGATTTTTTACAGGAGTAGTGTAAGATGAACTGACTAGACTGAAAATGAGGCAGAGGGAAACCGCTGTGTTCTATGCACAATTCTGTTTTCAAAGCAACACACAGAAACCTTCAGTTCCTATCTCTGAAAATAGAGAATAGTTTCTTTTTCTTCATGATCCTGACAGGGAGGTCTTTTATGACAATGATAGCCTCGTGCTAAGATTAGGTAAATTGCTACGGAGAAAGTGCAATGGAGTTTGTGTAAGTTACCAGAACATTTGGGGACAATAATACTTGAAAGGCTTGCTTACCCTCCTTTCCCTTTAATACAGACAGAGCAACCAAGCCCTCTGTAATCTTTTATAAGAGGGGAATTCAAAGGAAACCTTACTTTAGCCAACAGAGGTAAAAGCTCAGAAGCCCTTTATCTGACTTAACAGAATTTTCCTGCTTCCCATAGCAAAGAAAGTGTCCTTCTCATGTCAATAAGTATTTTATACTAGAAAGAAAAGTTGTTTATTTCAACTTTTATAAAAGCATAGACCCTAAAATGTAGTGCTTTGTATCATGCACTTTGTCCTTCTGATTAAAGGACAAGGATGTACTGATACACAAAGGTGACCAAGTGAAATAACTGCAGAAGAAAATAATGTTGTGGCATCAGGTTCAGCACCTGGGATGAAAAGACTTCTTAAACAAAGCAACAAGCAAAAGGTGCAAGAGGATTCTAAGATGCAAATTAGGCAGGAGGATGGTGGATTCTTAAGGATCTTGCAAATCTTGTACTGACATATGGAGCACATTGGTTGGTTGCAGAGAAGCACTAGTGCCTGACATGAGAAATTAGCTCAGGCTCTTCTACTTCAGGATGTTGATTTGCTGGAACATGTCCAGAGAAGGGCAACAAAGTTGGTGAGGGGTCTGGAACACAAGCCCTATGAGGAGAGGCTGAGGGAGCTGGGGTTGCTTAGCCTGGAGAAGAGGAGACTCAGGGGTGACCTTATTGCTCTCTACAACTACCTGAAGGGAGGCTATAGACAGGCAGAAGTTAGTCTCTTCTCCCAGGCAGACAGCACCAGAACAAGAGGACATAGTCCCAGGCTGCACCAGGGGAGGTTTAGGCTGGAGATTAGGAGGAAGTTTTACACACAGTGATTGCCCATTGGAATGGGTTGCCCAGGGAGGTGGTGGAGTCACCTTCACTGGAGGTGTTCAGGAGGAGACTTGATGGGGTGCTTGGTGCCATGGTTTAGTTGTTTAGGTGAGTTGGATTGGTTGATGGGTTGGACGCAATGATCTTGAAGGTCTCTTCCAACCTGGTTTATTCTATGTATTCTATGTATTCACTGGATCCTTCCTCTTCTCTCCTTTTCTGATTTGGCAATTCTGGGATAGATGTTAATCAATCACATAAAATATTTGACCTGTTGTGTGTTACACGTACCTTGACTGTAATCTAGATAGGCTGCCTCAGCTATTTAGAATAAGGAAACATCTTGGGTTAGAAAGCTTCTCTTAAACTACCTTTGACAGTACATGAATGTTTATTTGCATTACACCCATCAGCATTACTGCCTTAAGAGGATCCTCAATAAAGAGGCTTTCCCCTCTTGTCCAAAACATCTGCATTTGGCAGCATTCCTCCAAGAAAGCAAAGGACCTATAGGTCCATCCTAAAACTACAGGAACATCACTGACATGATAGAAAGGGCACAAATATGTTTCTCCAAAATATATCTGCAATTCCAGAAACTCCTGCCACATTTCATAAACCTTTGCAAAATACTTTTGTTTTATGTCTCATGGGCCATCATCTAACAGAACAATAAAATACAAGGCAACTGGCAGAACCAAATAGAATTCACTGCAGCCTTCTAATTCACTGTACAGTGTTAACTCTGCATTCTTTGGGAAACTATTTTCTTGCAGGGATTTATTGGTTTGTTCTTCTTTTAAGACACCAAAGAAAAGTAACTTTTCTTGGAAATTGAGCTGTTGGAGCTTGGAAACAAATTTGCTCTTCTCTTATAGCTGATCCTTAGCAAATGAAATAGAACAGAAAGAGTGAAAGTGCTAAGCACAAGCATGGAGTAGAAGAAACCAGAACATGATGTAAAGCCCCCATCCCTAGAATCATTACAAATGAGTTTAGTTTCTTATGGGAGGTCTCTAGAGCTGGATGTTTGGAAAAAGCTGGGCTCACTGCAGTTAATAAGGACTGACTAGACTGGGTTTTTCAGAAAGCCTGCAGCATTTTAAGCATTGGAGACAAAGACTGTCCAATGCAGTCCTCTCATCTTTGTTTCACGTGGCATGACCTTAGTTTTACTGTGACAAATGCTTCCAAAGGGCTTAGAAGTCTGTTAGGAGAAAGATGAAAGAAAAAATTCCTCCTTCTGGTTGTTGTAGCACTTACATCCACTTCCAGTGACTTCTGTCTTGCAAATGGGCAGCCCCTTGCAAAGTACTATGCTTATATGCTGACTTCCACACAGGGGTGAACTTTGGATTTGCCTATTCAAATAGACCTTGGAAGGACTGAGTGAAATGGTAGTCCCTAACCAAGAGACAGCATGATTTGTTCTTAATTTTTTTTCCCCTATGTTATGACATTAAAATCAGTACTGATTTTGTGCTGAAGAAAACATCTTAGAGTGACAAAATAATTCAAGATAGTTTCATTATCATCAAAACAAATACGAGCTATGCCATGAAAAGGTTACAAAGTGCAATGTCTCCCCTGGCTGCCCTAGAAATTGTGCACAATGAGAAGGCTTGAGTCTGTCTTACTAAAGGCTGCTACAGCTGCATCACCCTGATAAGGGTCAACAAAGCAAGAAGAGTGTTCAGCAAAGGATGCAGCAAATATTTCAGTCTCATACTAGAGTCCTGCTACAGCACCAGAGCAGTGTCCTTTGGATCCTAGGATATCTCATGCTGCTGAAACTCTACTACCACAAAGAATTTCCATCTTACAACCTGTTGTAGACCTCCTCCAAGCTCTTCCCAGTTTTTTCTACCTCTCAAAGGCCCATCTCTTTTTCCAAGTCATTCTGTCCCCAAACTGCTTATACCTCAGCCTATCACTGTCCCACATCTCAAACACAGCTACACCATTATCAAATGTCACCTCCCCCAGCTTATTCCTTCTCACAGAAGAGATGGTGCCTGAGGTAGTGGAATGCTTTTTGGATGCCAGCTTTGACATATTTCAGCACGTGGTCCAGAAAATTAATTAGAGCAGCTTGACACATCTAGTTCTTCACAAATCCAGATAGGTGTTTGTCATCTGCATATTGTCTTGGAAGTTTGCTCTTTTGAGCACATTCTCATATATTGCTTCCATAATCTATGCAGCAATTAAATTTCACAGAAGGATTTACAATTCCCTAGTTACTCATTCTCTAAGGCATGGACAGTGCTCGCTCTTCTCCTTTCATCCCTGAGCTCCTAGGGTTAACAGCTAATACAATACAATAATACAATACAATACAATACACCAGGTTGAAAGAGACCTTCAAGATCATCACGTCCAACCCATCCACCAATCCAACCCACCTAAACAACTAAACCATGGCACCAAGCACCCCATCAAGTCTCCTCCTGAACACCTCCAATGAAGGTGAATAGTTCTGTGGTTGCTCTACAGATTACTAGATTGGTGATTTTTCAATCATAACTCCCCAGCAGCTTTAATGAGTAACTAGAATCTCTGATAAACTGGAAGGCATAGATGGTTTTCTGGCAGAAACAATCTCCCTTCAGGTAGTTGTAGAGAGCAATAAGGTCACCCCTGAGTCTCCTCTTCTCCAGGCGAAGCAACCCCAGCTCCCTCAGCCTCTCCTCGTAGGGCTTGTGTTCCAAACCCCTCACCAACTTTGTTGCCCTTCTCTGGACATGCTCCAGCAAGACAACATCCTTCCAAAACTGAGGGGCCCAGAACTGGACACATTTGAATTAGAAAAGCTTTGTCTACTGTCTTCTCCCATCAGGTAGATGGGAACCCACAACAGTTCCAGATACACATATTTAACTTTCCACTCTGGACAATATAGCAACTATTGCAAACAAAGTGCATTACATCTCTGCTTTGCTCTCACGTTTGGTAATTGAGGATGCAAAGGATTGCCCACACCCACCTGGGAACTTTCACCTGAAAGGAACTAAACTCACATTTCCCTGTCCTGGATAACAAGGTGTTACTCTTAACATTCTGAGACATCTCTAGCAATAACAAATTCAGAACTGGTAACTGTGCAAGATCTCACAGAAGGTTGGGAAGAAGAGCAAAGCTGAACTTTTGGGCTAGACATGTAATAGTGACAGCTCTTGGTGTTAACAGGCAGAAGTAAATTCCTGTGCTAGAATAATTCTGGGCACAAGTGAACAAACACTTGGAATCTTCTTGTTATACTAGTATCCCCCTTATATTTTGTCTGTAGCAAGCATAAAGACGTAGGGCGACATTTTAAGTAGACAGTTTCAGACTCTCTTCTTATCAAAGGCAGCTAGATTCTTAATACTAACAACCACTAATTTTAGAGCTGCTAGTTGTGTATCTGCATCATTTCTTTCTATTTTGGATGTTTTTCTATTCTTAGGCTAATGCTGGGTAAGAGAAGGCATTTCCCTAATAACAGTGCAAGCTGAACTTAAGGAAGGCAAAGATTAGAGCATGAAAATATTTTTTCTGATGCATATTTGAATATATTTGGTCGCTAAGCAAGACACAGCATCAGTAGAATGGTGATTAGTCAGCAACAGTCACTCATTCTTAGGGACATGCAGTTCAAAAAGAGTAGATTTTAACCTAAGTCTGCAGTGCCATGCTCCTCACTAGAAAAGCATGCAGGAAAATAACCACCAAACCACATAGCTCAGACAAACATTAAAAATAACTTTCCTTAGTCACATAGCATTCAGCTGAGTGCTTCAGCATGACAGGCCTGCACTCCTGCATTGTTGTCTTCACAAACCATCAAACTAAACAATATTTAAATCCATTCCCCTTATTCATTCCTGTGCAGTCATCATAATGTCATGAATACATTCCCTTTAGAAACAGGCCCCGGGATACCATTTTCCCCTCTGTTATAAGGATGGGGGAGAGAGTGAGAGGCTGAAGTTTCGGTGAGTAATCTAACTCAGAGACACAAAGAAAAGGCTGAAAAGAAAAATCTTCCAAAGGAAATTATGTTTTTTTCAATAGAAAGGAGAAAGAAAGATGGGTTAGGGAAAGGTTTTGCAACAATCTGAACTTTGAGAAAGATAACTAAGAAAGGGGGGAAAATCGGCCACAAAATGAAATCATCTCTTATCTTTAATTATGCTATATTCTCATTTGATTGCTAACAACCTGACCTAATACATCTGGCTATTTATGCATGTATTTGCTGAGAATGAGTCTGTTAAATTTCCTGCCCACAGACTTTTTCTAACAGAGATGAATGGAGAATTTCAGAACAGGAACCACTTAATCCAGAAATAGTACCTGGATGACAGTAATGGCAACGTTATAACATGGGTAGTAACTCAGGGTACATCATGTTCATGTTCTCTATGCTACTCTGAACAATGGATGCATCAAGAAAATATCATCTCACCACTTGAGAGCATGTGCCAGGTTAAAGGGTGAGTTTAACCAATCTCAGGTACATGATTGCAGTTTGAAATTATGAGAAGGGATGATCTACACCTACATCCTTGAAATCAAAATCCACAGCAGAATAACAAAGAACTGCCTTGGAACATTTTAACTATTTCCTAAGGGAAAGCAGCTCAGTCAGGAATGGAATGGAATGGAATGGAATGGAATGGAATGGAATGGAATGGAATGGAATGGAATGGAATGGAATAGAACAGAACAGAACAGAACAGAATAGAATAGAATAGAATAGAATAGAATAGAATAGAATAGAATAGAATAGAATAGAATAGAATAGAATAGAATAGACCAAGTTGGAAAAGACCTTTGAGATCAATAGCAAGTGCTGTTAGACTTAACCAAAACAATGCAGCCAAGGTGAAGCAGAAGCAAGTTACTATTTCTCCTGAGCAAAGAGGTGAGAAGCCAAGAGATGAGAAGAAGGAATTGCCTTGGTATAACCAGTCTTATAGTAGACATCTCTCCAATGAAATTGTTTAGAATGGTCTTTGGTTTCCTTTTTACACCCAGTAGTGACTTATTTACATTTTTACTACTTTTTTTGCTCAAGATCTGTGAAAAAAATGTGAAGGCATAGCCTAAGACTACCACAGGAACCACTTTAGCCCACTTCACCCTTGTAGCTCAAAATGGTAACCCCTCTGGACACCATAGCAAAATCCAATGACTCTCATTGATCCTAATTCTCAATTAAGGTTATTAACAAACTCAGTCTGGTTGTAACTTATATTACCTGCTGTGAATCAGTGCACCCTAAAAGCATGCAGCCTTGCTGTTCAGTCGCTGCAAAAGTTCTCACCAGTTACCAACTGGCTGCTGCCCACTGTTTGTAAACAAACAAGAAGTTACCTTGCCACAATTCAGTGACTGCTTTCCTTTTTTAGGAAAAAAATAAAAGAAAATAAAAATGAAGACAACAATAGAACTGATTCCAGCCTGGCTCAGAACCTGGAATTATCATTCTAATAAACTTGTAGCCAAGACCT
The DNA here is from genome assembly GCA_015227895.2 of Colaptes auratus. NCBI lineage: Eukaryota > Metazoa > Chordata > Aves > Piciformes > Picidae > Colaptes > Colaptes auratus. The sequence continues at coordinate 11,253,038 of CM026886.1, forward strand.
AATGAGATTACTGCTTCGGTTTTGTTTTTAAAAGTACTATTTAAAGAAGAGTACCTAATCACAGAGGAAATGAACGCATCTGGCCACTACTCAGATCATCTAATTGTTCTTTTGAGTATTATCACAGCATGTTAAGGGCTGGAGGGGACCTCAAAAGACCATCCAGTCCAACTCCCCTTGCCAGAGCAGGATCAGCTATACCACATTACCCAGGAATGCTTCCAGGCGGGTCTTAAATACCTCCAGAGAGGGAGACTCCACAACCCCCTGGGCAGCCTGTTCACATCTAAGTGAAATAAAACTTGAAAGTCTTTGCAGATGTACTGCTGAAGTAATTTAAAAACCTACTCTGAAGTGTTTCTGGTTTAGCTTTGTCATATGACACTGTGACAACATTTGAATTCCTACATGTTAGATGCATAGGGTTATAAATGGCCAGGAATTTAGTACAATATAGAACAGTTTAGTACAATATAGAACAAACGAGGTTGGAAGAGACCTTTGAGATCATCGAGTCCAACCTACCACCCAACATTACATAATCAACTAAACCATGGCTCCAAGCACCCCATCAAGTCTCTTCTTAAACACCTAATTTGAGAGTGGGTTTCAGGTCCTTTCAGTACTAGTTTGCAGCACTTGCATCCCTTGAAGCTTGCTGTAGTTCCTGTCTTGCCTCAATCACATGCCTCTACTTTCTGGAAGTGGCTGCACTCAGATAATGCTTGTGATTACAGGATACACAGTGTGTCATTCATCATTACAGGTAAGACCCACTCAACTCTAACATAGAAAATACTGTGACAGACTTTATTCTTATTGAGAAACTATTAATGCTTACTTGGCAAAGTATCTTGCAGAGTTTTAGAAAGAGACTATTGTTCAGTATTGCCATTTTCAACATATGATATGTTTCAATCCAGGATTTTGAGTTCTGGGGGAACTCTGGTTCCTTTGACTGGCTGAGGCACTTAGTGCCGTGGTTTAGTTGATTAGTTGGTGTTGGGTGATAGGTTGGACTTACTGAAGGTCTTTTCTAACCGGGTTAATTCTGTATTCTGAAGACTTATCATGGGAAGACTTAAATGATCTTTGTTGGAGTGGAATTGAAGGACATTTGCTTGGTGCTTACTGTTTCTAGACAAATGGGGGAAAAATAGTAACAAAAAAATCCTGGCCTCAATACATTTCTGTTGCAGTAACTCTGGTCACCAGTTCCTAGAAAAATATGTCAGTTCTGATGTGTGTTTCAAGGATGACCATTGCATACTGAAGCAGATTCAACAACTCCAATGGATCATTATGATACACTGTAATGGAGTCATCCCAATGCATGACACCATTGTGAATGAATGGCTAAGTCAGTGGAATTCAGGGGAAAAGTTAAGATGCTTGCAACCAAGAGTTGTTTATGCTCTCTCTAATGATGGAAATCCACTGAGCTGGCATGCCAAATGGCTGAAGGAGGGGGTCCTGTGAAGATAAGACAGTCCTATTTTGGCTAATACTACTGAAGCAAAGCTAAAAACCAAAAAAACAGAAGCAAGCAGCTTTGACACAGATCTTGAAGGCTGTAATGTCCAAGCAAAGACCTTTGCCTAATTAACTGCAGAATCAATATCAAAGTGTACTCCCCTAAATGTGGTCATGAGATAAAGTACATTCTAAACACATATGACTAGCACTGGTTAGGCCACACCTTGAGTACTGTGTCCAGTTCTGGGCCCCTCAATTTAAGAAGGACATTGAGGCTCTTGAACGTGTCCAGAGAAGGGCAATGAGGCTGGGGAGAGGTCTCAAGCACAAGCCCTGTGAGGAGAGGCTAAGGGAGCTGGGGTTGTTTAGCCTGGAGAAGAGGAGGTTCAGGGGAGACCTTATTGCTGTCTACAACTGCTTGAAGGAAGGCTGGAGCCAGGTGGGGGTTGGTCTCTTCTCCCAGGCAACCAGCACCAGAACAAGAGGACAGAGTCTCAAACTGTGCCAGGGGAAGTTTAGACTTGAGGTGAGGAAGAAGTTCTTCCCAGAAAGAGTGATTGGCCATTGGAATGTGCTGCCCAGGGAGGTGGTGGAGTCACCGTCCCTGGAGGTGTTGGACGTGGCACTTGAAGCCATGGTTTACTAGTCATGAGGTGTTAGGTGACAGGTTGGACTTGATGATCTTTGAGGTCTTTTCCAACCTTATTGATTCTATGATTCTATGACTGTTGCTCAACTCTCCATCCAAACCAGGCTCAATGTCTCACAAGGATAGCCAGGATTAGGATATAAAAGTGCCCCTTTATAGGCAAAAAGACTGAAGATCTAGCAGAGATGGTTCATGGACTGTACTCCTCTTCCTCCACCCAAGACAGGGAAGCCTTCTTGGTAGGAAGTGTGCCTTCAGCCTAGTCCTTAACTAGTGCTTTTGCAAAGTCTTGCACTTCTGGCTTGGTTGGCTATTTCCCAGGAATTACTAATGCAGTTAGTGCATTTATCAATGCAATTGTGTTCCTCACTTTAATTAACTAATTCTACCTATTTATTAACTTTCCAAATAAGTCTCAGTGACAGCCCTTATTGGAGTTTGAAGGAGGCAAAACATTGACTTCACTTGAGAGTTTTCAGTGACAGTCTTGGGGCTCTCAAACAGGCAAACATCAAGAATTCACCACAATGTAACAGCCACGATGGGAAGTTGTTCCTTTTGGGGTAGTACAATAATGATGATGCACCACAAAGCCATTTCATAGTTTTCTGTTACTGCACGTGGAGCTGAATACAGCAGTTCAAAATTCTCTTTCCAGTGCAAAGTCCTGGACAGATATTTCTCTTTCCAAGAAAGGAAAAAAAGAGCAGAGGAGCAGGGCATAAGCTGTAGTGACAGAGAGGACTACTACCAGAAATAATTGGCTTGAAGTCCATTATTTCCTATCAAGCTGACTTTTCAAAGGACCTCTTGTTCTTATTTGAGGGCATACTTATTCATAAGTTGTCCTTGCAATGACTTGAACTTTATTTCTAGATTAAATAGATCTTCATATTCCAGCCACTAACTGATTTTACATCTTTACCCCATTTCATCATACATCTTCTTTCCACACAGGATTTTTTAGAGAATACTAAACTCATGTCTTAATTTCCTTCCAAACAACCTAAACACCTTGAGCTTTTTCATCTCTCATTTATATCTAAAATCACTGCCTTGTTGAAGCTGCCCAAATTTAGTGGGCTTTTTCAAGAGCTTGCATCCACATTGCCCCTGTTCTTCTCATAAATGTCATATGCAGTACAAAAAAAAGCACCTATTAGACCATATAAAAAAGAAAAGAGCATCTATTTGTTTTGAATTAAACCTCTTTTTCTCCATAACCCCCAGTGATGGTCTGATGAGCTCATGGAGATCACAGGGATGGCTAATAAAAAAGAGAAGAGGCAGAAACAAGCAGGGATTACACAAATCTAAGCTATTATGAATGTCAGCAAACATCTGCAAGCAGCACATGTGGGTCACTTGGCAATGGGGAAGTAGTTCCCATGGTAGGAGAAGAAAGGACAACTGAGCAGTGGAGCAGCCTCACACTAATATTTCTCCTAGGAAAGAATACTTAGATGACAAAAATAAATTGAAAACATTGATATAAAGGCAAAGAACAGTTGGAGCCATGATGGAAATTCATGTCCAGGTATCTAAGACCCTACAGTTACACAACTGAAGCACAAGAAGCCAAGCCAATAAAATTGTTGTCTTTCAGAAAAATCTACCCATCCACTACTGTACAGCTGATAAGGAAAAGGTTGGGCTTCCAAGGAATTGCTCCTCTGGCAGCTAGGGAAATGCAAAGGAGTGCAGGGACAAAATAGAAGAAATACTAAAACCCAAGAATGACAAATAGTGCTGATAGCTAAATGTACAGGGCAGTGACTGGAAAGTAAGACAGGAGAAGATGAATGCACATACATCCATGTATCAGTGGCCTCCTCCAAGGGCACGTGTATTGTGCACCTTCTGAGACAGCATAAAAACTTGACAGGTACAAGATTAAAGAGTCCCTCCAGAAAATATATCAACTGGGAGATATTCACTGTTAAAGATCTAGTGCTTACTGTAGAGATGAATATTGAAGTGTGCCTTAAGCATGATCTGAAATGAAATGTTTGAGAGGATTTTATGAAGAAGCATTACCCAGAAACTGATGATGGCAAAGGTCTGGATCTGTCTTAGTAATAAACCCAAGTCCTGAAGTCTTTTTATTTTATACAGCAATGAGACTCTTCTGCTGTTGCCCAGTTGTCCTTCAATCACATCTTTTACAACCTTTTTGTTTGACTGGGGTGCTTCAGGACCAGGGTGCAGCAGGCAATTCAAACTAAAAGGTCATTTTGTTAATAAATAACCATGGAATCTCTCTAAGCACATTTCCTGTCTGGTTCTGAAATCTGTGCAACATTTGTCAGGAGAGGAATACAGCCATCTCCATACATCATTTAATCCTCTGCAGATGTACCAAATCAGCAAAACTTGGATGTGGCAGACTCCTTTTTCCCATGGACAAGCCTCCTTCTACTCCACATGCATAGGAAAAATGAAGCACTCTGTTCCATTTTTTGGCACCTTGTATATAGAAGACAGCAGGGATGTGACTTAGATCAGATTATTTCACAGAAAACCAACAGTGTCCCTCAGGAAACCCAGAAAGGTCAATGCAGAATAAATAGGAACTTTCTCTGTGATCCAGGGTCTGACACATTTTAGTTTAGCTGAACAACATAATTCCTATTTTGATTTGACAGAAGCACGTTTAATAGATTCGCACCAAGTGAAACAGAGCTGTGCCTCCTTTTTTCCTGTATTGTTTTGGTCCCTAGAACAAGTTTTTTAGTTGTTTAGGTGGGTTGTATTGTACTGTATTGTACTGTATTGTACTGTATTGTATTTAGGTGGGTTGGATTGGTTGATGGGTTGGACGTGATGATCTTGAAGGTCTCTTCCAACCTGGTGTATTGTATTATTATTATTAAATATATTTGTATTATCATCCTCTTAACCCTAGAAAGAGACCAGAAAAGATAATAGAGAACAGAAAAGACAATATTCCTGACTTGTAACGCTGAAGACTTCTCATTCAAGCATCAGAATGGCAAAGATTTACAGACCAGCAAAACCATCAATAAACCAAACCCCTGGTAATTGTCATCAGTGAACTACAAAGACCAAACCCCTGGTAACTGTCATCAGTGAACTACAACTCCACTGGGGCAGTCCAGTGCAGAAGCTACAGTGGTCACTTTCTGCTGCTCATCATCCTGCCTGCAGTGAACTGGCAACACATTGTTCATACCTGGGTTGGAGTGTGAGAGCTTGCTCTGACAATATCCCTGTGTATCAAGGAATATTGCTGATATCCAGCAATGAATAGAACTGCTAGCAGGGGCTTCACATAATATGATGATGCTCATCCTCTATAAAATTATCATAATTGCATGTGTTCTTTGACTTCTGATGTATGGGTTTGGGCTGCTGGCAAAATGACACGTTTTAATAACCTGCCATGCAGATAAATAAGTAAATATGTTTAAAAAACCCATTCCATAGGTTTTAAATATATATCTACATCAATTTTATATTGGTGTCTCTTTGAGGCTGAGGAAAATACTCTGTGCCAAAGAAACAGAAAAGTCATAATGGCAGCAACAAAATATTTTCCAGCAGTTTTGGCTGATGGATTTGTGGGAACACAAAAGTCTTTGTCAGTTTATTGTGTACCCTCTCAAACCAGTTTTGCCCATAAAACATTTTATTTCCTGAAGCTACAGATGCATTCTCTTCCACAGGAGCATGTATCCTGCTTTTTACATGCCAGCTTATCAGAGATAATGTGTGGGCTTGCCCTGTTGCAAAGGAGATACAGATATGAACAGTAAGGTAGCTGACTGTGAAGTATGAGTGGAGAGACAGAGAAGGTGACAAGGTTCAAATGCTTGCAAAATAAAAGAACACAGAAACAAGTAAATGTTTACAAGGCCCAGAAGGGATTGTCCTGTTTCTTAGGCCAGGTGAGGACATTGCCTCTTCCTGAGAAAGCAGAACTGACCAACAGGCTGTTCACTGGCTTACCAGGCCAGGTAAAGCGGTTGCTGAACAGGAACTGTGTCAATCCCAGGCACAATGTCATCAGCCATTATCACCAGAAGTGACTGTCCAGAATATTTTATGTTAAAATGGTTGAAATAAAGCAGCACCTTCAAGTCTTCTGAATTCAGAGGATTCTGGAATCTCTTCTCTCCCTTAGCCAAAAGCTACCTGCCTTTAACCCGGCAGAAAGAAAAGGGCAAACTGGTCCTAGCTGACTCCCTGGATGGAAAGGGTGTGAAAAAAATGAGGCACAGGGAAGTGCTCCACTTTTCTCTGATCTGTAATACTCAAAAATTGCTAGCCTGGCTCAGTTTCCTGCCAGAACTCTGAGCAGATCCTACAAAATTTAGAGGAAAAAAAGTTACAAGGAGAGCAAGAAAAGAAGAAAAACGGCCACAGAAGGGGATAGAAGCATCAGCAGTGAGCAGTGAAGCCAGTGTAGCTTATTTCTTGCTGTGCTGAGCATGTTAAAGGTTGAAGTAGAACTCATTGGCCTTTGTTGACTTCAGTGAGCTTTTCCTCAGTCCCTTATTGCAAACGTAGCTTAAAATGACAAGGAAATCATAGAAGCAGTGACATTATATAATTGTGTTTAGAGATAGGACATGGTTTGCAAACATCTTGTATGGCTTTTTCTAAGTACCTAATTTAATTAAGAAGCTGAATAAGCTTAGACTTTATCTATATGCTGCCAGAAAAGTTGACAGTGGCGATATGATCCTGGAAACAAAAATATCATGGCCATTTAAGATGCTATTCCCAGGGTGATGTTCAGAACCAGGGGTATGAATCAGCTTAGGTTCACTGATATCTAGAAAATAAGGCTGATCAACACCAGGCTTAGCTATTTCCCATGATGGATGCTGAAAACAAATAGTTAAATCAAATATGCAGACTTTGACTGGAAATACAAGATGGCAGAAATTGCCATCATATATCCCCCAGACCACACTTTTTTTTGCAGCCTTTACTCCAAAGAGTAAATCAGAGTCACACAGACACTTACTGACCCAGAGAAGGCTAACCCTATTGCACAACTGACTCATGAATTCTCCATCCTCTCTTGGTTCTGGCTCATTTATTGTAGAAATGGTTCATTTGCCTATACCACTTTAGGACAAAAGATTATTAGTAATGGTGCACTTTAAGCAAGGTATGTAATTTCTACCCAAACCTATTATCCATGATGCAGAATTTCTTATTTTTAATAGTAATTTCTAAAAAATGTTAATTGCCTCATGGTCTTAAAGGCTGGATAACTTCTGGACAGTCTAGGGCAAGTAAGACTTCATCCTCAAAACTGAAGGAGTTGGGGCTGTTCAGTCTGGAGAAGAGAAGGCTCCGAGGTGACCTCATTGTGGGCTTCCAGTATCTGAAGGGGGCCTACAAGAAGGCTGGGGAGGGACTTTTCAGGCTATCAGGGAGTGATAGGACTAGGGGGAATGGAATGAAGCTGGAGGTGGGGAGATTCAGGCTAGGTGTGAGGAAGAAGTTCTTCACCATGAGGGTGGTGAAGCCCTGGAATGGGTTGTCCAGGGAGGTGGTTGAGGCCCCGTCCCTTGAGGTGTTTAAGACCAGGCTGGATGAGGCTCTGTCCAGCCTGATCTAGGGTAGAGTGTCCCTGGCCATGGCAGGGGGGTTGGAACTAGATGATCCTTGTGGTCCCTTCCAACCCTAACAGAAACTATGAAACTATACAGCACTGTTCCTCAGACATAAAAAAACCCATCAGTTGGCTATTATGCATAGGAACAGCCTAAGCTCCTGAGCTGCCCATATGTCTCTAACCTGACACTGTTTTTCAGACCATTTTGAGGGTAAACCCATCTATACTCTTGAAGTTTTTTCCTGGAGCATGCTCACAAACAACCTGAACTAACATTAACACTTCATTCCTGTCTTGGCATCTTCCATGCAGACCTTCTGCCTTAGATCAGAGTCCTTTGAACAGATTCAGAAAGCATTCTTGGTGACTCCTTCTATCTTCTGCAACAAGAATGACTAAGAAAGGAGACAGGCCAGGTTTTAGCTATTTCACAGATGCTTTTCAACAAGTCTCAATTCAAATTCAAGAAATATTGAATATAGCAAAGACAACAACAGTACAATCCCTGCAACTGAAATATGAGACAGGCAGTAGAGCAGAGACCATAGCAGTACAGTCCCTGCACCTGAAATATAAAGCAGGTAGTAGAGCAGAGCCTACTGGAAAGAATTTGCCATCTCTGTCTGTCTGCATTGTGGGTCTGCACAAGGAGCATCCCCATGTTTGACAGGGAAGGGTGCCTAGATGCATTGGGTTTCAAAAAGAATCATCAGAATGCAAACCTGGCACATGACTAGTTTATGTGATTCCTGCAATGACTCCACAGCATGTTTAATCACTGCAGGGTTATTCTGATTAGTGTGATGATCTCACAGTGTGTCTGATTATGACAAGAACAACTGCAAGTGTTGCAGTAATGTGGCAGATCAATGTTGTGCTGCATAGCAAAGACAGGAATTTACTTGAGAGAGTCTAACAGAGGGCTACAAGAATGATTAAGGGACTGGAACACTGCCTTGTGAGGACAGGCTGAGAGGCCTGGGGCTTTTTAATTTGGAGAGGAGAAAACTGACAGGGGATCTAATCAATTTCTATAAATAGATGAGGGCTGGGTGTTAAGAAGGAAGGGACAGCCTCTTCTCACTTGCCCCCTGTGATAGGACAAAGGGCAATGGATGTAAACTACAGCACAGGAAGTTCCACCTCAACATAAGAACTTCTGTGAGGGTCACAGAGTACTGGAACAGGCTCCCCAGAGAGGTTGTGGAGTCTCCTTCCCTGGATACTTTCAAAACCCATCTGGATGTGTTCCTGTGTGACCTGTGCTAGACTATGTGGTCCTGCTCTGGCAGGGGGTTTGGACTCGAAGATCTCCAGAAGTCCCTTCTTAACATTCTGTGATCCTGTGCTTAGGAAACCAAACTGTCAGAAAAATTGTCTAGGGGAAAAAAGTGAAAATGTTCTTGAGGCTGACAAATCAACATCAGGAAAAGCAGGAAAATATTTCAGCTGCAAGGTGTGTACCTCTGGCTGTAATCTGAAAAAGATCCACTGCAAAGAAGAGACAAACTCATCTGAGTGTCTCAGCACAATTAAGACAGAGCTACCAGGAACAATTTAAAAACCTGTAATCATTTGCACATTTTTTTTTCTTCTTCACAGTAAAGGAGGAAGGACATCAAAGTTTGTAAGGAAAAGACAGGCATGAAAATCACAAGGCACAAATTTACCACACAGAGGTCTAGAGAGTCAGATGTAGTTTCTAAAATGTTAATGAATTTGCCCCTTCTTCATCACCTTTCTTACACAGAATCACAGAATCACCAAGATTGGAAGAGACATCAAAGTCCATCAAGTCCAAGCTGTCCTCCTGTTCTCACGTTTCAGCTGCAACTTTGAGATTCCTCTCAGCACAACAGAAATGAAAGAGTGGTGTTGTGCCCTGGACAGCAAAGTCTGTTGTGCTCAAGGGAGTTAAAATGAATATTGGTAGGTGTCACATTTCTTGGTTTTGCAGTCATTATCATGAGTTTGTACTAATTGCTTGAAATTGTTGTAGACAGGTGGGGGTTGGTCTCTTCTCCCAGGCAACCAGCACCAGAACAAGAGGACATAGTCTAAAGCTGCACCAGGGGAGGTTTAGACTGGATGTTAGGAAAAAATTCTACACAGAGAGAGTGACTGCCCATTAGAATGGGCTGCCTGGGGAGGTGGAGGAGTCACCATCATTGGAGGTGTTTAGGAGGAGACTTGATGGGGTGCTTGGTTGCATGGTTTAGTTGATCAGGTGGTGTTGGATGATAGGTTGGACGTGATGATTTTGAAGGTCTCTTCCAACCCTGTTTTTCTATTCTATTCTATTCTATTCTATTCTATTCTATTCTATTCTATTCTATTCTATCTATCTATCCTATCCTATCCTATCCTATTCTATTCTATTCTATTCTATTCTATTCTATTCTATTCTACTCTACTCTACTCTACTCTACTCTATTCTATTCAAGGCCCATTGTATAAGCATTTTAAAATATTAAATAAGCCATGACACTTGAGGTATAAACCCCTCACAAATCTAAAGAGCGAGAGGATGCAGAGGGGAAAAAAAGTACAAGGTTTTACCATATTTCAGTGCCAGAACTGGAGATGCAAATTCAGTTTCTGAAGTGTCAGTGTAATACACTACTCACTACTGGGAAAAACACTACAAGTTCACACAAGCACAGAGTGTTACTTGTGGGAACAATTTAAATATACAGAGGTTGACATTTACAAGGCAGTATTTGTCATGGTAGAAAACAGCTCATCACCTACCACATGAGATACTGGAACTTAACAGTGGGAAAAGTTGAGAGAAAATAATATTGAGATAATACAGATTTCAGAATATCTCCCCTTCTGGAAACTGAAAAATGCTTCAGGTAGAAAAGTTTCATTTGTGTCTTTTCACTTTATATTTCCATCCTCTAGATACCATTTATTCTTCTTTTCATTTCAATTTCCTCACCCTTCCCAAATTATTTTTATGCTAATACAGCTGTAACATCCCCTAGACTACTCTGCAGCAGCTCACAGGTTTTGTTGCCATTACCATTTTAGTATGTTTCCTCTTACTCATTTCAGTAGCTTTTTCTATCAGATCTTTGGAGAAGAGGAGACTCAGGGGCGACCTTATTGCTCTCTACAATTACCTGAAGGGAGGTTGTAGACAGGTGGGGGCCAGGCTCTTCTCCCAGGCAGCCAGCACCAGAACAAGGGACACAGTCTCTGGCTGCCCCAGGGGAGGTTTAGGCTGGATGTTAGGAAGAAATTCTATACAGAGAGAGTGATTGCCCATTGGAATGGGCTGCCTGTGGAGGTGGTGGAGTCACCTTCATTGGAGGTGTTCAGGAGGGGACTTGATGGGGTGCTTGGTGCCATGGTTTAGTTGTTTAGGTGGGTTGGATTGGTTGATAGGTTGGACATGATGATCTTGAAGGTCTCTTCCAACCTATTCTATTCTATTCTATTCTATTCTATTCTATTCTATTCTATTCTATTCTATTCTATTCCATTCCATTCCATTCCATTCCATTCCATTCCATTCCATTCCATTCCATTCCATTTTCTGCTCCAAACATACAAGATTCAGTTTAATGTTGCGCTTGCATAAGGTAAGACATAACTGAAGCTAATAGTAAGTTTAGGTCAGTCATGAGACTTTGACCTTTGGAAAAAGCCCAGTTCAAAGTCAACCTATATAGAAACAGAAGTACCTGGGTTTGTCATGCATTACTTTAAAGAATTTCTGTAATAGTGGCAAGGTTTGAACTGTGCTTTATTCATGGAGGATAAAGACATAGCAGCTGTAATCCTAATTTAAGATAGCACTAGTTCACAAGTGAGAGAACTGCAAGAGGAATGTTGAATTTGTTATTTTTTTTCTCTCTTTGCTTAATCACTTTTTTTTTTAACCCAGAAGGGAGCTAGGCAGAGTGCTGATTTTTACCAAAGCAATTTCCTAATGAGCAGAGTCGTTCTGAAGAATCCCAACCTTTCAAAAAGCAGCTTGCAAATCAGCATCTAGCTATTTGAGGGGGGGGGGGGGGATAAAAATCCACTGAAAACAGTTCCTGTTTGATTAAAGGTTGTAAAAGGTCCTCTGTCATCTGGTTATAAGGGACAGAGAAGCCTTCAAATCTAGTGTTTAAGTATTCCTTTTAATTTCTCCCTCCCAGAAGAAGAAGGAGGGGAGGAAAACATGTATGGATGAAAAAGAAAATTAGAGGTTATATGTCTTTGATTAAGTATAACTGACCTATGTTCATGAAATGCAATACAGTAGCCTTACCAGAAGACTTCCTCTCTGTAACACACAGAGCATTAGTAATTAGTTTGTAAGTGCTAGATCTCTTCACATTCACTCTATATCATTACCCCTGTTCTCATTGCCTTCCTTGTCTCCTGTCTTACCTTGACACATACCTCTTGTTTTATCAAGGAGCAGTAAGGACTTTGTGAAGAAGTCTGTCAGATACCCACATTCTAAAACTACTACTCCATAGGAAATATAAGGATCAAAAATAAGGCAAATGGAACTAGAGGCAGGGACAGATCAAGAGGGCACTGGATTGATGTAGATCAGAAGCAGAATGCCTCACCTCACAGGTGTTTTGCAGCTGCAGGTTTTCATTTACTGAGACATCTTTCACCGTTCAGAAGCTACTTCAGAGCCTGACTCTTCTGCAGAGCGAAGACTTCAGGCCCCTTCACGTGTTTCAAGTCATCAACTTATGTCAAAACTTGGCTTTAAAAGTTCTTGTACCAGGCATGAAAGAAAACATAAACAGAAAACTCAAGCACACAGGTAGAGCTTGTCTGCAAGCAGACTTTTATAGTTTTAAAGGAAATGAAAGCTTTTACTGCTCCCTTGTTACACTCAGAAATCTGACCAGGGTCCAAAATATTGCCCTAGAACGTGGGAATAACAACCTACTTGCCTAAAATTGTGAGGTTTTTCACTCATCAACAATGCAAATGCAGACCTCTGTTTCCTGTTAGATCCAAGACCAAATGTTTTCAAATAAGTGACAAATTATCCAAATGTGCATGCAGACACAAGGACAACTGCAAAGCTGATCTGCCTGCAACTAGAGTAAGAAAAGCCTCAGAATACCTTTTCCACATGTTGTCATGCATTCCCTGTGTAGCTGGTTTAGAAACAATGTCTTTGGGGTGAAGGTTATACAAACTCTGTTCCTAGTTCCTGGAACAGGAGCTTGTTTCTCTGCAAACAGCTCTGAGACCCTGATATATATTTAACAAAGCACAGTTCAGAGGGGAGAATGCAATAGCTGCTTAGAACTATATATAATTCAAGCCTGATTGTTTGGAACCTCTGCTTGATAATAACATTGGTGCCTTTGAAGATGTCAGCCTGTATTCTAAGGAAAATAGCATGTTTCATGCGAAGGCACAAACACCAAGGTTGATTTTACTTCAGCCACTGTTAAAAAAAGATAAAGACTTTTCAATTGGTCACTTCCAAGAGTTTCAAAGTACTTAGTGCAAATTTCATGCCTGCCAGTCAAAAAGGCAGCAGTCAAAGCCCCGAGGAGTCCATAATCGTCAGGGCTTCAGGGAACTGTCAATGCTGAAGTCAGAAGCAAATTACAGCAGAAATGGGAAAACAATCATTTATGCAACCTACAGGTCTTGGTGCAGTTCCCAGCACTGTAAGAGTGAAGACTGGGAGCCTTCCAAGCACTGCACTTTTACTGGGTGTTTAAATTGCCAATTAAAAGCAATATATGTTAATAGAGCAGACCACCAGGTGAATGGAGTATAATCTCTCCACAATATGCCCACTCATACCTGCATAAACATCCACATGCAACCTGCCTAAATCAGTGAACCTAGACTGAGGAAGCAAAGCCTTGGAAACTCACAATTAACACAGAAAAACAAGCAAACAAATAAACAACACCAAAACCCACCATAAAACATTTAAACCATGATTTTTAACTCCTTCCTCATGATTTGCTGAGCAGTGATTTGTCGTTTTCAAACATTTGCAATGGTACAGAGCAACCTACTGCACTGGCAGCGTTGCATTCTTTCCTGCTGCTGCTTAAAAGCTCTGTTAAGTGGTGCCTTACCCTCACACACTCATTGTTGTGGCTCTTCAAAGAAAAAGCTATCATAGCCCAGTCTAGGAGCAAGAAACAAGTTATAATAGAGATAGTGGCTAAGACCAAGGACAGAAATAGATATTAAGGTGTGCAAAACATATATCCCATTTAAGAATCACAGAATCAGCCAGGTTGGAAAAGAGCTCTGAGGTCATGAAGTCCAACCTCTTACCTAATACCTAACACCTCATGACTACTAAACCATGGCTCCAAGTGCCACATCCAATCCTTTTTTGAACACTTCCAGGGATGGTGACTCTACCACCTCCCTGGGCAGCCATTCCAATGGCCAATTACTCTTTCTATGAAGAACTTTCTCCTCACCTTGAGCCTAAATTTCCCCTGGTACAGCTTGAGACTCTATCCTCTTGTTCTGGTGCTGATTGCCTGGGAGAAGAGACCAACCCCCAGGAAGCTGGCTATGGCACTAAGTGCCTCATCCAGTCTTTTCTTGAAGATCTTCAAGGACAGCAACTCCACCACCTCACTGGGCAGCACATTCCAATGGCAAATCACTCTCTCTGTGAAGAACTTCCTCCTAATATCCAGGCTGAACCTCCCCTGGCACAGCTGGAGACTGTGTCCTCTTGTTCTGGTGCTGGTTGCCTGGGAGAAGAGCCCAACCCCCTCCTGGCTACAACCTCCCTTCAGGTAGTTGTAGACAGCAATAAGGTCTCCTCTGAGCCTCCTCTTCTCCAGGCTAAACAACCTCAGCTCCCTCAGCCTCTCCTCATAGGGCATGTGGAACAGACAAGACCCCTAGGAAGTGAAGGATGTAAAATCATAGTTGCACATGCAGAGAGTAATTTGAAAGAACTTGTACTTATTTAAAAAAAAAAGGCAACCCAGACCAACAGAAAGCTGGTAAAGACCTGAGGGGCTCTCAGTTTTATGCTTTCAAACGGGAAATGCATGTTGTTATGAAACAGCAAATACACTGGCCAGATTCATCACTGTGTTGTGCCGCTTCTTTGCTGATGTAAACGCCAGTAAGCCCAGAACAGTAGCTGGGAGAATTGCACACCCTCAATTTTCTCTTTTCTGCTGGATGGCTGCATAACACACTGTTCCCAGCTACTAAATTATTTAGAACATCATCTGCAAACACCTGGAAATATATTTCTTGCTTCAGTTCCATCACTTGTTTTTTATCCCCTCTCTTTAATTTACTGGCAAAGAAAATAATAAAAGCTGTTATTCCAAATGACTCCTTCAGATCATTTTGAATTACTTCAGTAATGTGTTACCTCAAAGCCATTTTTTTTTGAAGCAATCATTTCTCTCTGTCCTATACAGGACATAACAAAAAATTCTGAAATTAGAAGTGTGTTTAGAGGCTGAACTTCCTAAATAGTTAATGACATATTGTTATAGTTAATGGAATAAAACTCAGGGGAATAAGAATGACAAATATATCAGTGGTATGCCTTTGTGAAGTGGAATATATGCTGCAGGATAAAATTATAGTAACACTCTTCTATTTAAGGGAAAATTGTCTCTAGGACACTGCAGTCCCTAATGGTGTAAAAAGAGATGCCAGGGGACCTTCAGTGAAGCATCAGCACTGAGCTGAAACTCTTGTATCCAAATCCATGGTCCTTTCCCCAAACCAGATACAGCTCAATGAACATGCAAGAGGGAAGCTGCCCATAGGATAAGCTAAAGAGATGTGTCCTAGCTCTTAAGCCCTTCTGTTCTGGAATAAAAACCCGTTTTGGACAATGTCAAAACACAGACCAGAAGTGAGGAGTCCTGAGGCAACTAATGGCTGTTTGTCTTGATGAACATGGAACTGGGTTTTGGGGAGGGGTCTTCCCCAGCCTCATCTGTTGGTGCTTCTTGCCTGGGAATGCATCCCCAAAGCTCTGCCAGCTCAGGACCACATGAGAATCTCTGAATTCACTTCAGAGACACCCAGCTGAGCTTCTGAGAGGCCCAAAGGCTGACGCTAGCCTAGGCGAACCTCCTGGTGTGGAACAGGAAGCATTTTGCCCTTCTCCTTCCACCAGTAGCATGGAGGGAATAGTGAGACAGAAATCACCAGCTGGATGGGCAAGAGGGAGAGGTGCTTGTGTTTCAGATGGTACAGAGAAAATCAGTAAAGGATGTCCAGCCACAGCCTGCAATGTCTCTGAAATGTGATTCAGCTGCATTTGACAACAGCTGCACCTTTTCAAAACTGTCTTTCATCGGCAAGCCTTTGTACAATTAGCTGTTCTGGCGCACCACATGTATGTTGGTCATAGATCAGGTCTGCCTTGAGTGTTGGAAGGACAGGGAAATCTCATTCCGCTCACTGGAAAGTAAGGATAATTTGTAAAGGCCGATAGAAAAGGAAAAGTTTGTGCAGTGGTTAGCAGCACACAGCTTCTGGTCTGTACACCACTCTCTGCCACTGGCATCTGCCAAAACACGTCTCAGCCATGGACATCTCTATGTACAGGGAGTGAAGAGAGGGAACAAAGCCAAGAGAGTATCCAAGCTAAGATGGACAGAAATGCTTGCTGCCAAGATGTGTTGTCCCATTCTTCAGTCACACTGGCACACACAAAGCTTGGTAACATAATTTCTCATTTGACAGCCTTCAGCTCTTTCTGAGACTGCTGAGGAGCATCCCTGTGACAAGCAGCTCAGCTCACACTGGGAAAGACGAAAAGACATCTCTGTCAAAGCAGTGGCCTGGTTTGTCAAAGCTGCTGGCCTAACACATTTCAAAATCCATATAATCTCACACACATATGGAAACAGCATGAATTCAGAGTTACTCATCACCTATAAAACATAAGACAGTGAGAGATAGGGAAGGAACAGATGATGGTTGAATACATCTACTTAGAAGCCTGAATTTAGAGCAAGTATTTGTGAAGATGTTGGCTTTCATAGGCATAGTAATAAACAGTGCTCCAAATTCCTCTGACTTTCAACAAATACCTTACAGCAGCAGCAACAGCTTTGAAGCCTGCCTGCACTTAGCCTGTTGTAGTAACATGGATCTTGGGCAGAAAAGGACAGCATTGCTCACCCAAGTTCACAAAGGAAGTTTGTACAGTAGTAGACAACCATGTCAAGCTCTCACCATTACACAGATTACAGCATTTTTCAAACCAAATCAGCAGTCCTCACACCATCCAGCTCTTTCTTGCTTTGCCCTTGTTCCCATGCCATCCTCTACCTTGAGTCAGCTCTGACACAGATCGGATCCCACAGCACATCAATTCCACTTACTAAAAGAGCAGAAAATTACCTTGGTAAAACCTAAAACCTTTAGGTAGGTTAGAGAGGTGAATTGGCTCTCCGTGCAACAAAGTAAGTGCCAGAGCTGAGGAAGGAGAGAGAGGGATCTCACTCTTGTGTGTCAGCAATCTGTGACAAGCTCAGCTGCCTCTTAGATCCACATCCTGAACCTCACTGCATAGAATGTAAGAGCAAATAGCCCATTTTGTCTCTGAAGATATCAGTGCAGACAAGGATGATGTGAGAGGGATTAGGAAAAACCACATTTGCAGGGAAAATATTTGCTTGCTATCACACAACCGTTTGATGATAGAGCTGTTTACCAAGAACCCTCACACAACAGTGTCTGAACAGAGCCATTACACTTGCTCTCAAATGAATTTCAATTTTCTTTTCTTGAGAATGTAATATTTCCATCTTTTCTGTTTAAAATAGCTTCTATCTTGATCAGCTGAGTTTGGTCAAAATATGTCAGCTACCTCGCAAATCACACATCCCAACTTGCCAGACGTCAGAAAACACACTTGAAAACTTCAGATAAAGCACTGAAAAAATAAGAGTCATAGAGAAACGTGAAGGCATTTCCCTCAGCATAGAAACTGCCACTTTATCCTGAAATTCACACTGGAAATTGTTTGAAGCAATCAAAGTGAGGGAGATTGGATCTGCGTGGAAAGGGAGTAAAAGCCAGCCCGCAGAAATCCACGTGATATTCTTCAAAACGGATCAAGTTTGAAAGGCATGCCTGAAACCCCCCACATCAAATTGGTCTGGGTGAATATTTGCAACCATTTCTGCTGTGAAAGAGCTGCAGAGAATTCCACCAGGATGTTTTCCAATAGCTAAACTTGAAAGCGATTCAACAATCGTGTACGAACTACGAGAGGAAGAATGAAGTGCATACCTGGCCCACCTCAGATGATAACATTATAAGGCTCAAACTTTATAAATCTGTAGCAACTGGCAAAAAGAATTATTTTGCCCTGGGGCTACTAATGAAAGGCTTGGTTTAGTTGCATTCAAAAGAGTATTAGACATTTATATGGCTAATGAGAGCATTCATGGTTATGTAAGAAGGGATAAATAATATTAAAGCTATAAGCCTTCATCCTCCAGGGCTGAGGAATAAAAATTCTTTGGTGGTAAACTATTTTATGAAGACCTGAGGTAAAATCTTGACCTTGTTAAAGTTACTTATAATTCTTCCAAAGTAGCTATGATTTTACCCCAACCTTGCTTAATTATGCAGCTTCCCCTGACTTCATTAGGTTATTCATCATCTGCAGAACTTCTTATGCTCTTTCACAGCACCTGAAAATAATGAGTATAGCTACAGATAAGCAGCTAGTTAGAATTGAGGTATAAACCAAAATGACAACTGCTGTTTGCCTTTTATGTCCATTTTAGAGAGCTGAGATTAAATATTAGATCTGATTGGGAACAGTCATGCTGCTCATTTGGCTGGCTCTAGGACTTACAAAGTGCTTGGTATGAAGTGGCACCACAGTACAGTACATTCCCTACCACACTGCGTCATCCTGCTCCCAGGGAGCAGCAATAGGTAGGTGTTGATTTATTCATGGAGAATTTCTGCTCCTGTTCCACTCTGAATTCTTTTGCATTACCATCATAGCAGGATCCCTGAAAGGTCCCAGCGTTGCCTGATGTGTGCCATTAGCCCAGACTGGCATCTTGCAAGTATGGTTCTCCCGACTTCACTCTTTGTCATCTGTTCCCCAGGGAACAGACAAGTACCAAAGCCCATGTGGTGGATTAAAAATTCCCCCAACATAAAATTGCCAGTTAGAAAACAAATGAAGCTGGATTTACAAGCAAAACTGCAATCTAGAAACTAAATGCAATGAATATGTACAAAATATACGATATTTACACATAGGTACAAACCAGGGGGCTAGTAATAGCTTCCCCTTCCCTGCTCCCTTCTCTCCCACTGTGCATGGGACAAGAGAAAGAGCAGAGAGCTGCTGTTCATTAATGCTTAGCCACAACAAGAATGCATTCAAGGCCAGCAAAGCCAGCAGAAGCACAAGTTAGTATCTGCCAGAGCAAGGAAGCCAAAGAGAGAGAGAGAAAGCTAGTGTACAAAACTAACTTTCAAGGTACCTCTCTGCCCAGTGGGATTATTTAGAACTTATCATTATTTTCCTTTTCACATCCAATTGTGATTTATTTACCTTTTACTACTTTCTGTTCAAGGTCTGTGGAAAATTTTCTAGGCACAGCCTGAAACTACCACAGCCAACTAACTCCTCTATTTTTCTTTAGGTTTCCTACCTTCTTGTTTCCCTCACAGACATGCATGCATTTCCCTCCTGTTTCTTCCCCAGCAATTCCACCTCCAGCCAGTCGCTTTACTTCTGCTACAGATGTGGCAGATGCACAGTAAAATGACAAGGCTTATACAGGGTGGATAGCTCATGAAAGCTCCTCTGTTTCAGCTGGAACTGCTAGAGGGTAGACCCATGCTGGTCTTCAGTAGCTGCCATGCAGAGCCAGATGCTGAAGTTCCACTGCTTGCCTTGATGGTGTATTCAGTTGTTTATAGTGTGACATTGCCAGCAGCCTACATAATTCATCATGATTATTCACTGCATTGTGATAGGATTTGGGATTATGCCTTTGATCTTTGTCACAGTATGAGCTGGGATTAAACTACTCATGAAGCATGACTCCAAATGGTATGTAAAGAGGAGGAAGCCTTCTCTTCCAGTGCTGCGGGTAACAGCATCATGGGATAGAATAGAATAGAATAGAATAGAATAGAAATAGAATAGAATAGAATAGAATAGAATAGAATAGAATAGACCAGACCAGGTTGGAAAAGACCTTTGAGATCATCAAGTCCAACCTATCACCCAACACTACCTAATCAACTAAACCATGGCACCAAGTGCCTCATCCAGTCTCTTCTTAAATACCTCCAGTGATGGTGACTCCACCACCTCCCTGGGCAGCCTGAAGCATTCTCCCTAATAAACCACTAAATAAGATAATACTAGAGACCTAAAGTGATGTATTCAATAAAATCAATGCTTTCTTCCTTTGTGTGCTTAAGCCCTACTGTGCCTTCTGTAGAGGTAAAAGACAAGAGAAATCTAGTTGACAGTTAGTAAATGTTGAAATGGGAAATTCTTTGTGTACCTCCTGCTTGAGTTCTGTATCAGGGGAAGAGAAGTTGACAAACTTGTGAGCTTAGTGAAATACTTTTATAACCTGCAGAACCAGAGTCTACAGGCTGTTCGGTCTTTTGCTGACTACCAAGAATCTTGTACAAATTATTAAGGATCATTCTCAAAAGCTACCAGAGAAATAGGTGCACATTACCTTGTTTTCCAAAGGCATTTCATCATCCCCTCCAGCTCTTTGAAAAATCCAGGTTGTTGTGAGCCTCTGATCTCTAAAACTGAGCTTTTTAACAGCTTCAAGACCTTCTGTATCCATGCATGAGGGCTGTACAATGCTGCTTTTAGAATCCAAGTATGACCAATAGCAAATTAAAAACCCAGCAACAAACAAGCTACACCAACCTCATTTTTGAGGAAAGCTGAATGAAACCATTCATTTCCCTTCAGGATGTTCATCTTGGACTCGATGATCTCTGGGGGTCCCTTCCAATCCCTAATGTTCAGTGATTCTGCGATCTTAAGAGCCAGAGATTGTAATGCACGAGCTACCTTTTGTATGTTCTCATGCTTTTATAAGGCATACTTTGAATCTATCCTATCTGTATATTGTTAATATTCCTCAGAGATAGACAGCAAGACTAATGTATATGTTGACTGTTACTGACTTGAGGGGTGATACCACAGAGCTGATAACTCCCTCTCTTGAGGCTAAATAAGCTTAGGGCAAAATTGCCTGATGCCCAGTCAGTGAGATACCATCACAGCTGGTTGGGCAAGTGTGAGCCACCAGTGATACTATGCCAGCTTTATGGACAATAGATAAATAATTCCTTGAATGGAGAAGATAACTGCTCTGGAGTAACTCATGAGTTAGTTCTACTCTTGTTTCCAGCAACATCACAGTTTCACAGTATCACCAAGGTTGGAAGAGACTTCAAAGGTCATCGAGTCCAACCTGTCACCACAGACCCCATGACTAGACCATGGCACCAAGTGCCACGTCCAATCCCCTCTTGAACACCTCCAGGGATGGTGACTCCACCACCTCCCTGGGCAGCACATTCCAACATGAAGCAGTGTTTGTTCTTTCAACTCTATTGAAACTAGAAACTCCATTGGAACTAGAAAAACAAAGAATTGGCACAAATATATTTTTTTTCCCCAAAATAAGGGAGGAAGTGCTGTAGGAAGCAGACCTTGCTTGTGTGATACTTTTATTGCTATTCTCTATGCCCTAGCATGGATACGAGGTTTTGTAGTTGAACTGATGCTCAATTCTGAATCTTGCAGAGATAATAGAACAATGCCAGGAAACAGAGCTCTCAGCCAAACTTGTCTGCACTGCCATAAAGTTTTACAGAAGGAGATATCAAACATTATAAGATAATCTTGCTGTAACAGCTGGGAGGGAAGCTTTCAAGAGTGGGTGATGAATTACAGCCCTGCTCCTCCTACTTGGGTGGCCCTAATTTCTTTGCAAGTCTCACAGTGGTTCAGTGCCTCTTGGATGGCATCAAATACAGATTTCTTTTTCACTTCAGACAGGGAAAAGTTTCATTTCTCTTCCTTGGCTTGTACACAATGCTCACATTTCTGAAGACAGAGCAGTAGCCTAGCTAACTGGCCTGTGCCTTCACTTCAAATTAGGTTTGACAAAAGGAAAGAAAAGACTAACAACCCCACATGCATTTCTACTGTCTTGTCACAAAGAATAGTGTCTCTGACCAGTCTGGAGCTCCTTCACCATTATCACCAATTGCCTCTACCTCCTGGGGCAAGGAAAGAAACCAAAGAGGCAATAATGAAAGAAACTGACACTCCTCCTGTGGGTTTTGGGGTTTTATTTGGAGGACTTTTTTATTTGGGTTTTTGCTTGTTTGTTTGTTTGTTTTGGTTGGTTTGTTGCTCTTTTTTTTTTTTTGTTTTCTTTGCCTGGGCTTTTGTTTATTTGATTTGGGGGCGGTTTTTTGTTTGTTTTGGTTGGTTGGTGTTATTGTTGCTGGTTTTGGTTTGGGCTCTTTTAAATAATAGCAGTAGGAGTAAGAATGATTCCTACAGGCAGGTAGTAAACTATTTATGACTTGGAATGAATCCCTGTAATCTACACTGACAGTCAAACATGATGGCAATCCATCTCTTGCTTTCCCTCTGGCTGCTTGTCTGGAGCTGGAATGCCAAGTGAAAACTCAAGTCACTTACTGAGTAAGGACTTTATTTTGGCTGGCTAGTCAAAACATTGGTGAGGTTTAAGTAAGAGCAGCCATAAACAGTGTCTGACCAAACTATCTTTGGAATCAGATGGCTTATTAGAGACCCTAAACAGATTAACATTCCTATAATAGCAACTTTTTTTTTGCTTCAGCTTGGCAGTCTCATACTCTAAATGTATTGCTTTTATTTGTATCACATTTTGGAGGAATTTCAGCTAGGACCTGGGCATAAGTCTCTTTCAACCTGGGGTATTGTCTTGTATTGTATTGTATTGTGTTGTATTGTATTGTATTGTAATGTGAACATGATTCTTTTGGGTCCAGTGGGGGAATTTCCAGCTAATGGGGAGACCCTTCCATTCTTCCTGAAATGCATTTCCTTCCTGTTTGTGAAGTGACAGACACATCCTGAGCCAGCAAAGTGCATTTTCGAACTTGCAGCTTCTCTTCTGACTAGAACTTGACATCTGCTTATATCTGAGTGTAGTGCTGAACTTCTTCAGTGGTTGTAAGCCCAAGTTTTACATTAAGCCCACTGATAGGAGCACCTACCTGAGCTGAAGCCTGCCTGTACTTACAATTTCCTCAGCATATGAATTTCTGGCACTTCTGTCTCCAAGAACTTTTATAACTCTTAAAATATGGTCTGAAATAGAGATCTTCATTAACATGTATGACATGTGCAGCTTCTTCTCAACAGTTGCTTACAAATTAGATGTATCAGGGACCATCTCTGACCTTCAGTTAATTATTTTATACCACTACTGAATTTCAAGAATTCCAGGGGGTATCTTTTAGAAAATATCTGCTGAATATTTGTGGAGGAGCAAATGACACAAGGTCAGCCATTTAATAGGACAGTATTAGCATCCTGTTCTGAGAACTCAAAAGCTACCCTCCATGCAGCACCCCCGGTCAGAGGGCAGCAGTGAATGACACACAGGGAAGAGGAATACTTTTTCCTTTTTCAGAAAGTTCCATGGCACAAACTTTAACAGATCATTAAGGGTTTCTTTTATACACACCATGACTTAATACCTGTCGACTTTCTCTCTGGACCAACAGAGCAGAGACAACTCAGTCAGGTGAGATCATTTCTGAGCACAGCAAATGTAGAAATGATTGTATTTATGGGTGCACCTCACCTGGACTGCCAGGCAGCCAGTACCAGAACAAGAGGACACAGTCTCAGGCTGCGCCAGGGCAGGTTTAGGCTGGATGTTAGAAGATTTGATACTGAGAGAGTGATTGCCCATTGTAAATCGCTACCCATGGAGGTTGTGGAGTCACCATCACTGGAGGTGTTCAGGAGAGGACTTGATGGGGTGCTTGGTGCCATGGTTCAGGTTGTTTAGGTGGGTTGGATTGGTTGATGGGTTGGACACGATGCTCTTGAAGGTCTCTTCCAACCTGGTGTATTGTATTGTATTGT
Source organism: Colaptes auratus (assembly GCA_015227895.2). Lineage (NCBI taxonomy): Eukaryota > Metazoa > Chordata > Aves > Piciformes > Picidae > Colaptes > Colaptes auratus. Next base: position 11,276,885 of record CM026886.1, read on the forward strand.
TTGCTTCTGAGTGTGGTTTGCCTTGCTTCACCCAGCCCACATGCAATCTGTCAAATAGAGGAATACTCAACTCAGCAGCAATTTCCTCAAGTCCTAGTAGATAAGCAACCACCTTGGTGTATGCACAACAGTTACAGCCTTGTTATACCCTTGAGGGAGCTCAGTCAAATATTTGAAAGTGTCATGGTAATACCAGGAGCTGTGACAAAAATTGGGGTACATTAGTTTATGCCAGTAACCTTT